>CM052715.1:38619153-38648443 GCA_028551405.1 Uromys caudimaculatus | reverse complement strand
GCGGGAGGATCAGTAGTTTAAGACCAGGTTATACTACATAGGGAGTTAGAGACCAACCCTAGTTACATGAGACTCTGGAGGGAAGGAGGGAGGGAGGGAGGGAGGGAGGGAGGGAGGGAGGGAGGGAGGGAGGGAGGGAGGGACAGAGACAGAGACTCAGACAGAGAGGCAGACAGAGACAGAGGACTGACGCAAGAAAGGGCAGGAGGAGAGAGAGACTGGAGAGGGCAGGAGGGGAGAGAGACTCGGGAGAGAATGGGGAGGGAACCTGTAACCAAAGAACTAAGCAGTTGTCCAGGCAACTTCCAACAGCCTGCTCCACTTACCAGCTGTATAGCTATCATGAGAACTGTTTTCAGAGAAAACGTTCTATCACAGAGGTCAAACAAGTCTTCCAAACTAGGGCCCAGCAGTTCCAGCACCATAGCGTTGTATTTACCACAAGGGCCAAAATAGTAAACTTGAGGTATACCATCTAGGAAAAAAGAAAAAGCTATTTAATAATTTCATCATTTTACGTACTAAGCCTTTTCCCCAGAAAACTAATAAGCAATGTTTTAATTTTTCTACTTTTAAGCAACTTAACAGTAAATGTATTTTTTCAGAAATATACTAAACATTCCTGATTAACCCCCCTTCTCTAAACCCACTCCTTGATGTTCACATGGTAGGCCAGTTGCACGTGTACTGAAGCTGTGTCATGAGCATCATCTAAAGTAGTTTATTCTCTCTCTACAACCTCATCTACTGAGCTTTAGCCTTACATTTCTATAGACTATAGAAAAGCTTAGACAATACAAAAGACCCTACTTCTATAGAACAGGGTAGTCACGGTCATCTTTAAGAACTCCATGCTTGGCAGCCTGCTAAGAACAACAGAAATATCTTCTCTTAGGTGTGGGAAAATTCATAAGATTTCATTCACCCTTATAGTTAAAGGAATGTGTGTGGGGATGTATAATACACACACACACACACACACACACACACACACACACACACACACACACACTCACACACATATACACGCACATACACGTAAATGCATGTACAGTCCCTATCAGCAGATCTTAAGTTAATCAAAAGGCAGACTGTGTGTCTAAATGGGTCTAACCTTATCTCATCATCTTTAAAAAGCAGCTCAAGAAATCAAAAGGAGCGAGAGCTTGTCCAGGTAGCCTTAAAGAAGCAAACTCCATGTTATGAAGAGATCCACACGCCAGGTGGAAAGGCTCTAAGAACTGAATCCTCAATCCTATACTTATTAGAAACTGAAGGGGTGGGGCGGGGCGGGATTTGAGGAGGAGTGAGAGAAAAGGATGCTATACTTCAATGTAGACCACAGTCCATAGCCCAGACTCACACCCTGATTTTAGCACTGCTACTCTCAACAGCAGCTGAGTTCTCTGAGCTCAACTGTGAAATAATGATGTTTCATGTTTTAACATCACTGCTGCTGTGTGGCTGGGTGTCACTCAGTCTCACGTGGTCTCAAGAGCAGCGGTTTGGACAGGAGCATCCTTTTTCAAGGGTCAGGATGAACGACGCGGCATGGCACAGAGGAATGGACTACTCCAGCTGCAGCAGGCACAGGAACAGAAACAAGCGCACATACACATGTTCTCCAGAAGCAGCCACCGCCATCCGTGTCTGTCAGCACTGTACACAGTCTGTACACAGTGCCCCCATGTAAGCCACTCCTCTACAGTCACTCATCGTGGGGTCAGACTTGCTAAAGCTCACTGCAACTAAAATCCTGTTTTGACTAAAATAAATCATACACAGTAAGAGCTTAGAGCTACAGTCAAGACCCAGAACTGCTACTGGGACTTTCACTAGCTCTTAGCTACATAGTATTTAAAGCTCTTCTCACCATAGTATCTCCTCCTCCACAGCACTGAAAGCTGCTAATCTCTATGGTCTCAACTTAATAATCTCCAGGAAAACATTTCACTCTAGTTTGTTCCTTCTCTACTGTAAGGTGGAACTCCATTAGAGCATCAATATTTGTCACGACTAGATAGGACATACAAATGCACAGACTATGAAGTTCCCTAATGCCAGGACTACACGTGGGCTTCTCTACTTCCTTCTGATTCGCCAAACACATTCTAATACTTAAAGTTGTAGAGAACTGGTCTCTGAAGAAAGTATCAAAAATTCTGGGTTATTGCATGACAGTATTTTGCTGTCAATTTTTTAATGTTTTCAAATGCTACCCAAAATGGAAAAACATTCACTTATGGAGCATCACTCTTTATTCACTAAACAATTGCCAAGCATTGATGAGATCTTAATAGGACTGACTTAGGCATTATGCATATAAAAGCAAGTAAGATATCATTAACTGAACAGTTTGCCCAGAAATGCAAAGTTAGATTAACAGTTAAAAAATCCACCAATATAACTCATTACAATAACAGAATGGGGGGGAAAGTCATTTTATGAGACAAAGAAAACATCTAACACAACTCTCAGCAGAATTTGAAACATAAGCTGTGTAAGTCCAATAAAGCACAGCTATGATCAACTGCAAGCTAGCACCATACTTAATGGTGAAAGGCTGAGGTCCACTTTGAACTCTTCAATTCAACCATGCTCTAACAGAACAAAGAATAAAAATGAACTCCCCCTCGCTAAAGTTCCATGTTACCAAATAATTAGACTTGTTTATCTGACCTATCAAGAAACCAGGAAAATTTTCTAGAATGGGCTAGTTTCAATCAGCACGATGTTTAAGTTCCCTCTGCTTTAACTCGTACTAAAAATGATGTAGCATAACTCGGTATTATGAAACAGCCATGTATCTACTGGTTTGTCTCCCCTCTATTACCTTATGAGGGAAGTAACTCTGAAATGCTCATCTGTTTCATGTTCCTTGTTTCGGGGGAGGGGGTTGTTTGTTTGTTTGTTTGTCTGTCTGTCTGTGCCCTTTTCTGTGTATAAAACCACTCTCTTCTGCTTAATTCACCAAAATACTTAATTCTATTTATGGAAATATGTGTTACAGATCTGTAACACTGGCACCCTATGAAGCTGGGGCAGGAAAACCAGTCTTAACCTAGGCTGCCTGCAGTAAGACACTAATGTTAATCTTTTCTTTTAGTTTGGTTTTCAAGACAGGTTCTCATTATATAGCTTTGGTTGGCCTGGAACTCATTACGCAGGCTGGTCTCTAACTCAGAGATCCATCTGCCTCTGCCTTCTCAGTGCTGGAATCAAAGGCAATCAAAGGAAAAGCAAAGCAAAAATTGAATTTTGCTTAGGATTCATAAGGTCCTGGTTTTGAGCTCTAATGATGGGTTAAAACAAGGTGTGTTCTCAGCTGGGACGGTGACTTGCATGCTACCTGTAAGCCCAGCACTGAGGAAGAACAAGCAGGAGGATCTGGAGTTCAAGACCATCCTCCATTACACAGGGAGTGAGGCCAACATGAACTATAAGACCTGTGTCAAAAAACAAACAAAAGGAAAAAAAATAAAGCCAACTAAAATTCATAAACTGACAAGTATTACAAACAAAGCATTCATGAGAATGCACAGAGAAACTCTTCAAGACAAACTGACAAAAGTGTTACCAGGGGCTCCCCTACCCAAAAAAATAAAAAATTTAAGCAAGAGATAATTACAATTTTATAAAATTTGTATCTACTAAGATGACCTTAACAATTTTATAATGCTTAAAGACTATTCTGAAAATTTTTTGGTGATACTATTATTGTTCAATTTGGACAGTGAAATATGCCAATATTTGAAATACATGCATGTCAATAAAACAGCAAAATCACACCTGGGTAAGTGGATTTTAGCACATATTCAGGACGAAAGCTTCTAACTTTACATTGCAACTACACTTGAAGGAACTACCATTCTTCATGCTTTGGTATAGTGCCTGCTTTGAATAGAAAATGTCCTCCTCCAAATATACACTGAGCTTGTGTGTTTGAACACTTGGTCCCTAATCAGTGGTGCTGCTTTAGGAAGTTTCTTCCTAAAGAAGCAGGAACTATGGGATTCACAGATGGGATGTAGAATACTGGAGCCAGGTTTTAGGGCTCTATCACTTTCTGGTCTGTTTCCTCTGCAATGAGAAAAGTAATTAATACACTGTCAAAAGGGGATCCATCATTTAAAAGCCAAATAATTCATCAAAGCTGTTTCAATGAGGTCTGAAAACAACCCTGGTCTATGAGACCATTTCAGGGAACAATCACTATTAAAATTGCTTAATGAAGCCATGAGGGTGTTATTTACCTTTTTCATTCTGATTTTCTAACAGGTTAACAGTAAGTTCTCTTGGACATGTACTGTCACAATGAACGAATATAAGAGAAGCTGGCTGTTTTATATTAAACTGAATATTTAAAACATTTGCAAAACACTTAAAGCAGTGACAATCTTCTGATTCATTTATATTGAAAAGGAAAGTTCAATTTGATTTTTTAAATGTTTCGATTATTATTGTAAATGATAATTTGAGAACTTTTTAATATTTACTTGAATTTCTTGTTATGGGACACATCAGTTGATCCAATCCACAACAAAAGGTTTCTGAGATCCTAAAAAAACTTAAAGGCATAAAAGACCCTTGGCCAGAAATGTCTGAGATGTGCCACCCTAACAGTCTTGGTACTAAAAACTACCTCAGCCCAAATGTCGGGGATTTACCACCTGAAGAGACCTGGTATTCTAAGTCCTCTTATCCCAGCAACACAGTGTGTAAGAGTGAGAGAGGGAGACAGGAGACTTTCTTAAATTTCTTCTTGTTGTTTTGGGAGCAGGTCTCATATGCTGACCAGGATGAGTTCAAACTCGTGATTCTCCTGCCTCAAACTTCTGAGTGGCAGGATCATAGGCATGGTTAATATACCTGAATAATTTCTTTTTTGTTAAAACGTGATTGTGAGAAGCATGATCAGGAAACTATGAATTTTAATCAATGATGTTTACAGAACTTACAGAATAATCAAAATTCTTCTCAAAAAGAGTAATTAAAATCCCACGCATTACAGAACCCTCCCACTCATTTCACAGCTAAATGATGTAAAAGCTGGTGTGAGGAGACGTGTGGATAGCCAGATGGAAACACAGGAAGAATAAAGACCCCGACTTTTTCACAGGGCAAGATCAAGAAGGCAGAGAGGCAGCAGGAAGAAGAAAAGGGGGGGGGGTTCTAATTTCTTAGAAGACAATACTACGAAGTTATAATTTTAGTAACAGCCACTGTGGCTATCACCAAAGCATTGTTTAGATCTACAGAATTCAAAGAACCTCAAGAAGCCAAGTTACTCACAATGCTTCCCATATGAATACTAAAAATATTGACGTTACAGATTAATAATGTGATAGAATATAGAAGCCTCTCTTTAAAGAGGAGACAACTGGTGGCAGGAAATGCACTGCAAAGCAGGTACATTAAACTGGAGTGTCACTAGACATTCACTGGGAAAGAGAGCATTCCATGTACAAGAATACAGATGTAAATTTCATGAAGTCATTGTTTTTAATAGCTGAGTAGTACCCCATTGTGCAGATGTACCACATTTTCTGTATCCATTCCTCTGATGAGGGACATCTGGGTTGTTTCCAGCTTCTGGCTATAATAAATATGGCTTCTATGAACATAGTGGAGCATGTGTCCTTATTACATGTTGGAGCATCTTCTGGGTATATGCCCAGGAGTGGTATAGCTCGGTCTTCAGGTAGAACTACTTCCAATTTTCTGAGGAACCACCAGACTGATTTCCAGAGTGGTTGTACCAGTTTGCAATCCCACCAGCAATGGAGGAGTGTTCCTCTTTCTCCACATCCTCACCAGCATCTGCTGTCGCCTGAGTTTTTTATCTTAGCCATTCTGATTGGTGTGAGGTGGAATCTCAAGGTCGTTTTGATTTGTATTTCCCTGATGACTAAGGTGCTTCTTTAGGTGCTTCTGGGCCATTCGAGATTCCTCAGTTAAGAATTCTTTGTTTAGAGCTGTACCCCATTTTTTAATAGGGTTATTTGTTGGTCTGGAGTTTAACTTTTTGAGTTCTTTGTATATTTTGAATATTAGCCCTCTATCGGATGTAGGGTTGGTAAAGATCTTTTCTCAATCATGAAATTTACGGGCAAATGGATGAAGCTAGAAAATATCATCCTCAATGAAGTAACCCAGACACAAAAGGACATGCATGGTATGTACTCACTGATAAGCTGATATTAGCCAAAAAGTTCAGAATACCCACAATACAACTCACAGACCATATGAAGCTTAACAGAAGGAAGACCAAAGTATGGATGCTTCATTCCTACTTAAAGGGGGGAACAAAAGAAAGGAGGGATCTGGGATTGAGAGAGGAGGGGGAGGGAAAAAAGGGGGCAGGATGAGGTATGGAAAGAGACAGGAGAGACGTACAGAGGGTCAGGAAAATGAATAGAAATATGTAGCAGCAAGGGATGGGGAACTGGGAGGAGCCACTAGAATGTCCCAGATGCCAGGGAAGCAAGAGGTTCCCAGGACCCAACGGGGATGACATTAGCCGAAATACCCAACAAAGGGGAGACAGAACCTGTAGAGACCACCTCCAGTAGATAAGCATGGCCCCCAGCTGAGGGATGGGGCCACCCACCCATTTCAACATTTTTAACCCAGAATTGTTCCTGTCTAAAGGAAATGCAGGGACAAAAAAATGGAGCAGAGGGTGAAGGAAAGGCCATCCAGAGACTGCCCCACCTAGGGATCCATCCCATCTGCAGACACCAAACCTAGACACTACTGCTGATGCCAAGAAGCACTTGCTGACAGGAGCCTGGTATAGCTGTCCCCTGAGAGCCTCTGCCAGCACCTGACTAATACAAGTACTCGCAGCCAACCATCGGACTGAGCCCCGGGACCCCAATGTTAGAGCTAGGGGAAGGACTGAAGGAGCTGAAAGGATTACAACCTCACAGGAAGAACAACAAAATCAACCAATCAGAGCCCCCCCTCCAGAGCGCCCAAGGACTAAACCACCAATCAAAGAGTACACATGGAGGGACCCATGGCTCCAGCTATATTTGTAGCAGAGGATGGCCTTATCTGGCATCAATGGGAGGGGAGGCCCTTGGTCCTGTGGAGGCTTGATGCCTCAGTGAAGGGGGATGCTAGGGCAGTGAGGCGGGAGTGGGTGGGGGTTAGGGGAGCACCCTCACAGAGGCAGAGGGGAGGGAGGGTAGGATGGGGATTTGTGGAGGGGAGACTGAGAAGGAGGACAACACATGAAATGTAAATAAATAAAATAACCAATAAAAAAAAAGAATACAGATGCAAAAATAATAGCCTTATTTAAGTAACAGTAATGGTAAGCTTAAAACAACTAGAAAGTGGCCAGTAGAAATAGGAAAAAATACGCTCAATAACATTAAATAGGATATGAATAAATGCCTTAATGAAGACCATGAAAACACAAAGAACTAAATGGAATAATATAAACAATTCAAGAATAGCAGTAGAATTTGACAAACAAAGAGAATCACTAAAGAAAACCCAAACTGAAATAAAATTGGAAATGAAAAACTCAGGATATAAAAAACAAACAAACAAAACAGAAAAAACAAACACAGAAGCCTCACCAAGAGATTAAGAGACATGGAAGAGAGAATTTCAGATCTTGAAGACAGGTAGAAACGGTGGATAGATGTTAAATCTAAACAAAAAGAGACCCAGGCACAAAACAGCCAGGAAATCTGTGACACTGTGAAAAGACAAAACCTATAAATACTAGGTATAGAGGCTGAGGGAACAAAACCAGGTCAAAGGCACAAAAAATACCTTTAATAAAATTATAGAAGAAAATTCCCCCAACCTAAAGAAAGGCAACCTAAAGAGTACAAGAAGTATACAGAATATCAAATAGACCTGGCCAGAAACAAAACTCCACACAACACCTAATATTCTAAACAGTAAGTACAGAATAAAAAAAAGCATATTTAAAATTTCAAGAGAAAAAGACTGTACTGGCTGGTTTCATGTCAACTTGACACAAGCTAGAGTTATCACAGAGAAAGGAGTTTCAGTTGAGAAAATGCCTCCATGAGATCCAGCGGTAAGGTATTTTCTCAATCAGTGATCAAGGGGGGAGGGCCCCTTGTGAGTGGTACCATCTGTGGGCTGGTAGTCTTGGGCTCTATAAGAAAGCAAGCTGAGCAAGCCAGGAGAAGCAAGCCAGTAAGCAGCATTCCTCCATGGCCTCTGCATCAGCTCCTGATCCCTGACCTGCTTGAGTTCCATTCCTGACTTCCTTTGGTGATGAACAGCAGCGTGGAAGTGTAAGCTCAATAAACCCTTTCCTCCCCAACTTGCTTCTTGGTCATGATGTTTGTGCAGGAATAGAAACCCCAACTAAGAAAGAGACCAAGTCACAGGCAAGCTAATGAAAATGACAACCAGCTTTTCAATGCAGAATTTGAAAGCCAGATGAGCCTGAGCTGATGTTCTCTAAGCTCTAAAGACCACAAACACCAGCCCAGACTGCTATACTATACAGCAAAACTATCAATCACAATCAACAGAAAAATGAAAACATTTCACAACTAACACAAATTTAGGCAATTCTGCCCACCAATCTACCTCTACAGAAGGCACTTCAGTCTGAAAAGGTTAACTACACCCAAGAGGACACAAGAACAAATAATTCCAGAACAGTTCATCAAGAAGGGTAGAAAAACCCACACTGCCACAACAAAATAACAAGAATTAATACATGCTACAAATTAATAATTAACTCTCAAATGTCCAAGGAAAACACACAGACTGACTTCTGCTGCCAACAAAAAACACATTTTAACATCAAGGACAGACATTATCTCAGAGTAAAAGGATAGGAAAAAGTATAGTAAGCAAGTGGATCAAAGAAGCAAGCAGGTGCAGCTACCTTACTATCTGACAAAACAGACTTAAAAGCAAAACTACTCAGAAAACAATAGGGAAGGACACTATGTAAAAATCTATAATACACTCCTTAATACAAATTTTCAAGTTTACTAACATTGCAAGGAATATTCATTTGTGCATGTTCTTAGTGGGAAAAAACTGCAAACTTCATTATTTGAAGAAATGAACAGCTCCACCAACTAGAATGTAAATATACTTATACACAAGAAATTCTATTTTATTAAATCTGGGAAACAACATACCCTACTACAAAAAAAAAAAAAAAAACATACAAGCAAAATCATTACAATTAGAAGAAAAGGAATACACGAAAGTAGCACTCTGAAAACCTTCAATGTGAAGACAATGTAACACATAAGTAGAAAATTTTACCACATATATTTTGCCAATGGTAAAAATCTCTATTCCCACTGAGACTTAAGAAGTTCATATAAAAATATGAATATTTCACTTGTATTACCTAATCTTAAGAAGTTACTACAAATCTGATGGCTAAAAACTGATTGTATTCCACCTTAGAGACCAGTGTCTCAACTCAGTTTCAAGAGGGTGAGTCCAGGAAGGGCCAGACTTGCTTTACAGGCTCTACGGAGAACCGGGAGCCTCCCTCAGGATCTTAGAGCGGCAGGCATTCCTTGGCTCATTCACGTCACTCCAATCATGCCCCAGGAGCACACCCTTTTTTGTGTATGTCACAATTCTCTGCCTTTCTAGTAAGGACACTTGCATTTTGCATTTAGGGCTTACCCAGATAACATCCAGGATGCACCTCCCAATTCATATGTCTGCCATATGTGAATTTGGGTTCCAGGAATTACCACATGGATATATTTATGGAACCATTTTATACATCATAACATCAGTGAATATTGCTGAAAAGGCTACCACTATGGATACTGTTTGCACGACTAAATTAATTTTGTCATAATGTTCTCTACTCATATGACCATCACTTTTTTAAAAAAGGATTATTAAGTAAAACAGTATCCTTTGGCACAGTTACAAAAATGACTCTTCTGGGCCAAGGAGGTAGTTCAGCAGTAAAGGCATTTTCCACCAAGCTAAACAACCTGAGTTTAGATCCCAGGACACACAAGGTGGAGAGAGAGAACAGAATGCAGCAAGGCAGCCCCTACCCTCCACATGTGCACACAATGCATCTGGAGCTGCAGCTGCAGGTGGACACTTGCCTCTGACGTATGTGACATATGTGTCTGAAAGAGTAGGAAGTAACCAACCACTGAAGCTTATCTTCAGCCCCAATTTAAAAGAAAGAAATGATTCCGTAATCAAATTTAAGATAGTATTTCTTGAAACTAAAAGAATTATTACGATAATGATCTGTGTTATTACAAATTTTAAAATTCATATAACCTACCTCCAGATCCTAACTGCTTATAGAATCTGTATTCCAAATGCAGCTGTGGTGCTCTGGATTTCATGGGCTCCTAGCAAACAAATGAATAAACAAAAGACATTTCAGTTAAAAGAAAACCACTAGGTTATAATTCCAAATGTTTAAACACATATACACTCTCATATTTTACTAGGTATCTCTATATCTTGAGATCCATATAAAATTAACATTGTGCTCAATGTTCAATAAATTTATACCATCTATAAACATATATAGAATAAGTATTTGGCCAGAATACTATCAGAAGAACCAACAGAATTTTTTTATAAAAATAATTAAAAACATAGTTTCTGCAACAAAAGATAAACATAACAAAAAACAAGAGACTACAGGAAGTAAAAGGTTAACAGGAAAATTGTGAAGATCCGTTATGAGGGAAAGTAGGAATGAAACGTTACTAGAGACCTGGACAGCGTTGTGAGAAGGCTTAGTGGGCACTGGATGGGGGAGGGCAGCTATGGTCGCGGCAACACCCAGACTCAAGAATGAGAAGCCCAAGAATGAATGAATGAATAAATGAATAAATGATATATACATACATACATATACATATATGAATGAAACTAGAAACTTAGTATAAGGATTATTTATAGAAAGCAGTAAGCTTAAATCTTGAGGGGCAGTGCAGAGCAATAAAAGCACAGTGATTGAAAGAAATCATATATGCTTGAGCCCTCGATCTCCCACTTCACAAGCTTAGTGATATCTGGAAAGTTAACTAAGCCCTCTGTTAATTGCAGTTCCTCATCTGTACCTTACTGTTAAAATTGTTTAGGGTTCCTCCTTCTCTCTATATATAGGATATTGTGTGTGTGTGTGTGTGTATGCGTGTGTATGTGGAAAATTTAAAGTATAAAGTAATTAAACTAGTATCTTCCATATAGCACTATATTATCCATAAATTTTGGTTAACTATCTAAAAACATACAACCTCAAAATGGGAAGCAATATCCACTTACAGCATCACAACTGAAATTAAAGACGTACCTAATCACTGATATCCTCTAGGTAAAAAGAAGAAGAACTAGTCCTAACTTAAACTTTTTTATTTATTTATTTATTTATTTATTTATTTATTTATTTATTTATTTATTTATTTATTTATTATATTTAAGTACACTGTAGCTGTCTTCAGACACCCCAGAAGAGGGCATCAGATCTCATTATGGATGGTTGTGAGCCATCATGTGGTTGCTGGGATTTGGACTCATGACCTTCGGAAGAGCAGTCGGCGCTCTTAACCGCTGAGCCAACTCTCCAGCCCCTTTTTTTTTTAAACTCTTTTTTTTATTATTTATTTACTTATTTATTTACTTATTTATTTACTTATTTATTTATTTATTTATTTATTTATTTATTTATTTATGGTCCTAACTTAGTTTACTCATTTCAGCTTGATCCCAGTGCTGCAACAATGACATGTCACCATACCACCATGTAGCTAGTCACACCACCAAAGGGTGACATTTTCAGTAGTCATGGCAACGGTTATTATGTGAGTGGAAACACCTAGATAAAGCATCAATCTTGTAAGCTGAGGCAGAACTGAACTAGCCACTAAAACCTGCTTTCAAAATATCAAACAGTCCCTTTATCTCACCAAAATACAGAAATGTCTAAAATATATAAACATAACATTTTCAAGAGACTATCTTTATATAGTTAGTTGTAAACAAAATTACTTTGCCTATTGTACTGAGATATAATAAAACATCAAACTACACACATGGAAATCAGTAAACTAAGGACCAAAATGTAACATTTTCTGACCTTCCAATAAATATAGAGAGAATATGGCTGTAGGCCATACTTACCTCAAAATAGAAAAGTAAAAATGTTCCCAATTATCCTAAATTATGAGAAATAAAAATTTTGTATGCAATGCTGAACATAGCACATAAAAAGAAAAGGCTGGGTGTGTAGGTGCAAGCCTGTAAGCCTAGCACTTGAAATGTGGCAGCAAGAAGATCCAGAGTTCACGGTCATTTTCAGCTACATAGTGAACTCAAGGCCAGCCTGGGATATAAGAAACCCTGCCTAAAAAGACAGTCAGCTTAAAGGAAGGATGCCCTATCCCACATCTCCCAGAAAAGGGCAGAAAAGAGAAATACACAAATAAAGTGGAAAAGCACGTCCCACGTGTAGTGTATATAAAGAGACTGGACGAGACATGACTTGTATTTACTAGGGCACCAGTGCTGGGGCCAGGACAAACAAGTTCTAACCCTGAAAATAACAGGACTTAAGGGCCCACCCGATGAATTAACTAGACAGGAAGCAGTCAGCCTAGCAGAGGCTCCTGTCTCTGTCACAGGATATACCATCTACACACAGAGCTAGCTGTTCATTAGCCACTTCATCACTGGCACAGAACACCACACACTTCTGCCCTGGCATCCAATTCCAATGCCATCCAAGGAGCTAGAACATGGTGAAAAAGCAATTCCAAACAAAATCGAAATGCCCATTCAAATACTGTACAGTTCCTGTATGCTGAGTCTCACCTCTGTGAGTCCTATATACCAACTCCCCATGTCTGCTTAAACTGGCTTTCTACGTAGCCTTTTAAAGAGTATTTAATGCAGGGATTCATAACTAGCCAAACTGCTGAAAATAAATACGACTGAGTGTTCAGCCCTGAATAGGACATCGATATCAATTCACCACACCCCCTTCATCCCTGCAACCTCAAGGAATCCATCTTTCCTGGAGAAGGGACAGAAAGAACTGAAGAGTCAGAAGAGGGAAGGAGCACTGGAGAATGCTGTCTTCTGGACTGCCCTCCTGAACTCAGCACAGCTAGGGCTGCCTGCACGATCCCTAGCCCGTCAACACTCCAGCACGGATGAAGGGCAGGGATGCATAAGGCATTCTCCCTGGCTGATGAGCTATTCAGTTGATCGCTGCTGGAGATAAGAAAATGAACTGGGGGAGGGGTGTGTGGGACAGGCTAACCATGCTCCAGTGGAGAGCCAGCACCACACCACAAGAATGTAAGCAGCACTAACTGGACTCAGGGAGATTTGTTTCATTAATTTTAAAAAGACATGAGGTAGAAGGGGAACTTATTAGAGCAAGGGAGAGAGGGGAGGGGGAAAATGAATATGATCAAGATACATTGTCTATATTTATAACATGGATAAAGAATAAACTAATATTTTTAAAACAAAATGATATTTCTACTAATTTGGGCACTTGGAACCTTAATATTAAAAAGTGTTATCAAAACGTAGAAACTATTTTCTCAATTTTGACATCTCTAAGAGCTTGATTATATTAACTGACTCTCATGCCTGATTACCATAATCCAATTTAAAACAACAGTGATAACCTTGTCATAACCCAACCAGACTTTGTATTATAAAGTCAGAGACTAGACCTTGAAACCAGCAAGAATTCATCTGGATAAGCCCAGCGTCAGTCCCATGGGTCTCAGTGAAGCCACGGCCTGACTGCCTATCTTCATTTCGATGAAAGGACAGGAAACACACACTTCAAGCAGCAGGGACTTTCCACTGCAGTTCAGAAGCTTGCTTGCTTGCTTTTTTTTTTTTTAATTTCCTCCCACTGCCTCTTCCCCTAGCAGTCTGACTCATATCACCTTAATAACACGGGTCACCCTGTCAGAGACAAGGGTGACAATGGTGAGAAGAATGAGAACACCAAGTCAATCTGGACCTTAGGGAAACTCAACCGACAACCAGAATAAGAAAATATGCCTTATAAAAATGATTCCGAGCACCACGTAGGGGCACACGCCTTTAATTCCAGCACTTGAGAGAAGCGGGTGGATCTCTGTGAGTTCAAGGGCAGCCTGGTCTACAAGTGAGCTCTAGAACAGCCAGACCTAAATAGGCTCTGTCTCAGTGAGTGAATGAATGAATGGGAAATGAATAAAAATAGTTCCAGAATACAAATACCTCCAAAGAGATCTAATTTGCGCCTGTCACACTGAGCACATAAAACTTCAGAATACTCCCGAGACAGTCAGCTCTCCTTGCTACTACCCACACTCATGGAGTTTTGAATCCCTGAAAGTCAAGCAACAACCAGCTTTACCGGATTTATAAAACACCAGTAGAAAAAAGCCTCAGAGGATAATTGGCATCCAAGTGTGTGTTCAAATACGATCCTGAATGTTAACGACATGTTTATCTTGTCTAATCAGAAAGAGAAATTTTGCTTTTATCCACTTGAAAATACCTTTCTAAATTAAAAATACTACTCAACTACAAAATTTCACTTCCATGATTCTGCAAAGTAAAGACAGAGTTTTCATCAGAGAAAACACTGACACCCTACACATCACAGGCTTCAATGATGGCTGTTGTTACAAAAGCCCATTCATGCAAGCAGTTTTCCTTTTGAATGAGCATCCAAAGTTATAAATGTAAAGATGAAAAATTAATAAGCCAATAATTAAAAGAAGTAATTGTAAAATAATCATTATGAACTTACCAGTTTAATCGCCACATATTCATTTGTGTATAAATTTTTCCCTTGAAAAAGGAAGAAATATGTCAGATTCTGCTAATACTTTTAAATTTAACTTACATAACTTTTATGACCTGTACTGTTTAAATCAAAAAGTATATAAGACATTAAATAAAGCAAAACCCTTTACTACCAACTCTTACGACATGAAAATTGCTAAATTTGCTATCAACTCAATAATGCATTTAATGTTTTACTTAGATTCCAAGTAGAAACTGGTACTAATAAACATGTTATCCAATTATAAGAAAAATATTCTGTCTTTGTTACAATACTACATGTAACTTAAAAAACAATTAATAGTCAAGTAAATAGTGAATACGTTTGAAGTCAGAACACCTATATAAAATAAGAATATAAAACTCTCATCCATCCATTTCCTTTAAAACGATTATAGAATATTGTCTTATTAAGCCACATATTTAATCTGATATATATCAGATATATAAAAACTCTGAACTATGTTTAAAATATAATTAAATAAGATAACTAATCAAGCCGGGCAGTGGTGGTGCACACCTTTAATCCCAGCACATGGGAGGCAGAGCCAGGCGGATCTCTGCTTTTGAGGCCAGCCTGGTCTACAGAGCTACTTCCAAGATAGCCAAGGCTACACAAGGAAACCTGTTTCAAATAAATAAATAAATAAATAAATAAATAAATAAATAAATAAAACCATTCATTAACTACTTTGAGAAAACTTACAATCAAATTAATTCTAACTATTTAGAGTTAAATATAAGAGATGAAACAAAAAAATACTTATCATCTCAATATACAGAGAGATCTTTCTGGGGATAAGAAAACATAAATAGGTTTTATACATATTTGGTTATATGAAATACTTTTAAATTTCTAAATACTGAAAATTATGTTAAATACAAAGGTACGTAAATGACAAATCAGAATACAGGTTAACACCACTAACATGCAAAGACTTTAAATAAACTAATTATCATTGTGTTGGCCTCAAGCCAAGAAAATTCCAATGGCCAGAATTTGCAGCCCCAGGAGAATACTATTGAGAATAAGAGCTAATAAGGATAGAAGAACAATCTGAAATATAAATTAGCATGTATCTTTATAAATATATCAAAAAGTGTAACTTTATAAATACATCAAAAAGTGAAATAAGAATAGCACATGTTGTTTCTTAATTTCCAGTAATTAGCAAAAAAGGGCTATTGTACTCAAAATAGAATGACTTTTTGTTTGTTTTTAAAATGAGAAAGTGGCTCTGGTTAAAGAAACTACTGAAAACAAACCATGCAGTTTATCAACTGTCACATACGGCACTATCCTGCACAGCACCCTTTAACCTTTCACACAGCTCCCAACTTCAGCCTCAGGTGTGCTGTCATCTTTATAGAGCAGAACATTCATATAAATATTCTAAATATTGCCCTTATTGCATAAAAGTGTGTGAAGGTGAGAATCACTCATATCAATGCCAAGTAGCATAGATCTCATGAATGCGACATATTTGAAAGATTTAATACAACAGAAATACTAAGGGTTACAAAATCAAGTTCTGTTCTGAAACTCATTAAACAAAAGTTTTCAAACTTTAGAGAATATTTTTTATTTTTAAGCAACAGGTTTAGCATTTAGAAATGCTTTTATGCACATTTTTAAACTTATCATACATGAGACTGTAGATGTCTTCCAGGAAACCTAAGGGAAGGAAGCGTGTTACTAACAGTGAGGAACCTGACTTTAAGGGACTGGTATCTAATTCACAATTGAGTTTAAAGACAAAAAATATATATATTTCCTCAAAGCATTATAGTCTCTTCACAACTACCTTTACATAATTTTTATTCTAAACTATGTGCAGGAAAAATTCAAGAGACAAGTAGTTAGATACAGATCCCATAGAACCAAACACAGCAACATTTTTGTTGGCTTTCATACAGTCTAAGCTTTTATGTCACAGCAAAAAGAAAAAAGAAAAGAAACAAAAAGAAGTTGAATCCTAAAAAGCATCTTCTTTATTAAAATTAAGTTATCAGGCTGAACTGGGGGGATTACAGCCAACACATGAACAATCATAAATAATAAACAGTCTTATCCCTGAGTATCTGCCACAGTCCTACGGTTAGAGTTTAATCAATGTGCGTTAAACACAAAAGTGAATGGTGTGCGGTGTGTCTGTCTGTATGGCAGGTGGGGGCAGATGGAGGGGAGACACAGACCCATTAGGGCTCCAAATAGATGGGGGTTAATGCGCTGATGTCTTAATCTATCTCAAGTGCATTTCCAATTCAGTTTTCTGCCGTGTTGAACCTGAAGAGGTTTTACCAACATTGTGGAATTGGCGTTATTAGAGAAAACTTTGACTTTGAGATGTTAACATTTATGTGTCTAACAGGAACTAGTATCTGTCCACCAATATTAACTCTGCATTTAAAAATAGTTGTCCAGTTATAGACTATACTTTCCAGGCATTTTCAGCTTAAGGTAGCCACGTGACTAACTTAACACCAATGGCCATCAAGTATGACATTTCCAATTTCCAGGAATAGAATATGTTCCTGATTCTTCTTCCTTCTGTTTGGCTAACTGGGAAGGAGTAATAGCTAGTGAGATCAGCCTGCAGACAGTACAGCCCACACACTGAAGATACAGAGGTACCCTGAGCATTCTCCCTCTGGTCTGTGTTATGTGGAAGAAAATGAATTTGATTAAAATTACTGTATTTGGGGATTTTTAAATTTGTGGCCATAGCATCATTATCAATTTTTAAATTCTTATACTTATTAATTTATTGGAGGGTGGGGTGGCAGGGCGTGGATGTGCCCATGGAGTACATGTAGCGGACAGAGGATAACTTGTAGAATCAGTCTCATTTGTCATCATGAAGGTAGCAAAGATTAAATTTGTCATACTTGGCGACAACTGTCCTTGTGCACTAAGCCATCTTACCACCCCCACTATCTACTCTTTAGTTTTACATTTTCAAGCATTTCACATTTTCAAATGTTTTTGAAGAAAAAAAATTCAATAAACATAAAAATGATGAATTTACTCAAACCTTTATGTCATGGAGATATAAAGCATATGGAATTTCTACATCATAATTTTCACATACAAGCATCCAAATAAGGAGTTGTGAGGAGCAGAAACAGTGGAGAAAAGGAGTAAGAAAAGCTATAGAAACTCCTGTGGTAAACTCAATTCTGTCAAAAGGCACAGCATCTTATTTTAGATATACTAATTCATAAAGTAATATCTAATACCCTTGTTCTGAATTTGTGGATTTGTTTTGTTTTTAATGTAATGTCAGTCAGGCACTGCCACAAGAAAATAGAAGCAAAAGCGTGGGAAACAGAAGCTTGTTATACTCACAGTCTGAGGGGTTACACAGAACGTCTTAGAGCGAAGGCCCTCAGTCTGAGGGTCATGACCCCGCTGGGTGCAGAACACCCTTTCACAGGGATCACCTAATGTGATATCTGCACTATGTTTTATTTATACTATGAGTCATATTTACATGATGATTCAAAACAGTAACGACATTAGTTACGGAGTTACAATGAAAATGATGCTGTGGCTGGAGTCACACAGCATGAGGAACTGTATTAAAGGGTCACAGCATTGGGAAGGCTGAGAGCCACTGCCAGAGAGGCTTGTAAAAGCGTCCTGTTTGGGCTAGGTGGCAGAAGACAAAGGCACAAGGAAAGTTTAAGCAAAGGCCTTTCTTAGAGTTTTAGGACTGTTGTGTCTCCACAGTTCCACTGACCTGTGGGCACAGGGCTGGTCTCTAATAGCACTGCACAGAATACTCTTCCTGGGTATATGAGGATAAAGACAATAAAGCATAAAGACCTAAAGCTGGGGACTGGATAATTCTCGGACCCAAGGCATGCTCCTAAGCCTAGTGATTGCTCTTTTTCTAAGAACTGGCTCTCCCCAAACAAAATAGTTTCTTAAAAAGATATCCAAAGAAGACTTCTGGGTATTCCAGAGGACCTGGGTTCAATTCCCAGGAACCAAATGGCAGCTCACAACCATCTGTAACTCCAGTTCGGGGGATCTAACACCTTCTTCTGGCCTCCAGGGCACTGCACAGACATGATGCACAGACATCCGTACAGGCAAAACAACCACACAAAATCAGGGGAAAGGGGGTGAGGAAGAAACCTCATCACTAAAACCTGGTGAGATAAAAGTCAAGATAATGAACAATAAGCTCTTTTCCTACAATAGACAACACGCTAACCAGACACTCAGGCTGTAAACACCCTTAGATAATTTAGAGACATCAGATTCTCATGTGACCTTCCCCTATATGGCAAAAACTAGACTGCTAGAGCTAACTCAAAAAAAAAAAAAAAAAAAAGCTTATAATAACATTTTTCTAAACAAAGAAACCATGGAGGGCTTTGAAAAGAGAGTAAAAAACTGCCCTCTTAGTGGCTTATGAATAAGAAAACGTAAAATGACTAATTTAGCTCTGTATGTTTATGGCTATGGATATGGGTGTATATGTGTAAAATACTTACATATCCATAAGACAATGGCATTTATAGTAGAGAGGATATATTTATCTATTGTATATGGAGAGGGGAATGAAGCATGAAGCTCAGGAAGTAAATGATCCTCTAAATCCTAGAGGGCTGAAAGTTTCAAAATTCACAGGGTCCCTCCCCAAGATTAAGGCTATAGAAGCAGTCAACAGCTGCTTAGGGAAGAAATCCTCCCGCCCACAAGGCAAATGAGGAAGACACTACCCTAACCACGCAAGCTGCCTGTAAGTCAGGCAGACATCTCCAGAAATGCAACTTTTCCTGAGCTGGCACCCAGGTATAGTGGGTTTTTCAGTAATGTAGCTGCTTTTGAGTAGCCTCACAAGACTACTGAAATTAACTCCAATAAAATCATTCATTCAACAAGTGCAATTTTGGTATAACTGATTTCGTACAAATCGTTGCAGGAAAAATCTCACATGTTATTATAGTATATTAACTTGACTTTTCAAGATATACATATATAGATTATATATTTAAATAAATATATAAGTATCACATATATATATATATAACACATTTAGATTCTACATAATCATTTGATTGGATAAAATTAGAGACACTAAGCAGGCACATTGTTATTTTTACTCATTAACAAAACAAAGGAATGTTCCACAATATATAATGTAATTTTAGTATACAGCTCATGAGACACTATACCTCATATTGTTCTGGTTAAGTTGGCCCACAAGGGCACATGAACACATATGAAATACACACATACACACATACACACACACACACACACACACACACACACACACACACACACACACACACACACCAAGATGTTTTTCTTTTATAACACTTTTTTTTTAGATTTACTTATTTTATGTATATGAGTACACTGTAGCTGTCTTCAGACACACCAGAAGAGGGCATCAGACCCCTTTACAGATGATTGTGAGCCACCGTGTGGTTCCTGGGAATTGAACTCAGGTCCTCTGGAAGAGCAGTCAGTGCTCTTAACTGCTGAGCCATCTCTCCAGCCCCCGTTTTTTCAAATTCTTAAGAAATGAGAATGGTTACTCTCAAACAGACATTCAGATACTTGGAAATTCCTTACAAATGAAAGCACAAATAAGAAAGTTCTAATACCTATATTCTTTATAATCCGCATTTTGGGAAATAGTGATCAACTAAAGCCCCTAACTATATACTTAAAGAACTTTTAACTAAAGCAAGCAAGCACTTTTACAGGTGTATTCCTTTTTAAACTGCTCTTCACACAATGGAATAAACAAAACAATCTTACCTAATCGTAATTCTCCGAAATTGCCACATCCGATTTTTTTCCCAACTCTAAAGTTAGGTCCAACCATTAAAACTCCAGATGAAGAAGACCCAGTTCCTCGAGTGCTGTGCCCTGATCGGCCACTGGGCCGTGCCATTCTATCATCCGATTTGTCCTTGTCTTTCTTTTTATTATCCATATCAAGTTTGCGGTACTCCACTTTGAATTCTTTAATCAAGACAAGCACGATGAAATGGGGTACTGTAAGAGCAGGTGCATCACTAGGTAGCAGTACCCTATGAGCAAGGTTAGCACTCAGACTTCAGCAGATAGTCAGTCAAGTGACACCTGTTCATCCCATTCGTACAATTTCTCAGCTGTCTTCTCAGCAAAGCATGTCTTTAAAATTATCTTCTCGGTGATATAAGCTGCTGATGACAGAGAGCTGTAACATTAAGAAGATAAAACTGTCAACAGAGGTAATATAGATATTTAGGAAATTGAGGCCAGTGAAATCAAAGCAAAGTAGACTCTTACATCAACCATTACTTATGTCTGTACTTTAATACCAAACATTACAAAAACAAAATTTAACTTTTAAAAAAAATGTGTATTTGTGGATACATGTGTGGATACATGTGTGTAGATGTTTATATGACTATGAAAACGTGAGTGCACATATGTGCATGTGTATATAAGGCCAGAGGTAGAAATCAGGTGTTTTATCAGTTTTTGTTGCTATGATGAAACACCATAATCAAAATAGCTTATAGAAGAGTTTCTCTGGCCACTGTGGTGAGGAAGGCAAGACAACAGGTGTCCCAAGCAGGGGGTTGAGAGATTATATCTTTTTATTCTAATTGGCTATTTTATTTATTTACATTTCAAATGTTATCCCCTTCCCGGTTTCCCCTCCACAGGCCCCCTATCCCATCCCCTCCCTGCTTCAATGAGGGTGCCTCCCCCATCCACCTACCCCCACCTCACCACCCTAGAATTCCCCTACACTGGGGCATTGAGCCTCCAGAGAGATTATATCTTAACCACAAATAAACAGAGAAAGCAAACTGTAAGTGGGGTAAGACTATAAACTCTAAGTTTAGCCCCAGTGGCAGACATCCTCCACCAAGAGTACACCTCCAAAAGATTCTGTAACCTCCCCAAATAGTACCACCATTTGGGGACCAAGTGTTCAAATACATGTGCCTATGAGGTAGGTATGTTCTTATTTAAATCACCGCAGGTATCTTCCTCAATCTTTTTTTTTTTTTTTTTTTTTGAGATGATGTCTCTTAATAAACCCAGTGCTTACAGATTAGCTAGGCTGGCAGGACAACAAGCTCCAAGGAAGGATCCCTTTGCCCAGACCCCTTCCAGTGTTAGGGCTGCAGAGGCACACATCACACCCAGCTTTTAACATGATGCTGGGGATCCACGCACGGGTCCTCCCACCCAGGCAGGAGGGGCTTCGCCTCCTGAGGCATTTCCCTATCCCCCACAAACACAAAACCTAAAAATCAGGGATTTGGTTGTTTTAAAATAACAAAGGAGAATAAAGTAAAGTATTCATAAAACAATACACACTGGCTAGCCTAGACATTGCAATTTAAAAGTTACCTCAATTAAAAAAAAAAAAAAAAAAAAAAAGGAGTACTCAAAGTCTGGGAAATCAATATAAATCTATTTAAAAACAAAAATTGAACATGTTTCGAAAATTTTAAATCTTAAATTATTTTCTTCACTATTGTATACTTAATTTTAGACTTTTCAAAAGAATGTTCTCCTTTTGTCTTCATTTACTCAAATATGTATTATTCTTTATATATAGGAAAGAGTCACAAAACCGGTAATATAAGAATACAGCATTCCTATATCTCAAGGAAAAAAAATGTTTTATGTAACAAACTAAGTCTTTAAAAATAGTAATTTCACAAAACTAAGAAATGTTGGAGAAGATAGGTATTAAAGTTTCTTTTAGAGACAGGGTCTCATTATGTATCACAGCCTAGTCTCAAACTTGGAATCTTCCTGACTCAGATTCCCAAATTTTAAGATTACAGCCATATACCACCATGCCACATGAATGTACATGTACTGAATATATTGTAACATACAGATGAAAAGAGAAATCACACATTTCCTTTAGACATCTCAGCTATCAAATATGTGTGTATGTTCTGTGGCTAGCCTGTCAGCTGTTGTTAAATCAACAGCTACTTTCATCTAAACAATCCCTTCTTTTCAATAACAGTTTCAAGCTAGGTTGTGGTGACATATGCATCGATGCCCTAACTGGGCTACACACAGGAACAAGGAAGGAAGACAGAACACCTCAAAACGTAACTACAAAGATTGCAGAACCAACACAAGCCAAGTGACAGGTCAGTAAGTTTGTTTTCTAGACAAACTGTCCCTAAAGCCAGTATGAAAATGCACAATTTAGAATAAACAATCTCAAACCACAAAAACAATTAAATTAAAGACAACAGCACCTAATTTCAAGGCTTACTAGAAAGCTACAGTAATCAAGACAATATGAAACTACTACAGAACAGGTAAAGGAAACAGCAGAGTCCAAAACAGGACCACATCAATGGAAGCTAAGACACCAAGTCAATTCAACAGTGACATGGGTATCAACTGTACACCTACGTGAGAAAAAAAATGAACCCTGCTTCAACACATGAAAGAATGATATGTAATGAATCATAAGTCTTACACAAATATTGGAATCATAAAGGAAAATAGGTTTGTAAGCTTGCGGTATATAAAAGAAAAATAAAATAAAAACTTAAAAATTAGAACTGTACAGAAACAACAAATATTAAGGGAAATTATTTCACATACTTATGAATATGCACTAATATACTACAATTAAAAATAGTATTTATCTTTTTATGTAAAAAAATTGGAAGATATCTTCCACAAAGAATGTAGGCAAAAAAACAATAAATGTATGAAATCTTGCTTAATATCATACTTACAATGGGAATATAAATTAAAACCATAAAAGTATCATTTCATCTCATAAATAAAGCAAAACTTAAAAGATTAAAAATCTACCGATAGCAATACTAATAGAAATTACAACAAGTAGACCTGTCATTAACTGCTGGTGTACATATAAAATAGTATGACAGTGGAACCAAGTCTGACAGTTTCTTATGGAGTAAAGTGTGTATTTATTCTGACCTATCAATAAAACAATGTATTTAGAAAGATCTGTCACCCATTTTCATTGTAGCCTTATTTATAATAACCAAATCTAGACACAATCAAAGTATTCTCAACAGAAGGATAAACAAGTTGGTATACTCATATAGCAGGATACTATCTGAATCAGGAGTGGGCGGAAAGACAGATGAGCTCTGGTTATTGAAATCCTAGAAGCAGCAGACCTAAGCTATGGAAACAGAAATCAGAGCAGTGTTTTACTGAGACAGAGATGGGTCCCTGGAAAACAGTACAGAGGAACTTCCTGGTGGAAGCGTGTGGCCTGCACCTTTATTAGCAGGACTTACAGGCAGCTATCTATATATTTGCCAATGCATAAAACGAAAATTAAGACCTGCACCTTGCGTTATATGTATCTTGTACCTCAAAATGTGACTTTTAAAATAAAGGCCGGGCAGATAGGAAAGCTGAGAGGGTAGAGGCACTGTGCTCCGACTCCCACAAACTGTCCTCTGGCCTCCACACATGCACACATGCGCATGTGTATACACGGAAATATATATAATTAAAAATAAACATTAAAAACAATGCTCATTCACATAATAAAAATTTAGCACAATATCTCAAAGTATAACACATCTTCCATACTTTTGCATAAAGCTTACCTTAAAATGCAGCTATTTTAAATAATTAATGAACATAGCAACATTTTTTAAACATTTAAAAAATTCCTTCTCTGCTTTTTTCCATTTAGAAGAAAATTATTTTCCTTTGGTAAATTTTTGTATTTTCAGTATATAGTTCTCACTCACTTCTAAGTTTAAGGATCCACAGATGAAGTAAGCTGCTCCACAGATGTTCACATACTTCTCATTCCTCGGGCATTTGCCCTTCCCAGAGGTAACCTCTACTACTCTCGGTTTCCTGAGTGTGCTTCCTTTTGGTAAAGTCTGTGGATGCATATTTGTGTACAGAAATACCTGTAGACTGCTCTGTCTGGATAATAGGTGCTTAGGAAGTCTTCCAAGAGCGCACATTTCCACAACAGAAACAGAAAGTTCGAAAGTATCGTTCGGTTCAGGAGTGTTTACCTCTCCCTTCCATACCCTTCCATCCCAGATGAAGCCTAGAACAGGGGAGCAGAGCAGCAGGATGGGGGAGGAGAGCAGACCAAAACCCAGCCCCACATTCCTTCCCTGGTAGACAGAGGATCCAGAACAAGGCCACGCCTGAAACTGGAAAATCAGTAGAGAAGTAGGAAGCAGTGAATTAGCTTAAAATGGAGCTAATTTAACAGCTGAAAATGAGTCCATTCTCAAAACTGAACTTTCTGATAGATAAAAACAAATCAATGGAAACTGACTAGCAAATCATTCACGGCAGGTAACGGGGACAAATCAAAGAACATATATGACAACAATGATCACTAAGAAACTAAGGCATGTCCTATTTTACCTCTTTCAGTTCAGAACATTTAAGAAACTATTCATAAACTTATAATATAGAATTCCTACTTTTACAACTATTTTTTAGCAATTAAAATAGTATAAAACTTCATGAAATTCGCAGGCAAATGGATGGAACGTGAAAATGTCATCCTGAGCGAGGTAACTGTCACAAAAGAACGAACATGGTATGTACTCACTGATAAGTGGATATTAGCCCAAAAGTTCGGAATACCCAAGTTTCGTTTTACAGTAACCGCTGGACTGAGAGTGAGGTCCCAGATGGAGGAGTTGGAGAAGGGATGAAGGAGCTGAGGGAGTCCGCAGTCCCATGGAGGGAGCAACAGTGTCAACTGGCTTGACCTCCCCATCCTCCCCAGTGCTCCTGGAGACTGGACCACCAACCAAAGAATACACGTGGAGGGACCCATGGCTTGGACCACATATGTGGCAGAGGAGGGCCTTGTTGGCCATCAGTGGGAGGAGAGGCCCTTGGGCCTGAGGGTGTTTGAGGTCCCAGTATAGGGGAATGCTAGGGAGGGAAGACAGGAGTGGGTGGGCGGGTGAGTGGGTGGGGGAATACCCTCATAGAGGCAGGGGAGGGGGGGAGGGGATGGGGGTTCCCAAAGTGGACACCTGGATAGGGGGAAACATTTGAAATGTAAATAAAGTATCAAAAAATAAAAATAAATAGTATAAAACTAAGATTCTCAGGTACAGCAACAGGAGAGACAGCTCAGTGAGTAAAAGCACTTGTCCGTAAGCTTTCTATCCTGAGGTTTGGATTCCACAGAACCTATGTAAAAGGCAGACACTGTAATCACAGCACTGGCCCTTACAGACAAAAGGGAGGCACAGACAGGAATCTCCAGAAGCTCCAGAATGCCAACTAGCCTTGTTTACACCAAGTTAAGGAGTCCCTGTCTTGAGCAAAGTGGAATGGCAAGGGGTCAACATGTGAAGGTGGACTTTTGACCTATACATAGACACCATAGCCACACACTAAAAACATCATACACATACACACATACATACACAAAATCTCCAGGAGAACCCTGGAGATCTGCATGAGATGTCACATGCTGTAATCCTAACACTTAGGAGACTAAGCAAGATTGCCAAGTTCAAGGCCAGACCAAATAGTGGTAGAACTTTATGAGAGCACCCACGAAGCAGTATTAGCATTTATTTGATAATACAGTTTCTTACATGTAACTTTTTATGATCCCTTAACATCATGCTTGGAGTTAGGTCATACATACATACATACATATATATATATATTTTTTTTACATTGATAAATGAAGTTTTTTTATAACACTTCTGGTTGATAAGTTTTATTTGTATACAAAACTCCAAAAGCTTTATAAGGAAACCCTAAATCACACCCCAATCCCCTCTTTCACAAATATAAACTGACAATCAAGGATCACTAGACATCTAAGGAAATCTAATATGAAAAATGCTCTCCCTACTAAAGGGGTGGGCAAACTCCTGGTTAGTAAGTTATTTAATCAACAAAAGAGAACTTTAAAATCAACAAAACTAAAAACAATTCTCTCCTTGGAGCCTCTAGAAGATACAGTAATACATAATCAAAGTGATACTAGAGTAAATGGATTTTAAAAGACAGAGGAGGAGACAATCCTAATATATAAAGCAAAACTACAGTTTTTCAAAGGAATAAAAAGCAAAATACAAAAGCAACAATAACAAAGTCCAATGTCTCCAGCCTCTAGCTAATAATGGCTACTAATAGGAAGGGCAGACACAACAAAGAAAAAGAAATAAACACTGGATGAGAAGGCTCACAATATAACCTCAGTACTCAGAAAACTGAGACAGAGGAATTACCATAAAATTATTTTCATTGATACTTCATAACTGTAATTTTGCTACTGTTATGGATTTTAGTGTAAATATTTTTGGATAAAGGTTTGTCAAAGAGGTCACGATCCATAGATTGAGAAACACTGTTCTGGGCAACCTGAATTACAGACTGCAACTTGTCTAAAAAAAAAAGAAAGGAAGGAAGGAAGGAAGGAAGGAAGGAAGGAAGGAAGGAAGGAAGGAAGGAAGGAAGGAAGGAAGGAAGGAAGGAGAAAGAGAGGGAGAGAGGGAGGGAGGGAGAGAAACTGAAAGGAAAGAAGGTAGAGAGGGGAATGAGAAGGGAGGAAGGGGAAAGAGGGAGGAGGGGAGGAAAGGGCAAGGGGGAGAGGAGGGGAGGGGAGGAAATTTTGTTCTTCAACAAAATTATAGAAGAAAACTTTCCTAACCTAAAGAAAGAGATGCCCATGAATATACAAGAAGCCTACAGAACTCCAAATAACTGAACCAGAAAATTCCTCCTGTCACATAATAATCAAAACACCAAATGCACTAAACAAGGAAAGAATATTAAAAGCAGTAAGGGAAAAAGGTCAAGTAACACATAAAGGCAGACCTATCAGAATTACACCAGACTTCTCACCAGAGACTGTGAAAGCTAGAAGATCCTGGGCAGAACTCATACAGACCCTAAGAGAACACAACTGCCAGCCCAGGCTGCTATACCCAGCAAAACTCTCAATTACCATAGACAGAGAAAACAAGATATTCCAATTATAAAACCAAATTTACACAGTATCTTTCCATAAATCCAGCCCTACAAAGGATAATAGACAGAAAACACCAACACAAGGAGGGAAACTATACCCTAGAAAAAGCTAGAAAGTAATCTTTCAACAAACCCAAAAGAAGATAGACACACAAACATAATTCCACCTCTAACAACAAAAATTATAGGAAGCAACAATCACTTTTCCCCAATAAAAAGACATAGACTATCAGACTGGATATGTAAACAGGACCCAGCATTTTGCTGCATACAGGAAATGCACCTCAGTGCCAAAGACAGACACTACCTCAGAGTAAAAGGTTGGAAAACAATTTTCCAAGCAAGTGGTCCCAAGAAACAAGCTGGAGTAGCCATTCTAATATCGAATAAAATCAACTTTCAACCAAAAGTTATCAAAAAAGATGAGGTCACTTCACAGTGGTCAAAGGAAAAATCTACCAAGATGAACTCTCAATTCTGAACATCTATGCTCTAAAAATCGCAGGCAGTATAATATGGTTAAAATACACAAATATGGCACAGTTCAGGTAAGTGACACATTCAGAAGGATAGATAGGACTCAAGGGATTGTTTTCTAAAGCATTCTTTAACAGATTATAATTGAAATGGTTATAATTTTATTATAGAATTTTACCAAAGTCCACTGGTACAATTTTATTTGTTGTTAATACTCTGAATTCTTTTATTTTCTACATCTGTGGTTTAACTATTAAAAAACTTCAATGTCCTGAAAAAAATCCCACACTTCATTCTTTACAGAAATAGTCACTACACAACTAGAAATATTTAAGGGGTAACTTCAGCAAGTGTTACAGGTATCTGATGAGTCTCAGTGTAATGGCCTTGGGAAACGCAACAGAATGTTGCTCTTTGCTCAGAATGAAGCTCACATATCTTCAAGGGAGAAAATTAAAGGTATTTGAATTTTATGTTCACATTAGGGAGGTGAGTCCTGTATATTTTAGAAGACTAGTATTTATTTTCTCTGAATTTAGTCAGGAATTGTCAACTTATTTCTAGTCAAATGTGACAGTAGTAAGGTTTTCAAAACCTACTGAAAACAAGTAACATTAAACGTGTGATTTATGAGATTAGGATATGTGTGCTATTTTGACTGAAGTCAACTTTCCTTTGTCATTTCAAAGGATAAAAAAATGAATAGCCTATAAAACTGTAAGAGTTGATCTGTCAGAAATAATTTCCAATTGCATAATGTTTTGACAAAGTGATTTAATTTATTTTAATCATATTTATAGTGTGAAAGTATAAGATGAGGATAATATTGGCTTCTAAAGTTTTAGCCTAAAAAATAGCATTTTAATTAATATAGAAATGTCTACAAGTAATTTCATAATTTATTAATTCTGTATTTAATTTTGACATGTTTCTCATAATTCAACACTGTATATAATACTGTGATAGATATTCACAGTACATACATATTTTTGTCAACATAAATTTCTAGAA
>CM052715.1:38527466-38619053 GCA_028551405.1 Uromys caudimaculatus | reverse complement strand
AACCATCAAAGAAATGTTTACCAGGGGAAATGTAAACTTAGCAAACAACATAGGTCCAAAGTTAGTCTCAAAGAGTACAAGCCAAGATCATTGATTTTCAACCTTCAGAATTAATTTTACAATAAAATAAAATAATGTATGGATCCTAACCGTGTTAAAGTTATGGCAAAATTAGTAAAAATTTGGTTATTAATGAGGTACAAACAAAAGAAAGCAGAGAGATAAGAATTTCCGTTTCTTGCATAGTCTTAAATGAAAGGGCAGGGTAAACGTTTACTTGGAAAAGAAATAGAGATGAAGTTACTATTTAAAGTATCAGAGGAAAGAAACAGATGAGGGTGAAGTAAAGACTACAGAGTATTAGGAAGCCGGAGTAGACTGCTGAAACCTCATTACTCTTAGTGGACAATTCAAAGACAGCACAAAATCTGACAGTGGAAAAAACTGAAGATTTCTCAATCTGAAATGCATAACCCCTCCCTCCAGCATTTTTCAGACAAAAGAATCCACAGTTTTCAAACGATTACTTTAAAAAGTAAAGAACAACTAACAAGGTATGCTTTCATTGAGAGTGTAGCTCTTTCATAAAGTCCTTGCCTAGCACAAGCCAAGGCCCTGAGCCCCAACCTTAGCACCTGAAAATAAATAAATAAACCTCAGAAACAATCTATTCTGAAAACTAAGTAACATCTGTGGTTTAAAATCCAACTATGTTTTTTAAGTGTCTAGAACATCTCAATAGACACACTATAAAAGGCCTAAAAATATTTAAGTTAAGAAAATGAGAAAGACTGTTACATACTATTCAGCCTAGCACCCACGCAAAATGAATTTATTTCTGCATTTTCTAGTAGTCAAACAAAAAGCACAAATATGACTAGATGTGATTCAGTGTGTCTAATTACATTCCAGTTGCTTAAAAAGAAGAAAAAAAAAAAACCAGCTAAGAAAAGAACTGTAGTGCTGTAGCATTGTGTATGCAGATGCAATCAAGAGTGAAACAATCTGTTCAGAGGAACAGTCAAGTCAGATACAAGAAAGAGTAGGCATGGTAACTACTAGGGGTGTCACAGAAATACACCCTGTTCACAATTTTTCATAACACAAAATATTTATAGTGCTTGAGGATGTGGCAATTTTTATAACAGATGTTTTTCGCTTTAACTAAAATCGTAATCCTTCTACTAAGTAGAAATAATAAACATAATTATCTATGTGTATATAAGAGGCTAAAAGATATGTTAAAAGACAGGGAATAGGTCAAGAGGAGGCTTTTTAAAATTGTCTCTAAGAAGAAGTAAATATGAATAATCAATTGCCTTATTTTCATAAACATCTTCAACTTTGATACAGTGATATCCACTAATAAAACAGCTTCTAGATTTGGAGAACATTGGCATAGTCTGACCAGACACACAGGGACTGGTATACTCTAATTTGACAATCACTGATAAATCTTCAAAACAATCAGCACTGTTTAATCATTTAAGACCTTACACAGAGGGCTGACCTCTTTAAGGACACATCTAGATAAAACAGAGACACAGTCAGAGAATGTGTCTGTGCAGTTATGTTCTGCTTCATATGCCAACCAAATCAACACCAATGAGTCTTAGATTTTAAAAATAATTTATTATTATACAAACTCTCAAAATACTATTGAAGCAAAAGAAAAAGAATTATTTCATGCATCTGCAATAAATATTATAATTCTTTATAAGTACAAAATTATAACATATAAAGTTAATATCAAATTGTATATTCAAATCTTTTTTGTGACAGTAGTGTTTCCCAAAAGATTTGTTACATGAAATAAAAATATATTTGCTTATTATTTGTTTTATTACAACAGTAGGTTTTGTATGTGTACATGTGTGAATGTGCGTGCGTGTGAGTGGTGTGCATGTATGTTTGTATTTGTCTGACTATAGCAATAATAAAGACGAGCCCTTGAATTTGAAAGGAAGAGGAGATGGGAGGAATTGGAGGGGGAGAGAAGGGTGGAACTGATATAAAGTATTCATGTATGAAATTCTCAAGAAATAGAAAATTAAAACTATGTATTTATTACAAAAAGGCTCATTTGAGGTATTAAATGTTTTATTCAACCTCTATTAAAAAACGTATTAGAATGTGTCTTCAAGCCTCTCTGAAAATGAGATGAGTGGAGACACCTGCGATGTGATGGCTAGCCGCTACATCACAAGCTTCTGTTAGCACCAAGTGTCCCAGTTACTGGTCTCTGGCATTACTCCAATAGCAGTTGTCTAAGGAAAGAACAAACACTTATTTTTAAAGCTAAATCATTAACCATAATGTCAAAAATGTCATCAATTTCTTTAATTACATACTACAAAAAAAATTGTCTCAAAAGATTTAGAACCTATCATCTAAAATTACTTAATATTTCTGAAACTTGATTTCAGTGATGTCCCTGTACATTCCTATGAAGAAAACCTAGGAATTATCTACCCTTCCAAGGTACCACTTAAAAAAGAAGAGAAAACAAACAAAAGGAGGAAGAAGGAAGAGGGAAGGGGGAGGAGGACAGGAGGAAGAGGAGAAAGAAATGTAAAAGAGATTACTAACTAGTTTTTACATTCTCTACACTGGGTCAGGCCCCACTAGTCCCTCATGAAACTAATTTAATGGGTCCTGTTAAACAGCAACTAAGTAAGATGACACTGTCCAACAGAAAAGAATGGAGTGCACATATGAAATAAGGAAAATCATATTGTTCTTTGTTGTTTGTTTTGTTTTGTCTACATAGGCCTGACTATCCTGGAACTCACTGTGTAGACCATGCTAGCCTCAAATTCACCTACTAGTCTCTTCATTCCAAAATCTGGGATTAAAGGCATGTGCCACCATGCCTGGCCAAAAAAATTGTGCTGAATGAGACCTTCAGTTCCATAAATGAATGGGTGTGTGTGTGTGTGTGTGTGTGTGTGTGTGTGTGTGTTACTGATCCTAAGAGTAAAATACATTTCTATAGGTTATGATCATAATATTTATAGAGTTAAAGCTACTATATAATAACAGGAACACCAAATCATAGTATATTATAATCAGGTACAATTAAGACAATTTTTAAATGAGAAACTTTATTAAATTCTAAGCTTCCTCAGCAGAAGAAATTTTCTAAGTCCAATTAAATGAATTCTCAACTAAATAGATGCCATGATGCATACAGTTCAAACATGCCCCCAAAGGATCACATGTTGAAAAGTGGATCCGCAGTGTGATATTAAAAAATAATCTGATTTTAAGAAGTCCTAGAAGAAAATCATTAGGTCACTGGGAAGAACCCTGGAAGTGATTTAGTTCTCAAGAGTTAATTATAAAATTGTTTCCCCTGTCCTCTGGTTTCCTGTCTCACCATGTGACTTCTCCATCTACAACCATAAGGACACTCAAAATGAATTCCTCACCCGAACCAAGCCAATGTCACCAGCAAGCCTTTGATTCTCTGTTACTATGAGCTAAATCAACTTCTTTTATTGGGTGTGGGGGTAAAGTATAAATGTGTGCATGAAGTGTTGGCTGAGCACACTTATGCATGTGTTATGCACCTATGTGCATGTGTGGGAGGCAGAGGTTGTGGCTGTCTTCCTCAGTCGCTTTCCACCTTACCTTTTTGAGATAGGTTCTCTCTCTGAAACTAGTGCTCACTGATTGACTAGACCAGCTGGCCAGTCTCAAGTTCCTCAAGTCCAGCAGCCTCTGCTGTTCCCAGCACTACAGTTATGGATGTATGCAACAACCACACCTGGCTCTTTTCCAAGAATTTGGGGACTATGAACTTATGTGCTTACGGCTGCACAGCGGGCACTTTGTCAATTGAGCCATTTCATCAACACCAACTTTTCTCTTCTATAAAGCGCCCAACTTCAGGTTCTCAGAATACTAAGAGAAAACAGAACAATACACTAGGATGTACATGTGTGGAGGTCCACGCAGTGTCTTCCATGTTTTTTATTTCAATTTCATCGTTGAATTTGTTTTTTATATTCATGTGTATGTTTACATGTCACATATGTGCAGATGTCTGCAGAAGCCTGAAGAGGGTGTTAGATTTCCTGGAACTAGAGTAACAGGCAGTTTGTGAGCTGCCTAACGTGGGTGCTGGGAATCAAATGTGGGTTCTCTGAAAAAGCAACAAGTGCTCTCAGCTTCTTAATTACTGGGCCATCTCTCCATAAAGGAATATGTGAATATGTGAATTGAACACTCATATTACAAATCTGTGGATAATGTGAATATGAACATTTCTTATTAGCACATCTTTACGCAAGCCCACATTTCTGAAGAATTAAAAGAACCGTAAAATATCCAGTCTCCTAATCATTTATTATATGTACATACAGAGAACTGCAGGTCAGACTCTTACCTAAGAATTGCCTTTCTAGGAAAGACAGTGAGCTAGAAGCTGTCAGAACCACTGGCTCATTACAGTTTGAAAATGAAGCAGGAGTATTTTATCACTCCATCAGCTAATTCTCCAGTTCCAAATTGACCTGACAAACACTTCAACAAACCTCTTCTACCATAGAACTTCTGAATTACAACTACTCTGGCAAAGGGTGCATTAGCAGCAACAATGTTATGAGGGTAACCAGTTGCTTTCTAATTGGTTTTAAGGCCTGCTCCAGAAGAGAAAACTCATGCCCAGTACCATAAATCTGGCTATGAACCCATGGCTGCAGAGCTCACAGGCTCTAGTGGTGAATTTATTGCTATTAACCTGTTAAACAGACACAGTATCAAACTGTCACCTGAATTCATCTTTCTGCCCATGTATCAGTACAACTCTCAAACCTCATCAGAGACGTTTCTTTGTGCTGTAGACAGTGATAAACACAAAACTCACAACTGATCACAGTATAGAGAATATGTGTCAGTAGGGTATTGAGCCACAAATGGGAAATGTGTATCACACTCCTATTCGAGCCCCAAAGACCATCAGGGCCATCAAGGAAGATTGGGTAGCATGACTGTAAGAAGTAGAGGTTGCAGAGGGTGGAGTGAAAGTGTCTGTGGAACGTAATGTAGACCACTGCACTATGCACTCACAGTAGCAGTGGTTGCCTGAATGACCGCACAAGATCAAGGCAGTCAGCATACTAGCATAGCCTCCACTTCTAACTGAGGAGCCACTGTGGCTGCTAGGGGAGGGAGAGGCAGTTTTCTTTAAGGGTGTGGCCCCTGGTAGGTGGACCACACTCCAGCAGACCCATAAAAATATGGAAAGCACAAATTGGACTTGCTGAGTTATTCAGGGGAGGGGGGGCAGGACATGGAATTGGAAAAGGATAAGGTGAATATGGGGGCATCAAACAGAAGGGTTGGGGGTGAATACACTCTCTACTTGCATGACCTATCTTTTAGTCATTAAAAATTATTTTCTTCTGTACATCAGGAAAATCAAAACATCTGATTCATGATAGTTACATTTTATCAAGTCAGTACAAATACAAAATAATAAAACACTAACCCACCTCTCCAAGGAAAAATACATTTAAGGTTCTGTCCAGACTTTTTCTTTCGTCACAAACGTTTATTAACCAACCAATCATTATGCAGGCTTATTTTAAAACACTTCACGACATTAAACACGCACCTCAGCTAAACTCACTGAGATGTACTTTCTCCACAACACACCAGTTTCTTATCCTTAGGGACATCATTCAGCACTTCAGCAGTAGGTCTGCTGAAATCATGAAAGAAAAAGGAAAGGAAAGGACTCGCTATGAAGAGCAAGGCCAGGAGATTGAGTCACCTTATTTAACCTCAACTGGGAACACACACTGACTAAATCTAACTTTTTTCTGTTTTTTTATTATATGCTCCTGTTTGTGGCTCACTGGAACAGGACTGAGAGTATTAATTTTGAGGTCACAAATAAATGTTAGCAAGCAGGAAATTTTGCAAATATTTAATCCACAAATAGTAAAAATCTCCTCCAATTGATGAAAATTTTCTCACTGAAAGTATTCCACCTCATGCTGGGGAGATGGTTCAGTCACACAAGCAGGAAGGGTTGAGTTCATATCTTCAGCATGCAAATAAAAAGCTAAACACTGCAGCAGGCATCTGTAACCCCACACTAAGGGTGGGGGATTTTAAATTGTAGAGAGAGAAAACTTGGCTTAAAAAAAAAAAAAAAAAAGTATTTCAGGGATGGAGAGATAGCCCAAGGGATAAAGTGCTTGCTATGCTAACTTTAAACCCCATTACTCTCTTTGAATTCTAACCAGGAACGATGTCATGCACCTGTAATCCCAGCACTAGGGAGGCAGAGCAAGGAAGAGCCCCCAGGGCTTGCTGGCCATCCATTCTAGCCAAATCCTGGGCCCCAGGTTCAGTGAGAGGTTCTATCTCAAAAAAACAAAATTGAGAGCAATTAACAAGACACCAATCTCTGGTGCACAAACAGCACATACACACACACACACACACACACACACACACACACACACACACACACAAACACACTTTCATCTATAAATGAATAAGGAATGAGAATTAAGTATCAGCAATATATAACTCCTGGTGATTATTATGAAACCAAACAAGGATGAGGAATGATTGTTAATATCATAAGAATGTTCAAATCTTTCCAATGGAAACAAAACATCTGAAGCTGAGTCCAACTGAACCTCTGCATTTCGCTGTCAATGTTAAGGAAGCATAGAGAACAATGCTTTATGCTTTCATTTAGTATTGAGATATTACAATTTGTTAATCTGATGTCCTCAGAGGCACAAGCCTTGCTACCCAGCATTTCTTCCCAATAACACATTAAAAACTATTTAAAAGATCAATGAAAATGTTATTAGAAATTTGGTAATATAAATTTATATAGCAGTTTCTTTCTAAGTAAAGGGATAGTATGCTGATCTTAAAGCTGTAAAGACATTCACAGTTCCAAAACACACCACAAGAAGTGAAATAGTATCTCATGGATCAAAGGTCATTTATACCATAATTTTGACTGTCCAAAATATGACAATCCAAAAGGAAAAAGAACACACACACACACACACACACACACACACACACACACACACACCCCTCCACTGGGCCGAGAAGTCTGGACCTATAAATCTCTGCAACGTGAAAGGATGAATAGGAAGTTACCAGTTCAAGACTACCTGTTTAACTTAGTGAGCGTTAGAGTGCCTCAAAATAAGGCTCAGTGGCAGAGCGCTCGGTGGCAGAGCGCTCGGTGGCAGAGTGCTCGGTGGCAGAGCGCTCGGTGGCAGAGCGCTCGGTGGCAGAGAACTTGCTGGCATGTGGCTGTGCATCTGTTGGATGAATGGGTTGTTTCATCCTCTTATTGGAAAGATTTGCATTTTTTTAAATTAGATGTGTATCATGCACATGTACACACATCTACGGTCACATGGGCACACACCTACACACACATGGATGAGTAGTAGGTCCTCTCACTCTGTAGTATTCCCTTAAGGCAAGGTTTCTCTGAACCTGAACTGTCCTGCCTTGTGCCTCCCACAGCACTGACTGGGGTTTCAGGCACATGAGGTCACAGCAGCTTTTGATGTGGGTACTGAGGATTCAAACTCAGGTCTTCATGCTTGTGCAGCAAGCAATTTGACTTACTGAACCATCTTCCCAGCCCTCGGAATTTACTTTTAATTTTTATTTCTAGAGCAAGCTTTATTAGAATTATTTAAAAGAAAGTCACATTTAAAAGTTTTATTGTTTAAATAAGCTAATATGAAAAGACACAGTTTTTGACATGATACATTTAAATAGGTAGTAATATAAAGTAACATTCACGAATAACATGTTCTCCAAATCCTATGCATGCAATGTTAAAGTGCTCTATCACAGAACTGCACCATAAGTTCTAGGTCTTGTCGTTGACATGGCTTAATCTAGGATGTGTACCTTCAAGTGCCTGGTATCTTGGTACACCCAAAAGCACAGCTAAGAAAGCATGTGACAGCAGGGTTCACTGATCCATATCCTTCGAGATGAAAATAAAGCAAGAAGGACATACACACAGAACACTACACCTCACAAATCAGATCGGTGCCATTCCCTCCAGCAAGTTCCAACTTGATTATTAAATGCAGATTTGTTTCTGCTCTCTTTACACCAGGCCAAAAAACAAAACAAAACAAAAAACAAAAAAACTTCTGCCACAGAACTTCCTGGGGAACCTTATTTCATGGGGGTAATGAGGAGAGTACAAATAAAAGGAGAGAAAAGAAAAGGCAAGCCAACAGAGAGGATCAGGGATAGGAAGGGGGAAACAAGCCAAAGTAGATATAAAGGTATTTCCAGTGAAATATTAAAAACAAATTAAGGAAGTTCAAGGAAACTAAAACAGAGACATTGTAACCACACCCTTGACTCTGTCATTAAGGGGGGATAAGGCAGAGCAAATGTATAAAAAGAGGGCTGCCTACAGGTGCTCTGACACCAAATCATCATGTGAAATACCCTGATATAACCCTTGACTCGGTAGAGAGCACCTGAATTCCCAGCTAAGCTACCGAGACTCCTTGAATGGTTTCACACTGAGCACCCTGACTACACTATCCTCTTGGGCTTCAGTCAGGCCCAAGATCCAGGGTTAGCTACTCAGAGAAAAAAAAAACTAAAGAAAGCTGGGGCAAAGTGGACATGCAATGAAGGGAGGTACTTTAGGTAACTATTAAAACAAAAACAAACCTACTGCAGATTAAAATATGGTCCTCTTGATGTGCATAAACTTACAAAAAGGAAAGCAAAAATATTAACTAGCATCTGCTGAAGCTATCTAGGGACTATACAAATGTCCCTAGTAAGTAGTCTCTGCTAAGAAGCAGATGCAAACCCATCCAACTCCACATGGCTTTCACAAAGTTCTTGCAGTCCCCTTCTTAGTTTTCCGAAAGTCTCAAGATTTTTGACAGGCAGTATAGAGTCTGCATACACCCTAGTAAGGACTAGGGTGATGCACAGAAGTCTGAGACAGCACACTTAGAAAAGAAAAGAATCCAGTATTTGCCCAATCTATAACGAAAACATACAAATACATTAAATAAGGTAAGAGTTTAAGAACTAGGGATATACCTCAGCTGGTAGATTGCTTGCCTAGCATGCACAAGAAGGACCCTGTGTTGACACCCCAACATGGGGGGGGGGGGGGGGAGGCCAGCTAAAGGGCCAGCAAGCTAGCTCAGCATATAATGGACCTTGTCATGTAGTAATGGCATCCTGAACTGAGTCTCCAGAACACACACAAAAGCTGAAAGGAGAGAATTCCAGAGTGTCCTGAGACCACCACACACGCCTTAGCACATGCACACATATCACAAATACACACATGCACATATATACACATGTACACATACCACGCAACATACACACACACATGCACGCTCGCCAAGGTACATGCATGCACACACAACGTATACAAACACAGTTAAAAAATTATATCTCAGAACAGATTTTGTATTTTTAAAAGTCAATCCATGCCAAAAATTAAAAAATTGGTATTTTAAAATATTTAAATGGTGAAAGTATTAATAACAAAGTACAGTGCTGTGAAACAGTGCTCTGTACTCTTTATTGCGTGTTGATTTTACTATGGTGCTGTGGTATTTTGCTGAACTAAAAATAATCCCTGAAAGTCATTCGTAACATTCACGAATAACATGTTCTCCAAATCCTATGTATGCAATGTTAAAGCGCTCTATCACAAATTCTCAAATATCAGGACAATTTTTAGAAATCTAAACCTTACAATTTACAGAATAATGCTAAAATCCAAACTTACCACCATGCACTGTGTGTGTGTGTATGTGTGTGTGTGTGTGTGTGTGTGTGTGTGTGTGTGTGTGTGTTGGAACTGAATTGAGCTCATTATAAAATGGCTTGCTCCCATTCTGTCAGACCAAAAGTGCTGTAGGCAGTGAGGCTACTCCTGAGCCAAAATTTAGCATCAAATAAGACACAAGAAAGGACCTCAAGTAATTATCAATTACAAAAAAAAAAAAAGATTCTAATCACACCTATTATCATAGTGTATTAATGTGTATACATTTCCTAACTATACTCCATATAGACAATATACTATGAATATACCATTACTGAGATATTTCTACTGAGAGAAAAAGCAGAGGTACTTGTCATAATAAGAAAGATGACTGGTAAAGTCTCCTCTTTTGTCCCAGAGGACACTCCTGTCATTTTTGCACTTAACAGCTAAAAGAGAAAATTCAAAGTTTTGAGGTCAGCCTGGATTATACACCAAAACCCTATCTCAAAAATCAAAAGAAAAAAAAACAACTCAATGATGATTTTGTAAATATGATCAATATAACATAGAATGAGTAACTTTTAATTAGCAAGCTTTCTTTAAAGGTAACTTTAGAGATTTATTTATTTTTGTTATTCCCTAGTTGATACTGTAATTTCTTGATAAATTTCCCTTTAACAAACTTTGTAATATCTTATATGCTCTAGTTTTGATGCTATGCTTACCAAAAATTAAGACTGTGACATGAAAATGGCCTCACCAAAGCAGCAGCTCCTGAGTGCTGGGACTACAGATCGGTTCATGAACCGCTGCGCCTTTCCCATGCTGAGTGCTGGGACTACAGATCGGCTCATGGACCACCACGCCTTTCCCATGCTGAGTGCGGGGACTACAGATCTGCTCATGGACCACCACGCCTTTCCCATGCTGAGTGCTGGGACTACAGATCGGCTCATGGACCACCGCGCCTTTCCCATGCTGAGTGCCGGGACTACAGATCGGCTCATGGACCACCGCACCTTTCCCATGCACTCCTTCTATTGTTTTCATACCTTATCCCCAACTAAAATGCCAGCGTGAGGTCACTGGATTTTAATGGTCAAAGGTGTATACAAAGAAAGGAGGAAATTAGACTTTAAACCTTGAAGCCAATTGGAATAGCCTATAGAGATTTAAAACATACCAGTGCCCAGATCCAATCACCACATTCAATATGAATTAGTTGGTTAACATCCTAAGAAAATGTTAACAGGGATTTGGGCTAAGAGCCAATGGTAGGAAATGTTCTCTAGGACCCTTCTCTCTACTCATCTGTTTACAAAGTCTACAAGGACAATCTCATATATATACTTTTCTTCTATCTTCTACCACAGAGGGGAGATAATGTATAGAATCACTTTTGCTCAAAGTTTGTTAATAAGCATATAGAATAAAATTCACTTTCATGTATTTGATTTCTCTCATCCCAAATAGTCATATATTATTTTCCAGTCTTCAAAACTTTAACTTTTATAAATACAGTGTTAAGATAATTAGCAGAGCACACAATTATATTTGATCAGCTAACTTTCAACAGATCAGAAACAAAAGAATGACTTTTTAAGTTGATGACATGTTAATATCTTATTAACAATAAACATATGCAGAATCTTAATTATATAAAGATATTTTAGCCACAATATATCTTGACATTCACATGCTAGAAAAGAACTCAGAAAAAAATCTACAATTTGCTTGAATGAAAATTAGTATCACAAGATTCCATGTCATGAAGATTTATGAAGTATCCTAGGAATATTGCTTTCAGATCCCAGAAATAAATATAAAAAATGCTTTATAAAACTCTGCACCAACAAGTGCCACCTACCCAACAACTAATACCTAACATTTACACCTGAAATTTAGTGCTAGGTCATCCTGATTACAATTTCACTGCAAGGACTCATAATCATGTTTGCAAGGCATAAGACATAGTTATGACCAGTGGGGCAGGGTGAATGTTCTCCCTTCTACATAGATTACCAAACATATCTGCCTGCCATATGAAAGTACAGTATTTGTTACTAGAGTAAGGATTTCACAGAAATAAAAAATAAATATGACACAGACTGGGTGTAAAGGAAAAAAAGCCTTTTCACTTCCCCTTTCACAAAGGAAATTCTGAACATAATTTTACTCTAAATATATCACATTCTAATACTCTGTCTAGTACTCTTGCAAAAACAAAGCTAAAAAAATACAATACAAAACACTGAGAAACCTATTAACTTCTATAAAGTACAGGTATCGCATGGCAGGTTAACTTAAAACTTCAGAGGTCTAAGACAGCTCACTGAGTAAAGTTCTTGGTGTGTGAGCATGAGGACCTGAACTCAGACACTCAGCACTCATGTAAAACTGCTGGGCATGGCAGCAGCACATGCCTGTAACCCCAGCACGGGGTGGGAGGAAGGAAACATGACATAGATAGGCAGATCCCAGGGCCTCCTCGCCAGCCAGGTTAGCTATAATAGCAAGCTCCAGGTCCACTGAGAGATATTACCTCAAAAACTATGGTGAAGAGACAGGAAGATACCTGAGGTTGAACTCTGGCCTCTGAGTAAGTACACTCAGGCAAATGCACTCACACACATACACAAATGAAAACATACATACAAATTCTCTCTCTCTCTCTCTCTCTCTCTCTCTCTCTCACACACACACACACACACACACACACACACAATCAACTCAAAACTTTTAAGATATCTCAATGTATTCAATTTTAAACGTTAAAATAAAATATATATATGTATCAATACATTTTAACATTTATTTCAAGGTATTATACAATGAAAGCAAATTAAGTGTAAGAAAACCTAAGCTGGCAGAAAACATCCCTCACTAGAAATCTATTCTCTTTACTCAAAGATAGATAGATAGATAGATAGATAGATAGATAGATAGATAGATAAAATAAAATTTAAAAAACAGATTTTTTTCTGATGAGATAATGCAGATATAATTGAAAATTCAAATATAGAAAAATACTAAAAGTAGAAAAGTAAAAATAATTCTAAATAATGTCACTTACAAATAACTGTCATTAGCATATTTTCATGGGAGATAAATAACACAAATCTATTTATGTAGAGTGCACATTTCCATGCCTTTCCTTTACATATAATGACGATAGGAAATGTCTACTATAACTTATTCAAAATGAAAATATGTAAGTGGCTGTATACTCGTTCTGCTTTGCATTTGCACTGAAGCAGGTCAAGCCTGAGATTATTCAGTGAGTGTATGACACACAGGTGTGCACTTCAGTGTTTTGTTACTGCTGCTATTTAAAGGGAAATGAAAAATCTGTTACAAAAACAAAACCCTCTGGCTGAATGCCTCCAAAGACTAAGAGCACAGTACCTGTCCTAGAAAAGCTTGGCTAATTGATCTACAGTCCAGTCACAGCCCAAATCTGCAGCGTAGACGAGACTACTTTTACGGCCTCCCACCTGTTGGTCAGAGGCACATGACACTAGCAATTTGGATATGAGAGTTCTACTAATCAAGTACATGACGTCAGTGTTTACTCAGCCTTCCCACGCCTCCCCACCACACCACCATTTCTCCTGTTCTCAAACTTGGTAAGAAACCACCCTTTCCTCCTGTTACTGAGAATCCTCCAAAATTCCAAGTCTGTCTGACAATTTTTTATTTCCTCAATGCACTTACTCTCCTACTTGTTGTGAAGAACAAAGTAATCTACTGAGATTAAAGGTGTAGGCGGTATTTTGAGCAAGAACCAGAGGGCAACAATCTGGTAAATAATTAAATGAAGTTATCCATGCATTTTTTTTTTTAATTTAAAACTAGAACAGCTTCAAGAGTGTCATGTAAAAACATAATCTTACTTAGATAGCCTATTTAGTGACTCATAGTTAGTCAATCTTAAAACTAGCAATATTTTTAGTGTTGAAAATATTCAGACACGAGCATATTTAAGACAGTAACATGGAAGCTTTCAAACCTTTCATCCATTATATCTCTACAGCACTGTGGGGTTCAAACTGCATTTGCGCATGCACCTTTGATTTCATTCTCAAACCAGTAGATATAATGGTCACTACTGAGTACATCTCTCATTTTCACCTCACCCATTCCTCCTTCTCATACTATTTTCAAAATATCCTCTCTCCACTATGTAAACTCAGGGCAACGGATATACCCTGACTAGACACCAAATCTAACTCTAGTTCCCTTCTCCTAACTGGACAAAACAGGTGCACCACCTAAGTCTGATCAAGAAAATATGAAGGAAAAATATAAGCTGTCAGGCCAAGACTAAGATTTGGTTTGGGAGGGGGGACAAACTGAGGGAAGGCAGATAAGCAAGCGCCACTCCTTCCTCGCCAATACATGTCTACAATGTGATCTGATACAGCCTAAGGATGAACTGAGAGTGCAGACAACACAGCCAGCAGAAACGCAGAAAAGCAAGCTGCTCTACACTCAGCCCTGTTGTGCCCTCCCTGAAGTCACTGGCTGCACCTGAATACGCTGCATTTCAGCCTTCTCAAGTGTGGATCCCACAGAGGTAGCATATCCCTGCATCTTTACCAACCTGGACCTTGTTATGTTTTCAACTGCAAGTTCTTTCCAGCTTGAGCTAAGTTAGGCAGGTCAGCACAGCAATCTTAAGCTATCAGACCAGCATCCTTTGCAGTTGTTCAAGTGTTCCTGATACACATCAAGGGAGTGGTATTTTTACTTTCTAAGAACAGCCTCACCTACCACTTCACCCCAGCAGTCCCTACTTAACTTGAGGAGCTACTGAAATGATAAGGCTCTACTCCAGTGCTGATGCCTCTGCATAAACGCTGAAAAGTAGCACACAAAGTCTGGTCAAGGGCTATATCGCAAACTATGAGACTAACAGTCACTTGAATAGATATTTAAACAATTTACTCTGAGAAATGACCTGGTAGGGTGAGAAATACCAGAATTTCCTTATTTTAAAAGAAGATGCAGCCTGGCAGAGTGGCTCAAGCCTATAATCCTAGCACTTGGGAAGACGACAGGAAGATTTAATGTTCAAGATCAGCCTGAGCTACATGGTAAATTCCAGGCTAACCTTCACTACAGAGTGAAATCAACTCAAAACACCAAATCAATCACTCATTAAGAGATACTATTAAGTAAGTCTCAAAGGGGGTGCAACTAGGAGATTATATTTAGTAGATCCCTCTTAGTTTACCAACGGTTGTTCAGTTAGCTTCAAAGAGATTTTTTTTTCTTAATCTACAGAACAACAAGATGCCACAGAACCTAAATAATTTAGTGCAGCTAAAACACACGGTCCATTTACAGGGCAATCTCGCACTGCAGAGCTAGGCTTCTTTCTTCTCATACAGAAGCTCACTGGCGGGAGGTCCACAGTATTTTTCTTGCAAAAGCCACACCCATGGCACATCACTGGTCATTGCCAGCTTGTCTCCTCCATGTGAAAAGGCACCCACTTAAGCAGCCTTACCCAGGGGTCTTCATATTATTGCCCGGGATTAAAATCATTTCATTGTCCCCCATATTTCAACTGTACCTGGTTTTACTACACCCTTCTTTCCGAAGCAGCAAAATGGCTCTCATACAAACATGTTTCTGACCTCAGAATTTGCTGAATTGCAAATTTTACTGCAATATGTGATTACAAAATCAAGTGTAACTGTCACGGATGGTTTGTGGAACATAAACACAAATGATTCTTGGTAGGAACAACTGAAAGGAAAGAAATTCAAGAGGAAAGTAGAGAGTAGTTTTCTACCACCCCGTGCAGCACAGGCTCTGTAAATTCTACAGAGAAAAGGAAGAGTACCATTTAAGCTCAAGAGTGGGTTTAAGCAGAGGTCACTTAAGAGGCATTCTGCTCTGAGTCCTCCCAAGAGCCTCTGGTTACTCTGCACACCAATCAGCCCTGAGAGCTGATACATATCAGCACTTTGTGGAATGAGCACGTCTGGGGCATCACACCTCCTCACTTTTACATCCATTTGCTGAATCTTGATGAGGAGCATAATGGCAGATCAACCTCACCCCTCAGTCTCCTCTCCTCTCCCCCACTACACACGCCAGCACACACATGCATACATACTAAATGTAGCTATAAGCTAAAGAAATACTTCTAGGCAATTCAAAATTGGTTAAATCTAAAAAACTTCAAGTCTGGCCTTACTGTACTAGAGGAAAGAAAATAATTGACATAACTCATGTAGACTTTTGCCTTAAACCACAGAAAGTTATAAAAATAAAAGGAGACAAGATTTTAAACATAATTATAACTAGGTTATGTATCATTGGTAAAGAAAATAGCCAAGAGTTTCTTTCTACTAAAAATACATTAATATTTCATTGTTAAGAATGGTAAGGTGATAAACAGGAAATGGATGGGAAAATATAATAACTTACAGTCTAAGAACATAATCAGCATGTGCTAACCCCAGGCCCCGTAACTCCAGACATACAGTTTCTAAATTTCAACTTTGAGAAGGGCGTAGGAAAACATGTCTAACAGCAAGTATCTAAAAATAATCTCCACATACACCTCTCTCCTTCACTGTTCCCTAGGCAAGAGCTCTACCACTGAGCTACAACCTTGGGCCTTATTCCATGGTTTCAAAGAAATCCCCAGGCCATTCAAAGTCATTTAACATTAACAAATAGTGCATAGTTAATTCCAAAAATAAGATCCCAAGTATGATTCTGTCTGTGGTTCAACACAAAGGGAATGCTTGTCACTGGAACTCTGTTTTCTGAGCCTACAGAGTCCTTGCAACTGGAAAAAGACACATATCCCCAAACTGCCATGTCCAAAGAATGTGCCAACTTTCTTCTTAAAGGGCCAACCTCGGAACATACTAACAGTATCAAATAATACTGCTAAATGCCAAGTGCTCGAAAAAAGACAAAAAGAATATGAAAGTGGAAGAAAAAAAAAACAATGCTGGTGATTTCATAGGCAGGAAAAAGAAGACTCAAATATACATTGTTATTTGCAAGATATATTTCAACAGCTTGCTTAAAATAACTTAAGACTGCTTTGCTCTCAAAATGGAAGTCCCATCATTTAACTGAATCCCCTAGAAGAGTTCAAAGTGGTTTTACACAAACTAGACTTAAAAGTAAATTGTAGCTAGCTTTGTTTTTTAGGGGAGGTTTCAAGATAATATAAATTTGGTTACAATCCAGGCCTTCTTTTAATATTAAGAGGGAAATTCCAAGGAGAGAAAAAAACCTTCACTGTACCGTGATTCACGATTTCACAAGCACTCAAGAACTCAATGGTATGAGGGTGCTATTTTTCTAAGCACTATTTTAATATTGATTTATTAAGGGTTAAATTATTTTACAGTCGACTGATACTAAAGATGACTAAAGAGCCCACAGATGCTTACCTATAACTAGCTACCCTTATTTTATCATCTTCCTATTACAGTTAATTTTCTTCTTGTGTAGGTTTTTTCACAGTATACTTTATCCATAGCAAATCTCACCTTCAAATACATTCACTGTAACAGATTATGCAATCGCCTGCATTTTGTCGTGTTGTTTAATATTTCAGCACTGCCTTTATTTATCTGTATATACTGTTTTGGGGTGTCCTTTGTAATTAAACCAATCAATGTTCTATTGGGGGGCCGGGGGAACTGAACCAAAAACTATACCATAGTAAAGATCTGTTCTGTTCCCAGCAGAAAAAAAGGTTACAGGAAGGACCAGAGGAAACAGAAATAATTGCAGAGCTTACCATTTCTCCCTGAGTCATTTTTACAATCCTGATTTATTTCATGTAAAACCAATTACCAGATTGCCAGGCACACCCATAATCAAATGTAAGTAAAGAAAAATCATCAAGCCATGTACAAACTGTTTTCCACTGTATACATGTTTTCCTCCCCAGTAGCAATAAACCATAGCCAGCTAACTATTGGGTTATAATTTGTTTCCTTTAATGTGCCATTTTTCTTTGCCCACCTCTTGTCACCACAGAAGAGATACACCTCAAACTGACTCACTTTTAAATACAAGGCATTCCGAACCTTCCTGGCCAGCTCTCTGCCTACTTCCACAGCTTCCGCTTCTATGACAGCTTTGCACCCTGCTCAACAGGTGCCCTAACCCCCAGCCAGGCAACAGGGCTCAGCCCACTCCCTTTACTCAGAAAAGTACTGTCCCCAAGCCTTGTGCCTATGAAAATATTTAAGGCCCAAACAGTGTCACAGCCCCACGCTCATTCATAACTCCCTTCAAATTAGTATCTTTCATATACACCCCATACTTCCATCCACCTCTAATAAAACCCAGAGGAGGCTTGTGTTGCAATTATTTGTGTGCATGTCTGCTTCTTCCTTGAAGGTAGCTGCATAGTCTCATTCATCTTCATAACTCTACCTGTGTTTCTAGTGACATCAAGAGGTAGAGGGAATGAGGTCACTAAACTATCCCTTGATTCTAGTCCCAGTCCTTTATTTTGAAAACAGTAACAAATGACTCCCCTGTTCAGAAGATTCGGGTTGTACATTATTAATATTTGCAAATCTAATGATGAAAATGTCAATAATTATTATATAGTTCATTAATTTTTAAGCTGGCAAATAGGGAGGGGCTGTCAGGGACTACAATAAATTATCAATAATCATTTCTCAAGATCCTCCACAACCTTAAAAAAGTTTCATCCATATCAATATTAAAAGTTAAGTGGAACACTAGTTGGCTATCCTAACACTCAAGGGACCACAGAGGGAAGATAAAGGATTCACGCCAACCCAGGATATGTGGTCAGACCCTGTCTCAAAATTCCAAAATGAGTAAGTTAACAAGTAACAGAAAAAAACAACTTTCTGTCCCCAAGCCCTATTTGAATTCCTTCTACCTGATGCATACATATCCAGAAACGCAAGCTCACTTAAAGGAAAGCTATCTATATATTCTATTAAGAATGTATGTGAAAGACTCACAATGTACTTGATAACACCTTTCTTCCAGGGCCTATAAATATAATAATAATATTTGTGCAGCTAAAAAAGCTAAAATACGAATACTAACAGTTTTTGTTAGGTCAGAATCACAGTGGAAGCAAAGTTAGGTAACCATTATAAAACACCGTAAGCACATATCGAAAATAAATTTTTAAAAAATGTAGCAAAACATTTGACTTTTGCCATAAAATATATTTTCTAAAACCAGTCTTATGTCTAATTTTAATTATCCTTATACAAGTTTGTATATTTATTCCACACTGTCTTTACAGAGAAAGTCAATATTCTTCAAAGAAACGTACTTTTTTTTTTAATTCCACTTTTATAATTCGGTATCTCTACCTGTGACCAAATGTCAAGTATAATCACAAGAATTAATTGCAAGAACAAAAATAGTTTCTTTTCGTAACTGTATTTTTTAAAGGTATTTCGTCTTCTAATATTAAATGCATGTAGAACACAATGCTCAAAGGGGGCACTGACCTAAGCCTGGGTACTCCTCACAACAGAGTGAAAACTCATCCCCAGCCTGTAGCAACAGTAGCTTGCTGCCACACAGACTTCTCCTCACCCTTTAACTTTCCGTCCTGAAACAAGAGGTGGGCGAGCAGGAGTGATCGTGGATGGCACAGGCCTAACTCCCCCGACCCCAGCAGCACACAGGATCTCCATCACCACCCTGCACCCAAGAAATGTGGTGCCACCTCCCCCGCGAGCGAGTAAACACACCAGCCCGACCCCAGAGCCCACGGCAGGCACGCCGCCGCCTTCCCCGCACGGCTCGGCCAAGTTCGGAGTCGGCGGAAGGCTCGGCAGACCGGCACATCGCCGCCGCCCCGGCTCAGGGAAGTTGCTCCCCGCCGCCCCGGAGCTCAGGCAGCCGCGCGGCCGCCGGGCCCCTCCCCGGCCCGAGCCGCAGCCCCCGCGCCGCCCGCCCGGCTGGCCTCGCCCGCCGCCCGCCGCCCCTGGCCCGCCCGCGGGCCTCCGCCGACTGGAATTTACCTCAGAGGCGCGGCCGCGGGCAGCGGGCTCGGCCCGGCGCGCGTCCGCCCGTCAGCGCCGGCACATCCCCGCCGCCGGCGGCCGCAGAAGACGAACGAGGCCGGGGAAGGAAGGCGCGAGCTAGAGAAGGACGGGCCCGCGTCTACTGGCTCTGCGCGCCGCCTCCGGCGCCTCCTACTGCCGCCGCTGAGCGCCGAGTCGCCGTCCGGGCCGCGGCTGTGGCCACCGATGCAACCGGGAATGAATGCACGGCGGCGCCTCGCTTATCCGGAGGTCAAACATCCTTCGGCCTCGAGCATCCGGAGCGGCACCGGACCCGGAAGTGAACACATGAGAGGAGAAAAAAAAGAAAGAAAGAAAGAAAAGAGGGGGTGAAAAAAAAAAAAAAAAAGGAAAGCGTCTAGTCTCTCTGGCGGCAGAGGCCCCCAAGCAGCCCGCATCAGCGAAAAGAGCCGAGCGGAGCCGAAGATGACACCGGCCGATTCGGATTGGTCGTTTCCCCGGCCGGAAAGGAGGCCACGCGCTCATTGGCTGGAAGGAGCCAGAAAGTCTAAGTCTCGCCCCATCCCGCCTTCGCACGAGCAGCCCGGGAGAGGGGAGCGGTTGTAGGTCCCTGGTGGCTTCTGGCTGAGGCTGTGGGAGGCAGGCTGAGCGAGATCTGCAGAGAACTGAGAGAGCTTTAGAAATGCTGCAAAGAATCAAGAGGACGGAGCGGTCAGGACACGGGTCAGCCAGGGTGCCAAGGCATTCTTGATTAGCGTCTGGACGGCCCTCCAGGTGCCAGCAGATCAGGACCTTGTTGACATGTTCTCCGCCTCATTCTGACACCCCCTCACCTCCTCCCTGAGTGCTATACCACGGATCCAGGATGCTTAGAAACACCCCCTAATCCCCCTCCCCGAGTACTATACCTCGGGTCCAGGATGCTTAGAAAAATGGCTTGGGGTTCCCATGTGTAAGCTCAGCTCCTCATCAACTGAGCTCATGCTGTGTCATAGATACTATTGCAATTTTTCAAGTGAAGTTCTAGGAGTTTGATCACTAAACACGACTCAAGTCATTAAGTTGTGAAGCCAAACTGGAACCAATGGTTTCAGAATCCACTTCCCAGGCCACTTGGAAAGAGTAGAAGACTGTATTCTTCGTTAAGCACTGCTTTATGAATAACATCATCGTTGTGTAAACCGGGTCAAGCCAGGCGCCGCAGCACAGGCCTATAAGCCCAGCTATCTATCTGGGAGGCTGAGACAGATAGATGGCAGGTTGGAACTGAGTGAGCAAGGGCTGGTTTGAAACTTAATGATAGAATACTAACCTAGCATTCAAGAATCTTAAATTCAGTCCAAAGTTCAGGGGCTGTTGTGTTGTGAGACAGGTAAGATTTGTACATGTTCAGTCTTAGATATTAACATACCTCCTCAAACAACATTTCCCAAAGTCTCTGGTCTAAAAAGATGATCTTCCAAGGACACAGTACAAGAAAGGAAATAAGTTAAACTTAATAAAAGGAAGAGAAATGTCTACAAGATACATTGATCTTAACAGCTCTTTTTTTTTTTAGACAATCTCACTAAACTGCCCAGGCTAGCACTGAACAAACTCTGTAGCCAAGGCAGACATTGAATTTTTATCCTCCTGCCTCAATATCCTATGTGGTTGAAATTACAGGCATGTACCATGAGGCCAGACCCGAGTTTCGATAAATAATGCCAACTCTTTTAAACCACAAATATAAATATCTGGATTAAGTATATTTTAATTAGGTGTGGGTAAGAATGGTTATATTTCTAGCACTTGATTAAATATTTTTCACTGATACTTGACTGGAAACTCATGAATTGAAACTAACAAGAAATCAAATTATCAAATTTCAAGTAATTTTCTAATTACTTGAAAGAAGAAAACAAAATCAATATGAGAACAGTTTATATCAACTGAGGAAAAGCCAAACCAAAGACATCTCAGCAAAGCTCTTCAGAGTGTAATGTGTCATCACAGCAGACAGTCTGTGTGCTTTCCAGGCTGCTGCTATCACAAACAATGCAGTTTGCTTTTGTTACTCTCGCTGACCTTCCATTCTTTGGATACATTCTCCACTCACATCTTTTGTTACTGGGCTCAAGTAGTCACAGTATCTTTATAGTGCACGGAAAACTTCATTTGTCAAAGTTCTCTTTTGTGAAAAACTCCCATATCCTTCCAGTTCTTTGCTTGTTGGGAAAGAGAATGGTATACTCTGAAGAGTAAAACTGGCCGTTTTCCCTCCTAAGAAATGAAGTTTAAGCAAGAGAAAGAAGGAACTCGGTCAGTTATAAGCAGGAAATGAGATTAAGATGTTTATTAAAACCTTTCAAAGCAAAACCAGGTGACACATTCGTCTTCTTCGTTTCAGTAGTTTTACCTGTAATTGTAAGCCTGCTATGGTGATTTGCTAGTTGACCTAGGGCAAAGCCTGAGGTATTGCCAAACTAAACTAAATTGTTTCTTTCAGTGTTATCCATAATATCAAGTGCCTTGTGAAAGAGATGAAATTTTAAAAAGGCAAATAGTCAAATAGAGAAAGGAGGCATTGTAACAATGGGGGGGGGGGATAATTAGGGTTCTCTAGAGTCACAGAACGTATGGAATGTCTTTCTATATTGAGGGAATTTATTATGGTAACTTAGAGTCTGTAGTCCAACTCCCTAACAATGGGCAGCTGTGAATTGGAAGTCCAAGGATCTAGTAGTTGCTCAGTCCCACAAGGCTAGTTGTTTCAGCTGGTCTTCTGTAGAAGTAGATTCCAACAGATGTGCTGGCAAGTAAATGCAAGTAGGGAAGAAGAGCAAATCTTCCTTCTTCCAATGTCTTTATGTAGGTCTCCAGCAGAAAGTGTGGCCCAGATTAAAGGTGTAGATCTGGGACTTGTTTGGTCCCAGGATGACCTTGAACTCAGAGATCTCCTTGCCTTAGTCTCCTGGTATTAAAGGAGCATACTTCTTTGCCTGGGCCTAAGCTTTTCATAGCCACTATGCCTCAAGATCTCCATGCTAAGATCCAGGTCAGAAACTTGTATCTCTCAGCCTCAACATCTGGATCACAGGTAAGCCCTCCAATTCTTGATTGTAGTTCATTCCAGATATAGTCAAGTTGACAACCAGGAATAGCCACTACAGGGGGGAAGTGCTAGAAGCAGAGCAACACATTTTAGTCACTTCAACTGGAGAGAATCCTGCAATCAACAGGAGGTTCAAAAGGAAGAGTTCTGTGAGAATGTCAGTCACATACAGCAGCTACCTCCAGTTATGGGAAAGTAACAAACTTTCTTTTGCAATTGTAGAATGGTATCCTCTGCAGGACAGACCTCAGTATCTTTATCAAAGCAGCTGTGATTATGTGCAAGGAATCCACAAGATTGAGCCAGTTCCCATGATTCCTCTCTGTGAGTGTTGATCTGGGAGACTCCAGAGACCCCCAAAAACAACACAGCCTATTTCCACTGCTTTGGCTTGCCCGACAGAACTGTAATGTAAGAGGACATTGCTGAGGATATCACAGACTTTGGCTGCAGAACATAGAGAAATGTTGGCGTTGACCAGAAAGCTTCCTGTCTTCCGGTTACCTTTCACAGAGCTGGGTAGAAAGAGAAAATCATCCCCAGTCATCCCCAGCGGTAGACCCTGCACACTCCAATCCTGACCTTCCAGGCACGATGTGACCACTGATGCAATAGTTTCCTGGCTGTAAAGGTAAAAAGTACTGACTTTAGATCCAAGGCCTTTTGTACAGGAGGGAATTCATGCAGGGTATATAAACCTGGCCCAGAGCCCTCCAACTGGCATCATCACAGGCTCTAAGGAGGATGCTACCTACCAGTTATTTTGCTAAGTGGAAATGGTGTCAAACTACCCTCGAAATATTTATGTTTATACCACAGATGTACTACTTTCAGTCTTGGTCAGAGAAGCTTCTTTTTCAGTAAGTAGAGGGTAATGTAGACTCATAGCTGGTGAAAGTGCTGAGAGTTAGTGATTGTTAACTGTTTGGACTAAATAGTACATCTATATCACACACACACACACACACACACACACACACACACACACACACACACACACACACACCTCCCTATACCATGTCCAAGGCTTAGGAAATATCACAGAAGGAGCATACATAATTTAAGAGCTGACAGATGAAGAATGCTGCAAAGCACTGTGTTCTGTACATAGCATGGTTCTTGCACAAATGAACCCAGAACAGCTGGGTACATGTACAGGACCTGCCCATGATCAGGCCTGTAACCACTCCATCACAGTGGAGGAGAGGCTCACGAGGCCGCACTTCTTGCGGAGGAGTTACCTGGAGTGAATAACTACGGGGGGGGGGGGGTAAATTGCCCATGTTCCAATAACTACCCTCCAAACCACACTCATTGCAAAAAGCTCTGATTAAATTCAGTGGGTCATGTGGAGAACTGGAAGTAGAAAATAGACTTTAGAGAAGAAAGGTCCAGAGGGAATGGGGGTAGGATAAGAGAGAGTAAGTAATGGTGAGAAATATGATAAAAGTATACATATTGAATTCTCAAAGAATAAAATTTTAAAGCAACTAGTCCTGATGTTCCCTTGTAGAAGAAAGGAGCTGGGCATTCAGCTAAGATGCCAGTCGCTCCTTCCAACTGTGTGTAACTCTGCCCAAGCATACATGCTCTCCTATTACAGCAGGTGTCAGAATGTATAGAGGGTGGTAAACTGGATGATGGGGTGAGAAGGGGTGTGGAGGAATTATCATCTGTGCTGGGGTGAGACGTTTTGGTAGTGCAGCTGTTTGGGGAGCAGTTACCCACACACCTGTAAGGAATCCGTCAGCCATACTCTAAAAGTAAGCCCAATAAACCACTTGGTTCACCAACTTAGAACTTTTAGTCTTTCCTAGTGCCTGTCTGGGGTGAGTAAACATTGCTTCAAGTGTCCCCAAGGTTCACAAAACACCAGCTGTACATAACTGTTGCTAGAAAGAGTCAACATGCTAGTTTATACCGTTCTTAATAAAATCTTAAAAATATTTTGTAGGTGGAAAATATATATGCAACAATCACCAAACTTACTTGAGACTGTATTATAGATTATAACAATGATCTTCAGAAATGTTTAATAAAATCTCGTTTTAGGGCTTCTCAATTCGAGCTGCACCATGGTTTAGATGGCTCTCTCAAAAGGCCAGGGATTTGAACTTATAATTCCTCTCTGTAGTAGCATTGGAAGTGGAACCTGATAGGGGACATCTGAGTTACAGGAACAGAGCTCCCAAGAGTAGATTAATGCCTCTGTGCATGAGTGAATCCTCTCACAGGACTGCATGAGTTACTTTGTCTTTTACACACCCCTGGGCCCCCCACCCTCTGCCATTCAGACACCTGATCTTGACTTCCCAGCCTCCAGAACTGTGAACCCAAATGTACTGTCTAGTTTTATGTCAACTTGATACAAGCTAGAGTCATCAGAGAGGAGGGAGCCTCAATTGAGAAAATGCCTCCATAGGATCCAGCTGCAAGGCATTTTATTGATTATTGATCAGTGGGGAAGGGCCCAGCCCATTGTGGGTGGGACCGTCCCTGGCTGGTGGTTCTGGGCTTCTATGAGAAAGCAGGCAGAGCAAGTCATGGGGAGCAAGCCAGTAAGCAGCACCCTTCCATGAGCTCCCCATCAGCTCCTGTCTCCTCCGGCTTCCTGCCCTGCTCAAGTTCCTGCCCTCAACTGCTTTTGATGATGAACTGTTACATAAAACTGTGAGTGAAATAAACCCTTTCCTCCCAAAGTTGTCTTTGGTTATAGTGTTTAATCACAGCAATAGTAACCCTAAGACACATAATAAATCTCTTTTCTTTATAAATGACTGGGACTTTGTGCTGTGTTAGTCAATGGGAAATGGACCAAGGCAGGCTGTCACAACACAATATAACAGGTTGCAGGCTGTCACAATACAATATAACAGGTCGAATGTTTAAAAAGTTCACATCAAACCGTCAGGAAGGTAAAGTTCTGGGGAAAGCTTTTTGTCTTGACTTTGGGGTTATTTTCTTGCTCTGTGTTCAAATGTGCTCACCTCCACATGTAGACGGGGACAGAGAGAGGCCCCTCTCATCCTCATCTTAATCGAATCTTGAAGCCTCCATACCCTAACTTGGACTGGACTTGGTTACCTCCCAAAAGCTCCACCTCCAAATACCATCATGTTCAGATTCAAAGTTGGAGAGCGTAAATTTTGGAAAGAAAATTCAGTCCCAAGCACTCCTCAAAATAATTTCCTGTAGGGAGTAGATCATCTATAAATATAAGAGAAGCTAAAGGGCAGACACATTGTAAATAAGAAACAGTAACATTAGACAGCCATGTCAAAACCTCAAGGAAAAGAGTGTGTGCTTAAGAGAAAAAACTTCAGTATAGAAAATCTGTAACACCACAAAATTGTAAAAGGATAAGTCTTGACAAAAGAGTGGCTAAGTCTCCTGCTGAGCAATTTAATTTTATTTTCCATTAGGAGAGCTGAATTTTGGCAACTCTTAAGAAAAATTGTCTCTTCAGAGAATGTTGCCTTGTGATAAATGGAAGAGTTAGCTAAAGCTGGGGGTTTGTTGTTGTTGTTGTTGTTGTTGTTGTTGTTTCTTAATGGTTTCCAGGATAGGTTGAACTCTGGGTAATACATTACTCCTAACTTCTCTAAATGGTCTTAATAATTTATCTCTGCTCCATCCCCCCTTTCCCAAATCTTCTATGATTCTGGAATCACATCTCCCTACATTTATCTCAGAAGTCCGGAACAGCTCCTGAGCCAAAATCTGAGCAAGACTAGGTGTCTCCTTAGTTCCAGTCAGTAAGAATCAGGCTGTGCTCCACCTGATTGATGCCTCTGGACTGACCTGTGAGGACAGTAGACTTTGAGCTCTGCCACTTACCCATCTGCTGTGTGTGTGACAGTAGACTGCTGTGGCTTCCTTTCCTAAATAAAACGGTAACCTTTCCTAAACTCCCAACCAGAACACAGGAGGGATGCATTTACATGGAAATTATTTTCTCTAGCTCCAGGTTTGACTTGAGCATACTTCACTGGATAAGGCTGCTTCAGGCTACTGAGCGAATCATCACGCACCATTGGTAAACCATTCTGCCTGGTAGGACTACGCTGGTGCCAAAGGCAGGTGAACTTCGTGTGCCCTTTGGACAGTAAACAAGGAAGTCAGCCTCTTTGTCTAATTCTGTTTCATTAATCTCTGTCATACTTGAGTATTCTCAGTGTTAGCTTCTTCATCCCCCCTCTTCACCAACTTCATCCTGCTTCATTCTTTATCCTCTCTCCTACTTCTCTCAGGGTATGGTTTTCATATCTGATTGAACAAATATAAGTACAACAAAAGCTAAAATTGATGCGAGAAGATACTTAGAACCCTTACTTCCATCTACTTTCTGTGACTATAATTAGAATTATATACTTATAGACTTCTTCTTAGCACAAGCTACTTAAGTAGATTTGACCTTATTTAATCTGTAAAGTGGGCCAGTAGTACCAGTAATATACCAGAAAGATTAAATGCAGAGATAAATCTGTAATATATTTACCATATTGCCTGGCATACAGTAAGCACTAAAGAAGTGGCTGTTATTAGATACCATAAGGTTCCAAGGAATCTCTGTATTCGGATCCAACATAAATAGTAATTAGAAGTTGAAACTATTAAGTCCCAAGAAATTACCTACTGTAAAATTCTAAGACTTAGAATTTTAAGATATATTAAAATATATTTAAGATAAGAATATTAAGATATATTTTCTTAAACCATTGGAAACCATAGTAGAAAATCATTTAAACTTGTTTCAGGCCCTATTATTCTTAATTTTCATACACACACACACACACACACACACACACACACACACACACACATACAAACATTCATGATATTTTCTGAGCCCCATCTGTATATCATTTCTTTAAAGCACTCTGATTTCCTTTGGATGATGTTTTTTTCTCCATTTCTCTTGGCTCAGCAGCGAGAGCCCTGCCTCCTGTAGGAATGACATAAGATAGGGGAGGAGCTAGGAAAGAGGAACGTACATTGGCTTCCTTTGTCTGCTGATTCTTTGCCCTGCGAACTTTTGAATTCAGCCTTGCTTTAATCGCCAACCATCCCTGGGATGCTCTCTGGACTCTGGCCTGTGTTTTACTAATTGGCAAAGCTGATCACACCCTGCCAAAGCTTTGTGAACCAATACAGCTGCATTCTGTCACTAGGCAGATCTACCCCAGCTTCTTACTGAAACTCTGCCAGTTATGAGTCTAACCCTTTGGACTGTGACTTAAAACCTGTGTGTTCTGCCAGCTTGAGTAATTTGATCTAACAGACAACACATTTCAACCCAACTGCCAACACTTGCTGCTTTCTAAAACAGTTACTTTCAAATATACATTAGTGTATTGTGTTAGTTAGGGTTTTACTGCTGTGAACAGACACCATGACCAAGACAACTCTTTTTTTTTTTTTTTTTTTTTTTTTTTTGGTTTTTCAAGACAGGGTTTCTCTGTGTAGCCCTGGCTATCCTGGAACTCACTCTGTAGACCAGGCTGGCCTCGAACTCAGAAATCCACCTGCCTCTGCCTCCCAAGTGTTGGAATTAAAGGTGTACGCCACCACTGCCCTGCTCCCAGGACAACTCTTATAAGGACAACATTTAATTGGGGCTGGCTTACAGGTTCAGAGGTTCAGTCTATTATCATCAAGGTGGGAACATGGCAACATCTAGGCAAGCATGATGCAGGAGGAGCTGAGAGTTCTACATCTTCATCTGAAGGCTGCTAGTGGAAGGCTGACTTCCAGGCAGCTAGGATGAAGTCTTAAAGCCAATGCCCACAGTGACACACCTACTCCAACAAGGCTATACCTCCAAATAGTGCCATTCCCTGGGCCAAGCATATTAAAACCATTACATGTATATTTGTTCAATTATTTATAATAATGAAAGTCAGTACAGTCCAATATCCCACTCCTTAAGTTACCTATGGTCTTCTGTTCTAGCTTATGGTCTAGCTGATCAAGAAATATCAACTGGGGCTGAGGAGTAGAACTTATCAGTTAAGAGCATATACTGCTCTTGCATAAAACCTGAGTTGAGATCCCAGCACCCACATCAAGGGTTTCACAGGCACCTGCAACTCTAGCTTCAAGAGATAATAGAAAACAAATCTTTAAAAAAATAAAACAGAATAAAAACAACTGGTCTCTTTGCAGGTGGACTGAGTTCTGTGGTGTAAATTTCTTATTGCTATCTGGGCCCTTAGTGATGGGGTAGCAAATTGGTTGTTTGTTTGGATTTGGTTTTTGCAAGTTCCCTAATAAGACCAGTTCTTATTAGGGAATATTTAAGATAATCCAGTTGTAGAGTATTTGTGCTACAAATAGAAGACTCAATACCGGACTTCCTTCTGTATGTCTTTTGATTACACATTAGTTTTTCATGGGAAGTCTTATCAGTGGTGTGAGTAGGGTGCTCTACAAACCATGATCAAGGTTATAATAAAAATATAGCTTTAGAATAACCAACAACAACCCCTTTCTCACCTTCTTCCCCCCATAATATCCTTGTTCCCCTAGGCAATTTTGCTCCTACTTTAATGTCACACATACACAAATGATTTTTATCTATCTAGATGACACGAAGAAAACACAAATGTCTACCTGAGACTAATTTTAACTCACTTTCTAATTGTCTACCTTTGCATCTACTTTCCTGCAAATGACAAAAAACTTCTTTCTCCTTTATGGATGAAATAATTCCATTATGAATATACCACATTACTCTTATCCATTCCTTTGTTGGTAGATGTGTAGGTTGGTTGCAGAATTTAGCTATTCTGAATAGTGCTGTAATAAACTTTGATGGGCAAGTCCGAACTATGCTGACTTGTATTCCTTTAGGAAAATAGTCAGGCATGGTATAGCTGGGTCATGTGGTAGTTCTGTTTCTTAGATTTTTGAGAAACAGATTCACAGACTTCCATAGTGGCTGCATCTGGGTATATTCCCACCAGCCATATATTCTCCTTTGTCTGTTTTCTCCAAGTATTTGTTACTATTTGTTTTATGAATGGCTGGCACTCTGACTAGGGTTGGATGCAATCTTGGTTTAGTTTTACTTTTCATTTCTATATTGGCTGGTGAGATTGAATGTTTTCTATGTGTTTATTGGCCATTTGAACTATATCTGTTGAGAAACTTCTGTTCGTTTCATTGGGCCACTTATTGATTGGGTTGTATGATTTTTTGATGTTTTTTTTTCCAGTTCTCTATATATACTGGGTATTAATGCTCTGTCAGAGGTATAGCAGGAAAGATTTTCTCCAATTCTATAGGTTGTCTCTATACTGATTGTTTCCTTTCTGTGAAGAAGCCTTTTAACTTTATGAAATCATATCTGTCAATTGTTGGCATGACTTTTTGTGCAGCTAAAGTCTTATTCAGAAAGTCCTTGTATATGCAAAATTTTAAAGGTGTTTTCATTCTTTTTTCCCCAACATTTTCCAAATTTCAGGTCTTACTTTAAAGTTTGCTCCATCTGAAGTTGATTTCCTGTACAGGGTAAGAGATAAGGATCTAGTTTCATTCTTCTACATGTAGACATTCAGTTTTCCCTGAACTATTTGTTAAAGAGGATGTCTTTCCTCCAATTTACATTTTTGACATCTTTGAAAAAATTAGGTGGCTATACATGTGTGGTTTATATCTGGTCCCATTCCATTGTTCTATGAATTTGTTTTTGTGCCAAGAGCATGGTAGTTGTGTTTCTGTGACTCTGTATTACAGCTTAAAATCAGGCATGGTGATAAACACAATTGTTCTTTTTGGCTGCCTGGGGTCTTCTGTGCTTTCATATGACTTTGAAGATATTCTTTCTCTGTGAATAATGACATTGGCAATTTGATGGGGATTGCATTGGATCTGTAGGTCGTTTTTCATCATACAGACATTTTCATAATATTACTTTTCCAGTTCATGAGCTCAGAAGGTCTTTCCACCTTCTACTGCTTTCTTCAGTGTTTTAAAGTTTTCATTATAGTAGTCTTTCAAGGCATTGGTTACATTAATTCTGAAGTACTTTGTTTCGTTGGGTTTCTTTTTTTTTTTTTTTTGAGGCAATTATGAATATGATTGTTTTCTGGTTTTTTTCTCACTATATTTGATACTGATATATAGAAAGGCTGCTAATTTTTGCATGCAAAATTTATATTCTTCTATTTTGTTGAAATTATTTATCAAATCTGTCTTCTGGTGGAGTCTTTAAGGTATCGTGTATAAAATCATATCATTTTCAAATAAGGATACTTTGACCTCTTCCTTTCCTGTTTGTATCCCTTTGGTTTCCTTCTTTTGTCTTATTGATTTAGCACCATATTGAATAAGAATATAGTAAATTGACTCCTTTGTCTTGTTCCTGACTTTAGTAGAAATGCTTTGAGGTGTCCTCCTTGGGTAATAGCTATAGGTTGTCATAGACATGTTCTTTGTATTCTTGGTATCTTCAAAGCTTCTATATAAAAGGATGTTGGATTTTATCAAAAACCTTGGTTATGTGTACTGAGGTGATCATATGATATCATCCTTGAATCCATTTGTGTAATTTATGACATTTGCTGATTTGCATATGCTGAACCATCCCTGTAGCTCTAGAATAAAACCAATTTCATTGTGGTGATTGATCTTTTTGAAGTGTTCTTAAATTCAATTTGCAAGTATCATAGAGACAACGTTTGCCTCTATTGTCATCAGGGATATTTGTTTATAATTTTCTTTTTATTGTTTTATCATTATCTGGTGGTTATATCAGGGTGACACTGGTTCCATAAAAAAGCATTTGGGATCATCCCTTCCCTTTTTATTTTATGGACTAGTTCAAGAAACATTGGTGTTAGTTTTTTAAAAGTCTGATATAATTTAACAGTTGATTTATCTGGGCCTGGAAACTATTACCTAGAAAAAATTTTTATTATTTTTTTTCTATTTCCTTCCTCGTTATAGTTCTATTTAAGTCAGAAGTTCTCAACCTTCCTAAGGCTGAGACCTTTTAATACAGCTTCTCATGTTGTGGTGACCCCCAACCATAAAACTTACATTGCTACTTCATAATTATAATTTTGCTACTGTTATGAATCATGATGTAAATATCTGTGTTTTCCTATGGTCTTAGGCCACCCCTGTGAAGGGGCCATTCACCCTTAAGGAGCCAAGACCCACAGGTGGAGAACTACTTATTTGTTTATCACATCTTGATTTAATTTTGGTAGATCATTTGCCTCAAGAAATTCAGGCTAACTAACCTTGAACTCTTGATCTCCTGGGCCTCAGCCTTCCAAATGCTTGGATTGCCAACACCAAAGCCTGGCTTTCTCTGATTTTTTTTAGTGAGCACTTGTAACAGAACTTACCTCTTAACTCCACCTCACTGGACTGAACAGGCTTTAGTATGTGGTATTTAGTATTTTCATCTTCGGTCCAAGGAAAACTAATTTCCTTCCCTATTTCTTCTGTATCCTCCTATTTTTCAGTACTGTGCTCCTCAAGCTCCATGAACTTGTGTGTACTCTGTACTTTGTCTTGCTATTGATTTCTAGTGTCATTCCAGAGCAACGAGACAGAATAGAAGAAATTATTTCAATTTTTCACTATTTGTTAAGATTCATTCTATATCTGGTTCTGTGTTCTGTCTTAGAAGAATGTTTGCAGACTGAAGAGAAGGGGATGCTCTGGAGTGTTTGGATGCAGTGTCCTGTAGATGCCGGTCAGGTTCATTTGATCAATGATGTCATTGAAGCCATATGTTGCTCTGATTATTTCTTGTCAAGATTACCTGTTGGTGAGAAGGCACCCATTATTAGTTCATTGGGTTAATCTGTGCCTCTACATCCAGTCCTGCTTCTTTTTTAAAACTGGGTCCACAAACGTCCAACCTGTGTACACATTATTCTCAGAATGTAGTGCCCTTCACCTCTTCTGCCTAATTTTGGTTTGACGTCTGTTTTGTCAGGCATTCCAACCTCTGCTTGATTTCTAGCTCCATTTCCTTGGAACGCCGTTTCTGACCCCTTCACCCTGAGCTTACATTTGTCTTTGATGGTGAGGTACATTTTTAGAGGCAACAAATAGATGGATCCTGATATTTAATCTAATCTGCTAATCTTTTGAATGTGGAATGTAGTCCATTAATATTTAAAGTTATCATTGAATGATGTGTGATAATTCCTGTCATTTTGTTGATGCCATTATGTTTGATGTCTTCCTAGTCTTCATTTGCTTCCTACTCCTCGAGATCATTCTTGTCTTTCCCATAGCTTCATGGATGTGTTCATTTCTCTCTTCTGTCTTAAGGGTTCTGTAGTACTGATCATGAATTCCTTTAGTTTGTTTCCGTCATGGAAAGTTCTCCTTTCTTCGGTAATGATAGACCGTGTTGCTGGATGTAGTAATGTAAGCTGGCAATCACTGTATTTTTATGCTTGGAATACATTGCATCATGCCCTCCTAGCTTTTAGGGTTTCTGTTGAGAAATGTGCTGTGCTTGGGAAGGGTTTGTCTCTCCGTGACTTAGTGCTTCTCTCTCGTAGCTTTCAATCTGTTTTTTGTTTTTCCTCTAGGTTTAGAGTGCAATGTTTTTAGTGTTATAATATGATCTAGGGAGGTTTCTTTCTAGCCCAGTCTGATTGTTGGTCTAAAAGCATCATGAGTCTGGACAATAATCTTGCTAGATTTGGGGCTTCTGCTATAATTTTACTGAATGTTTCTGTGTTTGGCCTTAAATTCCTCTCCTCCTTCTATCCCCATGATTTACAGACTCGGTCTCTTAATGCTGTATTATAGATTTCATATGGCCATACGTTCTTTTTATTTTTGTCAATGTTGAATATCCTAATTCATTTATTTTTCTCTCCCTTTCCTGACCTTCTAACCTCCACTTGATCTGTTCTATTGGTGAATCCTCTACTGAATTTACCTGGTTAACTAAGATTTCCATTTCCAAATTTCAGTTTGTTTTTTTTCAGTAGAGCTTTCTCTTTGTTGAATTCCTGTTTTAAGTCCTTGCGTTGTCTTTCATTTTCACTCAGTTGCTTCTTTTTATTCTCTTATAATTTATTTTCAAGATTATTTATATTCTCCTTAATTATCCTAAGTGCTTTTAGGAATATTCTTTTGAATTATTTGGGATTTCATCTAATTCACTTATAGCTATCCATCACCATGGATTTCATATTTGTGGGGACAGATAACTCCACCTTCATTTTTCATGTTCACAGTGTTTAAACATTATTTAAACCATGGAAAGTTCCAGTACAGACTACACAAGAATGTAGATGCAGTGGAGAAGTATTCATAGCATTCTAAAACTTAGTAAGTCATGTGCAAAGTAAAACAAGGCATTACAGATGACTCTACTTTAGGTTTAAGTTGACAAAAATTAACTAGCAGAGAGACATTCACTTTAAACTAGTATATCAATCAATATTTCTTTCTTGATGATACGGGATTTTATATCTTTCCTTCCCTGTGGTGTTTCATGTAGCAAATTGCACTGATAGGGGAGACATGATTCTCTATTCCAGTTCAAACATATAAAGCCAGATATGGTGTATACATTTGTCTAGGTTATCTTTTGCATAGAAATGAAGACTAAATTTGACAACTAAATTTGAATTGGAAGTGGGAATATCACCATGATCTCTCACATGTGTTTTGTAGCTTTGCTCACTGCAAAATACTCAAAGGCAAGCCCCCGTATTTCAGATTCCAAATATACTATAGCACTATACTACTTTCCTTTAGCTCCAAGTTACTCCAAACTTAGTAGCTCTGAAGGATGCAAATTTAGTATTTCATAGATTTTGAAGTTAGAAGTGCCCAAATGGTACTAATTCATCTAAAATTCTGGCATTGATGGAATGTTCCTTCTTGAAGACTGTAGGGAAGAATTTATTTGCTTGCAGTTTCCGGCTTCTAGAGGCTTCCAGCATCCCTTACTTCTGTGTTGATAGCTGGTACCATAGCACTCCAAATTCTGTATTCATCACTTCTCGCTGTTAATCTCCTGACTCCCTTATCTGTGGGGATGATTGTCATCACGCTGAGCTCACCAGAATAATCCTTTTTATAAATAAGATTTATTTTTCTTTTTATTTATGTGTATGTGTGTGTGTCTATATGATAGGTGCACGTAAATGCAGTTGCTTGTGGGACAAAAGAGGGTATTAGATCCCCTAAAGCTGGTATTACAGGTGGTTGAAAGCTGCCCAGTCTGAGTTCTGGGAACTGAACTTGGGTCCTCTGCAAGAGAAGTATGTGCTCTTAACCACAGAGCCATCTCTCCAGAGCTTTTGGCTTCATCTTAATACAAAGTTTCATTTACTGTGTAAGACATATAGTCACAGTATCTAGGGACTAAGGTGTGGACTTTGGGGTGTGGCATTATTCTACCTAACATAGGCATCAAGTCAGATGAAAGAGTTTAAGGGTTTTAAAGGTGACAGAGTCTAACCATAGCTGCTAATGACCATAGCTGCTAATGAAGCTCTACTGCCACATTTGGTTCTTAGAATAATTTATTGACAATTATCTAGAGACTTTGTACAGTCATAAATGGGATGGAATAAAACTAAAAACTACCAAAGAATGCCCACCATTTTCCCAATAATATCTGTCCTAGTTCATAGGTATCATTTTCCCTTCTTATAGAAGAGAAGATTCACAGATGAAGCTGAAGAAACAGCTCAGTGGTGAAGAATGTTCTTGAAAAGGACTTAAGTTCGTTCCCAGAGCCCATGTTGGGTGGCCCACAACCACCTGTAATTCCAGCTCGAGATTATCTGCTATATCTGATACATCTACTGGCCTCCATGGGCACCTGTGACCAAGCCAGCTCAGTCAGTCAACAGGGTCTCAAGGGAGGGAGTGAGGATTGAAAAAGAAGAAACACGATTAGACAAAATTATACCATGACTCCAGCCTGTACTGAGGCTGAAGCAGCTTTATTTCTCTCCAGCCTGCTTTTATATCATTCTAGGTATATCCAAAAAACATGGTCAGTTCTTAGATCAAAGACAAAATAATCAATCGAAGTAGTAAACAAGAAGATCACACAGGATAACAATTAAGTAAAGTAGTAAGCAAAGAGATCACATAAGGTAGTAATTTAGCAAAGTAGTAAACAAAGCCCCGTGGTCACTGTTTCTGATATTCCTATCTGAGCCTACTTCCTTGTCCGAGCCCAGTGACAAATGCCAAATTTCTAGAAGTGGCACCAAAAGCTCTCAGTACACCTGCACTCATTTGCACAGACCGGTACACAAACACACAGACATATACATATAAGTAAGAATAAAATAGAACTTGTGGCAGAGCTAGGATTTACGTGCAGATGTGACTGACTCTAATGCTGACACACTGACAGAATTTTTCTTGATGGGCAGAAAAGATGAATGAGGAGACTCTGGGGTGCACTGTCAGACTACAGTGAGCGTTTACAGGCTGAACTTGCTTAAGCAAAGCAAGAAAGGAGAACAAGAGGTCTCCTAATGAATGATGCTTTGTTTGGAGACAGCGTCCTGTGTAACCCAGATTTGCCTCACAGTCTCTGTGTAGCGGAGGCTGACCTTGAACTCCTGCTCCTCCTTGCATCCACCTCCAATGCTAGAGCATCACAGGCAGGTGCCATCTTCCCACCCCCAGCGGCACTCCTGCCCTACTCCAGCTAAATCGGTGATTTTTTTTTTTTTTTTTTTTTTTTTGGTTTTTAAGCTAAATTTGAGTAGCTGAAAGATTACACATAGAGGAACCAGGCAAAATGGCAGGCTGGAGAGAAAAGCTTAAGAGTTAAACAGAGACATTCAGCAAGCGTCTGTCCCTCACAGGAAAGAACTCCAGAGACTTATGATGGTCTACAGTTAGAAAAGTTTTAATTCCTATTCTGATTGTCATGTCTTCCAGGGCTTGATGTCATAAGCTTTTAATTCTAGCACTGAAGAGACAGAGCAAGCAATGCAGATGAGGTTGCTCTTCACAAGGGAACTAACTCTCTCTATTGCTCCAAAACGTACAGTGGTCACAGGGATATTTTTGTTGGGGAATGGCAGTGACTCTCCAACAATACAGGTGCACCACCACTAGCAATTAAAGGGAGAGACAAATATAAAATAACTTTTATCCACCAAAGAAATAATGACAATGCTAAACCTACACATTCATTAAGTGCCTACTGTATGCAGACACCTATGAAACGCTCTATGTGCATTCCTTAATTCTTTTTTATTGTTGTTTTTTTGTTTTTATTTGTTTCTCATTACTGATGGTTGTGAGCCAGCACGTGGTTGCTGGGATTTGAACTCGTGACTTCCGGAAGATCAGTCAGTGCTCTTAACCGTTGAGCCATCTCACCAGCCCCCCTTAATTCTTTTTTAAATTCCCAACGAGTAGGTACTTTTCTCAGTCCGTCTCACAAATGGGACAAATAAAGGAAAGCTACTGGACAGTGAAGGACTTGATATTATCTGAGTGGCACTGAAAACTCCTCGCCAGCTGCTGTGATGAGATCAGATGACAAAGGGCAGGCAGTGAGAAGACTTGTGGGTAGAGGATGGACAAACTACGCAGGACTGCACAACCTGAAAGGTCCTCTGAGGGGGTTGATGGAGAACATATTTTAACTCCTAGGAATGTATCTCATGTATATGAGTGAGAGAATGACGGAGCCATTTTTCTTTCTCAAAACCAATAGCCTCTTAGTAGACTAAATGAAGGTCACCCTATTTCAAAAGCGGTTCCTCACGTACTGCGGTCTGTGTGGAAGATGAGGTCAGGGAGCTTTGCTCTTTTTCACCCTGAGAACTCAGAGCCACCTATTAAAGTCGCCTCTTAAAGAAAGGTTGTGATTTTGTGTGGAGAGGGAGAAGGCCGCCTCCGCCTTCCTTGTTCTGTTCTGAGAGCTTTGGCGAGTGCCACATCAGCTCCCTGTGAGGAGACTCATTCACACCCAGGGCAGGGGGAACAAAGGAGCAGAGGACAGGAAGCTACATACAGGCTTGGAAGTGAGTTAAGGATCCCAAGGCTTCTTAGTTATGTCTTGACGATCCCCTTTAGAATCATTTCCTGATTTGATACAGAAATGCCATATGTAAATGAGAACAATGGGGATTCTAACTGTTGGGAAATGAAACTATGAGAACCGATTTAAATCCTTGCCAGGTCTCCTGCCTCCGGTATCCGATTAAAACGAATTCACTGTGGGTTACTGAATCCGTGCTCTTAAACACAGTGTTTCAAAATAGTGCGGCACACTATAGCCGTCCGGTCTAGGCAAAGCTCTCATTTTGGCTCTCTTCTTGCCTCAAGCACGTTTGTCTCCCTTATGATTGCCTCATTGTGGTCTTGGTAGTGCTGTTCCCATATGTGTCTCTACTGTCTCCAAGCAGATTATATGTTCCAAGGATTCTTTAATGTGGTGAATGGCTACCACCATACTGTAAAGCTAGCATGAACCATGACTTATTAGGAATGAGGTAGTCACATAGGGAATCACTGTAAGTTTGTAGCTACAGTCTACCTACATTCTAAACACATATGTGTAGAGAGCACATTGATGTGATATACAGTTTATAGAATGTACTATATATAATTATTGCATATATAGTCTATACACAAAGTATTGTATATTGTATACTACATAAAAAATAGTTCTTTAGTATTATTGCATTGGTTTGGTATGCTCTCTATCCACTGCCATCACTCAGTCCACAAACGCACGTAGTTAATCACATATACTCCATGTGGCCCATATGCAAGCAATTCAACCACATTAACCTTCAAAGGTCTCCTGGACCCACATCATTTCCAGAGTAAAATTTTGTTGATCTCATGAAATACATAAGTTTTTGTTGTTGGTTTTTTTTTTTTTCCTTTAATTTCAAGGCTTTTTACAAATTATAGATTCCTAGGTCACTTTGGAGCCCATCTTGAGGAGCTCTGTGCCTGGGCTTCTGCTTCCCTCCCCCCAGAGCCTAGTCCCTCCCCCCAGCGCCTCGTCCCACCCCCCTAGCGCCTCGACTCTCCCCCCCCAGCACCTCGACCCTCGATAACTCAGCCATTTTGGCTACCTGCTCTCTTGGTTCTTCTCTTGGCTCCTGGATGGCTTGCTCTTGAGCCCCTTGCCCTCTCTCTTCTCTCTCTCCTCTCCCTCCTCTTCCTTTCTTGCTCTCCCCCCTCTCACTCTTCTCTCATGGCCTCATGAAACATCAGTCTGGACGCTTCCAGATGGCCTCTGACTGTTTTCCTCCTCACATCCACAGGAAAACCTCCTCAACGGTAGTCAGGAGCAGTTGTATCAAACCTTTCTAAGTTATGATTATCACACAGATTTCCTCACAGCCAACTGCATAAGAAATTGTTTTCAGATACCCCAGGCTTCTTCACTTTCTCATCACAAAACTACAAACACGTAAGCATCCAGGGTTTCTGGTTTGAGTATGAAGCTCCTCGTTAAAGGCTTGAAACCCAATGCAGTCTGGAGAAGAGGCTAAGTCATTAGCGCTCTGATCCAGCCAATGGGTCAATCTCCTGATGGAGTCACAGCTGAATGGATATTGATAAGGGATGAAGTTGTGGAAAGTGGGACATGGTTGGAGGAAGGGAGCCACTGGGACTGTCCTTACATCTTGTCAGCAGCCTCTGTTTGGCTCTTTGTCTGCTTCCCGGCTGCGCTGAAGTGAACAGCCTCCACAAGACACGTTCCTGCTGCCGTGTTATTCAGCCTAGCTCAAGCCCAAAGGAAATGGGTCTAGCCTCTTAGACTAAAGTCCATGAACTTAGAGGTTCACATAAATCTTCTCTCCTTTTCCTCTGTGCAGGTATTGTAACATAACGATGAGAAAGCTGATCAACACCCAGGAGGATGATGGGAAATGTTAACCACTTGTTCTAGGATGGGAGGAAGAACAGAGACATGGTTTGTAGAACTGGCCTCATCTTGTGGTCATATCCCTACTAGGGCTGATACTAAGTAACTAATGTGACATTAATCGTCTTTCAGAATTCTTCATTTTTTAACACTAGCTCCATAGCACGTCACTTGTTTAATCTGCCTTAGGGCCACACAACACTATTTCTGGGTGCTAACAAAAGTTCCAGGAAATTTTTTTTTCTCAAAATTGGTACTTGTCAAGATGAACTTTCATCTTTCTACTTTTTTAAGGGGAAGAAAATGTCCCTTCCTATAATGTCCTTTTTCAGAGCAGAAATCCTGAAAATAGGGTCCTTTTATTTTCCTTAGTAGTCAAATTGTTCTCTGATTATAGGGTAACTATTTCATTCTAATCTAATTAGCTCAAGAGTTCAAAAGCTGTGGAATGTGCTTTGAAAGGATCTGGAGTGCTAAAGGTCAAATCGAGACCTTACAGTGGTGCTAATGCAAAACCTCCACTATTCAGTTCCACTTTGCAAGTGTAAATTAAAGTCTCCCCATGGTGGATGCTGAGTGGCCCCTTGCATTTGCTTTGCCTTCTGTGGCCTGAGAGTCTTTCGTGGTTGGTGTTGCTGCTGTCTGTCACAGAATCATCTTGGCGCCATGCCCACTGCTCATTGTATGCACGCTTCTGAGGACCAAGCAGCTGTCCATTGACTCTCAAGGTAGAAATGCTGAGAGAGAACTGGCTGACTCAGCAAGTTCCAAATGGTAGGTCATTAGGTATGTCATTTTTGGTCTTCATGGCACTCTCAAAGATTACTTAATTGTTGCTGATTTAGGATCTTTCTACCACTCTAAACCTCCCCAGTGGCAGACTTAAATCCTCAAATAAGTTTCTGTAGACCAGAAATAAGCAAAATCTGAACCCCAGAACTAAATTCCAAAGAAAATTGTATTGCATCATGGCAAAAATTCACATGATTCTATCATTTGACACACTACTGGGACAAATTTGTTCTATCAGTGCTACTTTTAATCTCCTGGGGGGGGGAACAGAATGTTAACTAAGTTGATATTTTACACTGTCCTTTCTTAGCTATCTTCAAATTTGTGCTGAGGGGAAATAGAAGAAAAGATATGTCATAGATATGTGTCTGCTGCTGTGATAAACCACAAATGCAATTTAAGAAGAAAGGGGAGGAGAGGTGCTTGGGCCTGAGGGTGTTAGAGGCCCCAGGAAAGGGGAATGTCAAGGTGGGAATACAGGAGTGGGCGGGTGGGTGGGTGGGAGGTGGAATTCCCTCATAGAGGCGGGGAGGGGGAGGAGATAGGGGGTTTCCAAAGAGGAGACCTGGAAAGGGGGAGACATTGGAAATGTAAATAAAGTATCTACAATAAAAATTAAAAAAAAAAAAAAAGAAGAAGAAGAAAGAGTTAATTTGAAGGACAGAGGGGATGGGTGGTGGTGGTGGGAGGATTTGAGAGGAGGGAAGGGAGAAGAAAATATTGTAATCATTTTACAATCCCAAAAGAAAAAGATCCGTGGGAAGAAGAAGGTGGGTTCATGAGAAGGCTCAGCTCTTTGCTACCCAATGAAGCAAGTCTGATGACACACAGATGCTTGATCCCAGAACACGTTAAAGGGGAAAGACAGACAGACTCCTCAGAATTGTCTTCTGGCCTTGCATGCATGCTGTGGCATACACACACACACACACACACACACACACACACACACACACACACACACGGAAGGAGGAGAGGGAGGAGAGGGACAGGGAAAGATACTCACACATTGAGACTAATACTAGCAAGACCCTGTCTTTTGAGAGAGAGAGAGAGAGAGAGAGAGAGAGAGAGCAAAAGGGTTTGTTTTGTCGTAGTATTTCCAGGCTGCTGTCTATCATGGTGGGAAAGTCACAGTGTCAGGAGCTTGAAGAGGCAGCCTGTCACATTGCATCAACTGTCAAGAACCTGGGGGTGATGAATGCTTGTACTCAGCTAATATTTCTCTTTTTATACAAGCCATGACCCCAGCCCAGGGATTGGTTACACCCACAGTGGGCGGGTCTTCTTGCCTTAACCTAATCCAGATAATCCCTTGTTCTCATGCCTAAGAGACTTGTCTCTTAGGTGATTCTAGACCTCATCAAGTTGACAACTGAGATTTACAATCACAGTGTCTTATCAAGCGTCACATCAAAAAAGTCTTGTTTACGTGCTGGGTGTAGTGACATTCCCACCACTTGGGAGGCAGAAGCAGTCAGATCTCTGTGAGCTCAAGGTCAGCGTGGTCCATATAATGAGTTCTAGGACAGCCAGGGTTGTCTTTGTCTCAACAAAACAAAACAAACAAGTCATGTTTGAGACTTGTTGATAATGAAGTTCTTGAAGAAGCCTTGGACAGGTGACTGTAACTCTAATTGTTTTCAGTCCTTTTCTTTCTTTCTTTTTTTTTTTTTTTTTTTTTTTTTTTGGTTTTCCAAGACAGGGTTTCTCTGTGTAGCCCTGGCTGTCCTGGAACTCACTCTGTAGACCAGGCTGGCCTCGAACTCAGAAATCCGCCTGCCTCTGCCTCCCAAGTGCTGGGACTAAAGGCGTGCGCCACCACTGCCCGGCTCAATCCTTATTTTTAATGACGGTTCTTAACCTCCCTTTTAGCCTCCCACCCACCAGAGGTGGTGGAAAAGAAAGGGTACAGGAGTTGTGGGAGTGAGAAGTGGACCTGTTTAGAAAGGTTATTTGGAGCTAATCCTATCTAAGTTGTCTGGAAATTGGCAGTTCAGTTCACAGGTCAGCAGTGGCAGCTCGATCCACTCAGAAACACTTCACAGATACACCAGCAGTCCAGCTCTAAAGAGTCGGGATAGCAAACACAAATCAGCAGCAGTGGCACAACCTAGCAGAGACAACCGGGTCTCAGCCCCAGCGTGGCATGAGTCAGCAGGAGGAATCAGAAGGAACGCCACGTGCACCTGTCTCAGCTGACATCACTCTGCCAATCAGCCCGAGTCTATGGAAGCAGCAAGAAACCGCAGCACACTGCCAGGAGTTTCTCTCTATGGAGTCCCAACAAACACAGCTCAACTATGCAATGTAAGGAGGACCAATACGTGTGTGTCATGAACAAAGCATCCCTCATCACGTGTCCTTTCCCATGCTGGCTTTAGCAGAACATCCTCTCTCCTGTGCCCGCTTCAGCCAAGTGCTCCTTCACGAGTCTGCCTTAGTCTTTCACCTGTGTCTACTTCAGCTAAACGTTCCTTCACGTGTTTGCCCCAGCAAAACACCATCCAACACAATTGACATTCCAAAGAACCCATAAGTTTCCACTTCGGGTGACTGTTTTACACACCATGGACTATTCCTTACAGTAACCTTAATTATTATCTGAAAGGGTAGAGGTGGCCCTGAGGACTTTGGGTACCAATTATTTCCATCACAAGGTGGTTCGATACAAAAGTACAAACGCTGTAGCATTAGGCTGTACTTTTCTTATGATTTATACTTTCATTCAAAAATGATCCTTTTTCCTTGAACAAAGGATTACAAGTCTTCATTATAAGTTTAAAATATTTGGATTCATAAACAAATTCCCTGTCCTCAAAAAAAAAAAAAAAAAAAACACCTAAAGATGCTACTCACATATACTAGGACTGTTCCGTTCAGTTTCTAAGTACTGTGTTAAATCATTTTAAAATTTATTTATATTGGGTTTTATTGTGATTAATTATATATTTACGGGCAACTATAGCAAACAGCACAGAAGGATCCCTTGTATATCATTCCTCTCTAAAACTTTCTCAATTTGGCTCTGTCCCTGGTCTCCACTTATGAAACACAAATATAAATGAAATCCCTCAGTGTTTAGCCACAAGGAATTGGCTATTTGTTTCTCAGCATAATTTCTTGGCAATTCATCCAAGCTGCTGCATGCATCAATAGCCTATTCCTCTTTATAGCTGAGTATTACAAGCGATGCATGTATCCACCACGACAATCATTTACTTACTGAAAAACACCTGAGCTGATTTCAAGCCTTAGCTATCCTGACGAAGGCTGCTGTGAACATCTCTGCATTGGTTTTTATGTGAACTTGAGTTTTCTTTTTTCTTTTCCTAATATTTTTATTGATTTTCTGAGGTCTCCCAGGTCTGTCCCTCTCACCATTATGACTGCCCCCACCGTCACCCATCACAAAATAAATAAATAAATAAATAAGAGAGAAAAGAAGAGGGAAAAAAACATTCCATTCACTCATGGTCAAACTCCCAGTGGCCAGGCCCTTGAAGAAAACTGGGTTCTTCCTGACCTGCACCTCCCCCACCAGAAGTTATCAATGGTGGAGAGCTACACTTAGGCAGCATCCTTACCATGATTTTAAGAGTCCTCTATGGTGGTTTCTGTCTAGGCTGTTAATTTAGGAGGGACTGGGGGTTAAGGGTTGTCATGTAGGCCTTCTTTTAACAACTGTGAATCTGTAGTTATCAATAGCACAGCAAAAGTAGCTTTCTTGCCCTTTATAGTCATCGGGAGAATGGATCATGGATTGCCACATGGTCTCTAGCATCAGCACATGCCATTGACCTTGTATGACCTCCTGTGGCAGTGTAGACCACAGACATCAGCACGACCTTCTGCCGCAGCACAGACCATGAATACTATCATAGCCCTTGGTGGCAGAATAGACCACGGACATCAACATGGCCTCCTCAGGTGGCAGTATAGATCATGGACTTCTGCATTGGCCTTTGGTGGTAACACAGGCCATGGACATCAAGATAGTCCCTGGCTGCTGTAGGACCACGGATCCAGATACGGCCCTTGGTGTCAGCATAGACTATAGACTTCAACATGGACTCAGATGGTAGCACAGGCCACTCACATCAATATGGCCCCCAGTGGAAACATGGCTCTAGGGAAATGGACATGGCCTCAGGTGACAGCACAGACCACAGACATCCTCATGGTCCTCAGTGGTAACTCAGGCCAGAAACATCAACACATAGGTTATATCCCCTGGCTGCTGTAGGATCATGGACATCTACGTGAACCTTGGGCTTCAACATGGCCTGGAACAGCAGACCACAGATTCCAAAGTGTCACCCAGGGACAGCATAGACTCTAGAGATTTTTTTCGAGGAGGTCCAGTCGGGAAAATGAACTGCCCGGCATTGCAGAAGTCCTGTCATTGCTCAGAACCAGGGCCATCCTGCGGCTGGGCAGCATTCAGGGGCTGAGGCTGTACACCACCCTGTTGGCACCACCCAGCAACCACGTGTTTCCCCATTCACTGCAGCCCTCTTTCCCACCGGTCACCTCTTTCAAGCCTCTAGTTCCATCTCTCACTTCACGGTGTACTTATTATTCGGTTCCTCTGTCTTTCCCACCTCTCCATCCCATATTCTTTGGTCATAGCAGCACTGGAACCTGCAGTGTCACATAGTATAATTTTTCAGCCCAAACAGCTTTATATGTGAATATTCATTGCAACGACTCACTGATCTGGTTCAAGGTTTCTAGTTACTGAAGCACCATAATACTGGACCATTGTCAAGACTCGTCTCAGATATCCTGCTGTTGCTCGAGTCAGGGCATTGGGGGTAAGTTCTGTGTGAGTTCATGCCCTCCATGTCTGCCGCCTCAAGGCTCACCGCTGGACCTCTGTGCTTGTAGGCTGCTGGCGGCACTTCTACCCCGTGCTCTCCATCCCCATCTCCCATCAGAGCAACCACCACAGGCTACGGAGGCAGTGGCTCCATGCTGGGAGCTGGCAAACAGGCTAGGACAAGCCCTGTTCACTATTAATCTGTTTCTACAGAAGCTTGAGGCCGCCATACAGCTCCATGTTGTCAGTGAGGAGCACTATGGTTCATCTGCTCCGCCTTTGTGCTTGCAGCCAGCTGGCTGAGACACTAAAGGTATAAATGCACCATTTTCTACCCCTCGCGCTCTGTTCTGCCATTTTTCTTTCCAATTTAGTGAGTCCACTTTTAAAAAGCATCTTCTTATAAGACTTGCCTTTCTTTTTTGTTCTTTTTAGTTGTTCTGGAGCTATTGCAGGCTCTGCAGACTCCGTTTTCCACCACTATTTCACCCTTGGGAGTCTCCACGGGTCTCCAACTCCTTGCAGGGGGTGTCAGTGGCTGCTGCCATCTTCGTTTTCTCTTGAGTTTTCATTTTTCTGACACAAATGCCTAGAAGTGTAGTTATGACTCCTATAGTAGTTAAATGTCTCATTTCTCAAAAGACATTTTCCAGCGTGGATGGACTATTTACATTCAACAATATATGAGAGCCAGCCCCGCCCCTCTCCCTGGTGGTTGTATCAGTGCTGTGCCCACCGGGTCGGGTCGGTCTTTCTGTCCTGGGCTTGGTGGCCGACCGATCTGAGCCGGTCCCCACTGCCCAGCCGTGCTGCTGCCTTGGATACAAGTGCAAGTTGAAAGAAACTCGTGAGCTGAATGGCTCCAAGGTGAAGTACTTTTACATGTAGTGACCAGGTTTGCCTGTATCCCGCCTTAGGATTAGTGTCGAAGCTGAAGTAGGTGAAGTCCATTTTACAGATAAAGAATGAGGGCCATGTGAGTATCCTTGAATGGCCTTGTAGTAATTGGTTACACTGAAGGTAATTTCTTAAAGATTTTGTCAATGAACTAGGATGCTGCCTACCCCTTCACTGTACGTCTGGCAGCCCTAGAATCAGATCCACATGGCTGTGACGAGTTGAGGGTTTTAAAGGTGCAAACAAAAGGGCATTTTAAGGACCTTCATGCTAGATCATTAGCATATGTTTGTATCTGGCCTGCGTGCTAGGACAGGTTCTTTGCTAGTAACCAGTCATGTGCTAGCAGTCAAGGTGTTTTAACCTGTATATTGTTGCCAATGAGTAATCTCCCATAATCTTAAATAAAGGCTTTTCCTGTGTCAAAAAAAACAAAACAAAACAAAACAAAACAAAACAAAAAACAATATATGAGTGACTCAATTTCTCCACATCTTCACAAGTATTTAATGTTATCACTTTCCATGTACATTTTGGGGCTATTCTATTGGGTTCTTATATCTAGGACCCTTCCAACCTTTATTCCACCCTAATTCCTTTCAACCCCCCCCCCCCAACTAGGTAAGAGAGAAAGAAGGTTAGAGAAGAAAGGAGACATAGATTCTGTTTTATTATTATTACTTTATTTACATTTCAAATGTTTTCCCCTTTGGAACCCCCCTATCCCATTCCCCCTCCCCCTGCCTCTATGAGGGTGCTCCCTGACCACCCATTCCCGTCTTCCCTTCCTGGCATTCCTCTACACTGGGGCATCAAACACTCTCAGGCCCAAAGGCCTTTCCTCCCACTGTTGGCCAACAAGGCCCTCCTCTGCCACATATGCAACCAGCACTATGGATCCTTCTATGTGTATTCTTTGGTTGGTGCTCCAGTCTCCAGGAGCTCCAGGGGTCTGGCCAGTTGACACTGTTGCTCCCTCCATGGGGCTGCAAACCACCTCAGCTCCTTCAGTCCCTTCTCCAACTCCTCCATCCGGGACCCCACACTCAGTCCAATGGTTGCCTGCGAGCATCCGTCCGAGAGAGTGTATTATTAGTACATCCTCTATGATGTGATACTCTGTAGTCTTGGGGTCCCAAGCTTCCATGTCTACTTCTCATCACATTTCATAGTTCTCCTTTGTCTTTCACATCAACTTAAGGGATCATAGTCATGTTTAGTGGAAAGGAACAAGAAAAATAGATCTATACCACCTTTCCACATTGGGAGTGACCTTCACTCTTAATCATAGAAGCTTGAGGACTCATTCAATCCCCAGAGGTCTTAAATTACTGCATTCAACACAGACAAACAAGAACTTAATATGAAGATGGGGGAGAAGACAGAATCATACATCATTGGAATTGACCTGAAGCTGATACAACATAAACAGGCCAAGAGAAAAACAAAAACAAAAAACTAATGATGAGAAAAGTTCCTTTCCTTGTAACAGCTGCTGGCCAACTCATCAAAACTCAGCTTTATGTAACATTTTGTTATGGGGATATTGGACAATTTGTAAAAATTAGGAAGCAACTATACTAGTCAAACAAATTAATTTAAAAAAAAAAAGTCAGCGTGAATTATTTGACATGCATGGATCATTTTATTTGTTATCCATAAATTAAATGAGATACCCCTTTTTTTTTAGTATTTATTCATTTTGTGTATGTGTGGGTGGTGCCTGAAGGTATGTGCACTACATATGTTCAGAAGCCAGTAGAAATCAGAAGAAGGTATCAGATCCCCTAGAACTGGAGTCACACATGGTTGCAAGCCACTGCGTGGGCACTTGGAGTGGAGCCTGGCTACTCTACAAGAACACAGTGCCATCTCTCCAACCCTAGACACCTTCATTTGAATGAGCTATAGAGTAGATGAAGGCAGTAATAAGCACTAGCATGGGTCTGTTGCTGTTGTGATTGCTAACCTCCTCTTCTTTCGAATCTGCATTTACAGAATGGACATAGTAGTTCCTTAAGGCACAGATATTCTTCCTATTCATATAGTCATTATTGACTAGATTCTGCCTGTGAGGTCAAACTAGGTGCTGTTTATTGAAATCCCATTTAAATGGGCAAACATCTACCATTCGAGATGCTTGGATCCCTTAGCTAACATAGACCCACTAGAATAATAGGGGACACAGATTGGCATCTTGAAAGCAGCCCAGCCACAGATCATTGGCATGTTTAGACTCTTCATTGGTGCCCCCATTCACATTCCATTACTTTCAGGACTAACCCCCTTCAGTAAGGCAAGGGAGGCTAAAGCACAGGGAAATGCCTCTAATCAAGTCGTCATGTCATATTGTAACAATAATTGTTAGAATTCCCAATTCAGTGTAATGCCAGTTAAGGGGTGACAGATAATGACCTCTCTACCTTTTAACAAAATCACAACAGTATTGGCCAGTGTCTGAGTTAGGATTTTATTGCTGTGAGGAGACACCATGACCAAGACAAAGGTAACAATTTAATTGGGGTTGGCTTATGCTTTAGAGGCTTTGTCCATTATCATCATGGCAGGAAGCATGGCAGCATGCAGGCAGACACGGTGCTGGAGAAGCTGATACTATGTCTTGATCCACAGGCAGCAGACGGGGACTATCTTCTGAAGGCAGCCAGGAGGCTTTCTTCCTCACAGGGTGGAGCCTGTGCGCTAGGAGACTTCAAAGCCCACCTACACAGTGATACACTTCCTCCAACAAGTCCACACCCACTTCAACTAGGCCACACCTCCTAATAGTGCTACTTCCCGTGGGCTAAGCATATTCAAACCAACAGCCAGTGTTATTGAATCTAGTAAACCACATACCCAAATTGATACAAAAGCCAACAGAATTTCAAGTAATATTTACTATGAGTGTTTCTATTCTTAAGAAAATGCTTTAACAGCCACTATGTTTGGGACTTTAAAAATAGAACTCTCCAGATCATAAAAATATGAGCAGCAGCATACACTCGACCAGAAATCTTCAAAAACAAAACAAAACAAAACCCTCTTGGGTTATGAAACATTGGCGGTTTTTTTATTTTTTTGAGCCATATTAAATTTACTTAAATAGACATTGTGTTGTACTTTTAGACTATTCTTTGAATCCCAGGAAAATATATTTCTATATAAAGAGAAAACCCATCAGTTGTTGCAATTTTATAAAATAGTGAAAAGCATCGCTAAAATCCATCTAGCATTGACTACAGTGTGAGTTTATGAAGAAATTATTTTATTGCCCTATTTATTATAGTCAACATTAATTTGACCTAGGTATAGTATGAAGGGGCTCTACAAGGGTCCAGCATGACAAACATAGCTCTTGCAGGCCTTGCCCTTTTCCTGTTCTTTCTTGCTAGAAAAAAATTAGGTTACATTCTTCTTTTTTAAAATATTATTTATTTATTATTAATCATACAAGTACACTGCAGCTGTCTTCAGACACACTAGAAGAATGCATCAGATCCCATCACAGATGGTTGTGAGTCACCATGTGGTTGCTGGAATTGAACTCAGGACCTCTAGAAGAGCAGTCAGTGCTCTTAACTGCTGAGCCACCTCTCTAGCCCTAGGTTACATTCCTAAAGCTAGCCCCCAAGTTCTATTCCCTTATTTGGCCACGTCCTCTTCCTGAAGCTGACTACCAGGGTCTAGCTATCAAAGTATTGAACTTCAGCAATCGAAAGTCCCTTCTAGCTAGCCTAATTAACATGCCCCGTGAAAACAAGCCAACTGTCCTAACTTGGGTTCCCCCTTTCCCTTGGTAAACCACCATTTGCACACTGACCAGGACTGTCACCCCGCCATAGTCCTTTGTTCCTCAGGATAAATATCCCTTCTCTGTCTTCCTTGGTCCTTTTCCTTTCTCTTTCATCTTTTATCTCCTGTCCTCTTCTCTTGTTCCTGCCCTTTGTCCCTCTGGGGCAAATAAATCTTCTTGGTGCTGAAAACTTGGTCTTGGGGTATCTTGTGCCCCTTCACAGTAACCTAGTACTCTAGTCAATATTGATACAGTTGAAGGTTTAAAGTTTCTGGTAACCTAAATTTTCTCTTATCTGAATGACATGCATAAGCATAATGTTAATATTGATTTTCAAGAAATTATCAGGGCAGCAAAGTAGTTAGTGATCTCTAAACTCCTTAGGAACAGGAATGTTGCCTATTTATTTCCACAGACACCCCCCCCCCCAATCTGCTGTTTTATTTTCCCCATAAAAACACAATAAGTGTTTACTAGATATTTGTTAAATAAATATTTTACTGCTCACAACTACCTGTGACTTTAGTCTGTGTTTGGCCAGATCTTACTTTGGCTGGTAAGTGTGGCAGAGTGAGTTGGACTATTAAGAAAGCTGACTTAGACAGTGAGGTCGACATACTGACTCCTGCCTAAATGTACACGCAGTTTATGTGTGATTATCTTATGCACATAATGCACATAAGCTTTACAGATATCATCCCTGCTTTTTGACCACAAATGTGTTTGTCACTTAGCTCTCTGCACACAAGACACTCCTTCCCACCCACCACCCACAACCAACAGAGAGAAATGCTGATCTGACTCACATGGCTACTATAGAAGCAACCCCCACACAGAGACTGTTAAAGCACTTATCATATCCTCCTTAGAATCTGATGTGTTAAATTCTGCTGCTTTTTTCTTATTGAAAGCAACACTCTGCATATTATAGATGTTGTTCTAAATTAGATTTTAAAAGACTCAGTGATCTTTGCAAGACAGCGTCACAATCGTTGAAATTCTGAGTAATTTTTATTGTCAGCCAAATGGGATTTCTTTTAAGAAGGAAAAAACACATTACTATTAGAGCCAGAGAATTTGAGGAGTGGGTGGCAGTCCTTGTGGACGCATCCGTTTAAGCTGAAATGAGTTAACTTACGAGTGTGATTCAGTCTGCAAACAGTCACAGAACATTCTTCTCATGTGTCGGGGTAGCACAGTGGGGGTGGAGATGTGGGCCGAGTTGAGGGGTGCCGAAGTAAGGACCCTGGTAGGAGGTCCTGCTTTGTATATCAAGCTGAATGTGAAACATTCCTCCAGCCCACTTGCCAACGGACACGGCCAAACCTGGAATAGTGTCAAACTCAGACACCAGAAAATGACAGGATACCATATTAGAGAAGAATTTAAACATGAGCTAAGGAATTTAGATTTTGTACAGAAAGGTAATCTGACACCATGTGATCTTTCCACGAATTTCATGTTTGATTATTGGTTTATGGTTCTTTTTTTTTTTTTTAAATCAATTCAGTAATCTTTCAGACAAGTCACTCTTAAACACTTTTTTAGATCAAAGTGTGCTAGGAGGTCCCAGGTAGGCTAAATGTTGTCTCTATACATTCTACAAAATAATTATTTATTAAATACTGGGTGCTGGTCACAGTGCTGAGAATGGAAGGATAAAAAGAAAGAGCATTACATTTAAGGTGCTCTGAAAAGGAAGACATTTTGAGCAAGTACTACAGATCTAACAGTAGATTGTTCAACTGAGCACATACGTTGGGCAATGCTGAATCAAAAAGATGGTGATTGGCTTGGCAGGAGTGAACACGTGGAGCCTGTCGGGAAGAGTAGGTGGCAGCAGTGTTTAAGAGGTCAAAGGATAGATGACTAAGGTCCTGCGATGATACCTTCCATATGTGGCCATGCCATTTTGGAGTGTGAACACAATGTATTATCTTTCTTATATATGCTCAGGACCCCTAAGGAGCTGCTGGACTGTGCTCTTAAGACCAGTTCTGGAGCTGGGCATGGTAGGTAGTACACCTGTATTCCAAACCCTTGGGAGGTCAGAAGGAGGAGGATCAAGAGTTACACAGTAAGTTCAAGGTCAGCCCAGGCTACATGAGAACCTGTCTCAAAAACTAAATAAAAATAAATAAATGAATGAACAAGGATTGGCAAGTTGACTCAGCAGATGAAGGTACCTGCCATCTAGGCTTACAACCTGAGTTTGATCCCTAGAACCCACTTTATGGAAGAACTACAGTCTGTCATATGATCTTCACTTGCCAGCTATGGCATGCACATTTCTTCATGTGCATGAACACACACACACACACACACACACACACACACACACACCATCGCTATAAATAAATTTCAGTGTATTTTTTTTTCAATAAACAGAAGACCACTTCAACTTAAGAGGATTTAAGGACCTTGAATTTATGTACTATAGACATTCGACCATTTTAATGGAGCATCCAGAACTTGACCACAAGGAGCAGGGTGTTAGGGACTATGGCTAACAGGTATCACATAAAGAAAGAATACTTATCTCATTTGTGAGACAGTCATATCAGCTAACTGAAACATAAGTGATTTTAACTGATATGCAAAGGAAAACAGTTACCTATCCAAGATCACATAGGACAGGTTTGGCCTGAGATTTCAACCTAGTTTCTCTGAACCCCTTCTGGCCAATCAAGCAAGGTAGTGCTTTAAGACAGGATGATTAAGCTAGAGGGGTAGTTCAGGCAGTGAAGGCCGTAGGCAAGGAGATCTGAACTAGGAATTCTGGCTCTCATCAGGGGCCAGGAGATAAATACAAAGGAAGAATGAGGAGAGTAAAACAACAGTAAGGATGGCCAAAACTGTCCTAAGGGATGGTGGTATTAGCTATCTGTCTGTGGTGGTTTGTATATGCTTGGCCCACGGGAAGTGCCACTATTAGCAGGTGTTGCCTTATTGGAGGAAGTATGTCATGGTGGAGGCAGGTCTTGAGGGCTCCTAGGCTCCAGCTCCACCCAATGTGGAAGAGTTCCCTCTTGGCTGCCTTTAGATTGAGATGTAGAAGTCTCTGGCTCCTTCTTTAGCACCATGCCTGCCTGCAAGCTGCCATGCTTCCCACTGTGATGATAACGGACTGAATCTCTGAAACTGTAAGCCAGTCCCAATTAAATGTTTGCCTTTATTAAAAAGTTGCCTTAGTCATGATTTCTCTTCACAGCAATGGAAACCCTAACTAATACAGAAGTTGGTATATTGCTGTAATAGGCCTGACCATGTTTTTGTTTGGAAGAATATGGACTTTGGAATTGTGGGGTATTACTGTGATAGGCCTCAAGGTGTTTTTCTTTAGAGAAATGTGAATTTGGGGATGTGGTATTTGGAAAGCAGTGGAATGCTTTAAGTGGGGTTTAATGGGCCATCCTAGTAAGAATATGGAAGATGGTGGTACTAAGAGTGATTTGAACTATGGAGGCCTGCTGGATCAAAAGATTTCAGAGGAGAAGAATTTTAGCCTGGAGATTGTTTTTGTGATATTTTGTTAAAGAATGTGGCTGCTTTTGGCTCTTGTCAAAGAGTCTATCTGAAGCTAAGGTGAAGAGACTCAGATTAATTGCATTGACAAAGGAAGTGTCAAAACAAACAAAAACAAAAACCAACAACAACAACAAAAACAGGTTAGACTTTGTCCTCTGGTTTAGTCTCATGAAGTATGTTTTGATCAATGTAGCAAACTTAGGAAGGAAAAATACAAAATGTATGGTTGACATTTTAAAGGGGAACCAGGAAGTAGAATGGAGCTAAATCCCGTGTTCAACGAACTAAACAGATTAAGGGAATGGTGACTTTGGGGCAAGGTCCAACCCAGCTAAGCATACTGTTTATGTGTTTGCAGTTGAATAAGGGATAGTTATACCATGTTAAGTGCTACTGTTACCTGGTTATTGTTTTTATTTGGACTTTTAATCTAGAATGAACTATAATCCCGAAATAGAGGGCACACCTGTGATCTGGATCTTGACACGGGATGACTCACGCTTTCGATCCAAATCTTGAAGCATAGTGGCCATGAAAAGTTTCAGTCCAGGCATGGTGGCACACATTTTTAACGCCAGGAGATAGAGGCACGCAGATCTCTGAGTTTAAGGTCAGTCTATAGAGCAAGTTCCAGGACATCCAAGTTTAGGTAGTGAAAGTTGGAAAACAGAAAGCTGGTGATGATTAATAAAACAAGGGGATGATGTCTAAGCCCAGCAAGCAGCAGAAAGCTGAAGCTTTGGCCATGTGGCCCTGGCTTCAGCGTCAAGCGTTCAAAGAGTTCCTGAGACAATTGAGACTGAGCTGGAGCTAAGAGATTAGCGGTGATTGAGAAGAGACCAGCATCACTGAGATGAAGTCTTCTGGGAAGTCTCACCAAGATGACTACATAAACATGGCTGAACAAGAACAACAACTACAGAGCTCTAATACGGACAGGGGAAAACTCACAAGCCCTCCACCCCAACAACTACAGAGCTCTAACACGGACAGGGGAAAATCTACAAGCCCTCCACCCCACACAAAGAATTACATGCAACTAAGGAATGCTGAAAGCCAGAGAAATAGTCTTCCCCTGGGAAGAGCACAGTTGCTTATCCAATACCAAATGATCAGCCCTGGAAGCATGCGTGAAAGTAATATTTTACAGACTGAGCATTTAGCAATGTGTAAGTATACACATATGCATGTCTGTGTCAACAATCGGTGGAAAAGAGGCCATGACATTGAAAGAGAACACAGAGTGGCGTATGAGAAAGTTTGGAGGGGGTAAAGAGAAAGGGGAAATAATCTGATTATATTATAACCTCAAAAAATAAAAATAACTAAAATACAGAGCTGGACCTCATACTGAGGTCCAGACAGGAGTACTGCAAGGGAAAGCAGATCTCTAAAGCTCACTGGCTGGCCAGCCTAGTCAAATGGATGAGCTCCAGGTTCAGCCCAGAAGGTAGGCCTCAAAAACAGATGGACAGGCTGGGGAGAGGGATCAGTGCATAAGACCAATTGCAGGGTAAGTATGAGGGCCCGAGTTTGAATCCCCGGAACCCAAGTAAAAAGTCAGGTGTGGCTGTGCATGCCTGTAAGTCCGACTCTGGCCAGTACTTTGGATTACTTCATATTTCCTTAAATCTTATGAATACTACTGCTAGGATTGTATAATGACTCTGTATTGACAAAAACATATTTTATAAGATGAATTAAGTAGAAGTAATAGTGAATGAGCCAGAAGTATATAAAGGGCTAAATTTATGAGGCAAAGGGAGACGCACAGAGAGAAATTTGGCAGACATTCAGTTGTCATTAGCTGGACCCACCAGGAAAATCAAAATATTCTCATAGAAGAAGCACAGCACTAAGAAACATGGAAGTAATTATGCCAAACAGCTCAGAGAAGCTTGATAGCAAGGGAACGTGCCAGGTACTGGGTGTTCAGGAAAGCATCCAAGCCTCTTGGTAAGATGGGGAACTAGCTAGATGCAGCTCAGGGCTTCTGTTTACTGGGAAAGAAGAAAGAATCAAACTGTGCCTTAAAAAAAAAACCCACAAAAACCTATACTTGAACCAGAACATAAGGCGTTAGCCAAACCAAAGTTAAGGATTCCTAATGCACGATTCTGTCACAGCGGAGCTAGGTTTGTACACGCTTTCTAGGAGTCAGGTCCATGATATAACTGCTATGAAGAGAGGAGGCTCCTGGGACAATGGATGACACAGCCTTGGAAAGTGAGGACGAAAAAAGTGCCACCTTTTGGGACTCTATGTGATGTTGCTGTTGTTGCTGTTGTTGTTGTTGTTGTTGCTGTTGCTGTTGTTGTTGTTGTTGCTGTTGCTGTTGTTGTTGCTGCTGTTGTTGTCGTTGTTGTTCTAGTGTCCTAGGTTTCCTCCGAAACCCATCCCCACCCACCATGAATATGATGCCATGATCACACATCAAAGTGTCTTGCCCATCCAAGATTCAGGACCCTAGCTCGATCAATTCCACTTATTCAGAATTTCAATAAATACGCTGAAAGGAAGAAACAGAACGCACTGGTGTTGTTACCTCACTGCTAAGTATAGGCAACACATCAGTTGCCAGCACTGTTTTAGCTCATGTCCTTTCGGAAGTCTGGGTCTTCGGTATTTCCTGTCTTCTGAGACTATTCATATTTCTCTAGCATACATTTCGTTCATTTAAATTAGCTGAGCTCATTTCTGTTGCTTGCAACCAAATGATTCAGTATCAAAAATGACAGCAAGATTCCAGTCCCTTCCAGAATCTGCCTTCCTAAAGATAGAGCCAGAATTAGTGTCCCTGAATCAGCACACTTTGGGGCCCTAAAGAGCTGCTCCCTAGCTGCAGAATCTTCTTTCCCCAGGAACCTACTGAGCACGTCAGGCTGACTCTTCTAATCTAACCCTCTATTCCCATAACTAATGAATACATTTCCTTGTGCCTTGAAATGCTTAAAGCATGACATAGCACTCAGATTTCTCTGAAGTCTAAAGCACTTATATGTGAATAGTCAGCTAACTGCTACCTTTCCCTCACTATCTGAAGGAACAATCAGGTCTAAAATAAATATATTTTCCCATGCACAATATGTCTTCGGTATATTGAAATGGAATGGAAATGTCGTGCAGGAGTAAATTAGATCAGAGCAAGATGGCTCCTGCATTAGTGATGTGACCAAGAAGATGACATTTTCTCATTTAAAAAAAAGTAAGAGGGGGCAGCTGGAGAGAGACGTTCAGGTTAAATGTATTTTATGCCCTTTCACAGGACTTGAACTCAGTTCCCAGCACTCACATCAGGCATCTTACAACCATTTTTAATTCCAGCTCTGACACCAGGGCCTCCAAGGGCATCTGTGATCACATGTACATAACCAACACACACACACACACACACACACACACACACACACATGCACGCACACGCACACACACACACCCCTACACATAATTAAAAATAATAGAAATAACTCTTAAAAAATAAAGAAAAAAAACAAAACTACTTAAGACCATGTTGAAAGATTTTTATTTAAGCACACCCTCTAGATACTTACAAACTTGAATAGACATTATTCTTCTAGGGCCCTTGACTCAAACTTAACAATTTCATTATAAAAACTCAGAGATCCGTAAACGAGGAAGACAGAACAATGGTCCTTAAACTATGAAGAAATAACTGAAGTTTTTCATAGTGATCTTCACAGGCAATCGTTACAGTATTGATTTTCTATTCTTGCTTCTCTTGCAGTAATGTCCTTGGCTTGAAACCCAACCTAAGCTAGGGAATATTAGCAAATAAAACAATTCCAGTCTAAAGATATGGGAAGGGAAAATAAGATAGTAAAAGTCTTGGTGTACTTCAGAGATGGAAGAAATCCCTGTTGTCTGTGAAATCTGCTGGTCATGGAACCAGCCAGCACACAGGCCCAGGAGGAGGGGCCCCGGTTGGGAGGTTCCAGAGTTGCTCTGTTCTAGGCCAGAATCGAGGTCAGACTCTCTGCTAGTCAGGAGCATCTTCAGTCATGTGGAGACCTGGGTGAGGGTGTCTGCATTGGATTGATTCGTTGCCACCATGACTGCAAAATCCACGCAAAGTGCAGGTCCTATGCTTCGGAGTCGGTAGCATTATCAGTTTGTAAGGAAAAGCAGAAGCTCATTAAATTTAAAATGAATTGATCAAATTGAAAAGAGGATTTCGAGCTATTATGCATTAAAAGACAGGCCATTAAAGAATCCTTGGGGAAACTCATTCCAGTCCAGCACTGCCACTCCTTATAAATCCCAACATGCTGAGGCCTATGTTGAGTGATTCACAGGCAAAGATCAAAGCTCAAAGCCCAGATCTTCCACTGGGGAAACTGGATTCTAAATAAAGGAACACCAAATTATAGTTTTATTTGATAAGTAGTATTTAAAGTAGCTCTGGGAGATTCAATAAAAATGACTTTCAAAGGACAAACCTAGGCCTTCTGGATTTGAATTCTTTTTAGATTTATCTAGTTTATGTGTATGATTGCTTGCCTGCATGTATTTCTGCACATCATGTGCATACCCGGTGGTCAGAAGAAGGAATCCAATCCCCTGGAACTGGAGCTACAGATGGTTGTGAGCTACCACGTGGGAACCAAACTCAGGTCCTCTACAAGACCAACAAGTGATCTTACTGCTGAACCATCTCTCCAACCACTTTTCTCAATACTATCGTGCTACTTACCGTTGTCATTAATTAAGTCCAAGAGTCATATGTCCCCCACCTAAGCAAGCATAGTAGGTGAACTGTATCTACCTCTACATGATACCAAGGTTAGAGGAGATCTGCTTTTAAAGCTTTCTTTTGCACATCACCTTTGTGAAAGTATATTTTCTGAGGAATATTTGCTGTCTCCAAGCCACCATTATTTCATACCAAATGTACTAAGATGTATCATTGAAGCAGTGGTCAAGGACATTTTACTGTAGTAATATGAAAATATTACTTAATTTTCCAAAGCATAACCTCTGGGGCAAGGGTCACATTCATGCTTCCCAAAGCAAAACTTCTTGCAGGCACACAGGAAATGTGTAGCTTTTTGCAAACTCTGAAGATTTCCATAGTTGGATTAGTGGCCTAAAATTCAACTTGGGGTATTACAGATAGAGTCCATATCAAGAATGAGGGAGTGGGCCAGCAAGATAGCTCAGTGGGTAAAGGCATTTACGAATGACCTGAGTTCTACCCTCAGAAAGCATGGTAGAAGAAGGGAACCAATGGCTATGTGTTCATGCACCCCACTAAATCAATCAACCAATCAATCAATCACTTAAAAAAAAAATCAATGAGCCACCAGCACCCATGCTGAAACCTACAATGACCCCATGAGTGGTTGTGTCCCAACATACTATGTCAAGCTCCTTGTCAGTCCCCAAAGGCTAGGCATGGTGGCTTGCACCTGTGATCCCAGCAACCAGAATGCTAAAGCAGGAGGACTGACTTGAATTTGAGGCGCCTGGGCTACATGATGAGTTCCAGGACAGTCTAGGCTACCTGATGTGTTCCAGGCTAGTCTGGGCAAAGAAGTGAAACACAGTCTCAAAAACAAGTCTTCCAGATATAATGGAATGATTTCTTAATTACACATACAAGAACTTCCTGCCAAGGTTTGGAATGAGCCCCATAGCTCTTCTGCCTGTAAATCATTCTAACAGGAAAACAAAAGCAAACTCCCTTTAGACTTTATAAGCATGTGGATTTCAGTGAACTATCCTTTCCTGGGGAAGGGGCTTGAGACAGTCTTAAGTAGCCCAGACTAGCTTTTAAGCTATTCTGCAGCAAAGGATGACCTTGAACCTCTGATCTTCCTGACTTCACCTCCCACGAGCATAAGTCACTAAATTCACTTTATGTGCTTTTAGGGATTGAACCCAGCACTTCCAACATGCCAGGCAAGCCCTCTACTCAAATTAAGCTGCATCCTCACGAGATCTTTTCCTAACATTGGGTCAGATGTAATTTTCGGATATTTAAATACCATGTGTTCTGTAGACTCAGAGAACAGGTATGACTGACATTTTGTAGTTCACCTAAAGTAATTCTTCACTTACAGATGCGGTAAAATTCTATCATACAGCTAGTAGATTATTCCTAGTTCCTTTTCCCCTTCAAAGTGTGAGTCATTGTTCTTGCCACTCTTGACATATCCTTAGCACTGTTAGAGTCTTTTCACACACACCAGATTTGTTCTTTATTCTTAGTGTTTAAAAAAAGACATCTCTAAATTATACAGTCAACACTGCAAATTACACAAATACTTTGCCTTGACTAAAATATCTATTTAAATGACTGAGTACTGTGTGGTCATAGAAAGCTAATGCTTAGTGCAATCTTATAGCCTAGAGGCCATTTGAGATAATAACAACAACAACAACAACAACAACAACAACAACAATAATGTCAAGATAAACCTGAAAGAACCTGTTATATCATCTCCATGGCTCATCTTTTATTGGTATTAAATACCACAGAAAGAGGTGATTCCACATCAGGCTTACCTTACATTCTAGAAAACACCATTCTGCCTAATAAACACCTGCAGATTAGGAACCTAGGTTGCCCAATACTTCATCAAGAATGATCCAATACGAAGAAATATGTGCTAAGACATCAGCAAGATGAATAAGCAATGGAAATTTCTGGAAACAGGCTTTTAGAGTAATGCAAGAAAAAAGTAAGCTATTATTAAAGTGTGCAACTTTGACGACACAGCCACTCAAATTGAAGTCAGTTACCATCCCTGGTCCCCTGCAGTGAATATCCATTGAAGAAAGGACTTTAGGCAGCCTATGATTAATATCAAAATACCGTAGATTATATGTGCAATTTTCTGATGTTTTATGTTTCTTGTCCCAACATAGTTTTTGCAAGTACCTTCTTATGTACTCTAGTGTCCTACTTCGGGCAATAGATCTCGGGAAGAGGACATTGAGAAAAGCATGTACAAAACTGCTTCATTTGTGTTAGATATCTTGAACAGAGTGAATAAAAACTGACTTACTTTCAAAACAAGTAAACAAAACCAGAATCTTTTATGTCTTAAATGTCCAAAACGTCCAAAAGTAAGACCAAGAACTTGAAGCAGTAGAGTAAGAAATAGTGTCATTTGAATCTGTAGCTCTCTGTGGGCCCCTGTGTGAAAGACAGAGCTATTATTTAGAAAGGGCGGCACTGTGATCATGGAGGCAGGGATGTTTGTAAAGGATTGGATTGGAATAGCTTTCTGTCCCTGTCTGGCTAAGGTTGTTCCCCTTCTTTGAAGACCTTGGAGTGACCTAAGAAAGATATCAAACAGGAAAATTAAGCCCATAGCGCTCACAGACTCTACAGACAGTGACTGTCTCCAGGACTCTGGTTAGTACACCTAGAGAACCTACCACAGATGATGTCCTATTTAACAGAACAGCAACCGTCTAGACTTGGAGAGCCTGCCTCAAGCACAGTCAGAGCTCTGCCTTCACTTAAGAAGGTCTGAGTCAGGGGCTGGAGAGATGGCTCGATGGTTAAGAGCACTGACTGCTCTTCCAGAGCGCCTGGGTTCAATTCCTATCAGCCACATGGTGGCTTACAACCATCTGTAATGGAATCTAATGCTCTCTTCTGGTGTGTCAGTGACAACATACTCTTATACATAGAATAAAAAAATCTAATAAAACCAACCAAAGAAGGTCTGAGTCTACACAGACACACATGGAACATTGAGATAAGGCTTGCTGTGTGGGGGTAGCTCCCTGTAATAACAAGTGTGTACTCGGGTTTTCTTTGTCAATCTACACATTAAAAAAAGAAAAAAAAGAAAAAAGAAAAGCTTAATCATTTACCAGAGCAATCATTTACCAACTGTGCAATGGGGAATGTGACCCCCCACCCCCACCCCCAGGCCTTTCAGAGATTCCTGGACTTAGGCTGTGGGTACTATATCCAGGAGGTGGACATGGATTATTGGTGTGGTTCAGTGGTTAAAACATAGACTTAAAGAGTTCTGTTGGCGAACGGGCTTGGCCCACCAAAGCTCAGGGGTGTCTACATAATACTATTTTCTTTGTTTTTAATGTACTGTCATTGCGGATAACCCCAACAAATGGTCAAACTCATACACGTTTTGCTCGAAGAAAGTTACTGTTTTCCTGCATAATTATTGTGAAGAGCAACCCTCACTTTATAACAAAATCACCTTTCTTTCACAATAAAAGCACTGGAGACTTGGAATAGTGAAGTCAAGGTCGTTTATCTTATGACCTTGCAAACTCAGGTATCAATCTAGAATGTTGGAGCACTGAATAGAATCAGAGAACAGTTTATGAACTCTGAACACATGACCTTTCCTCCTTTTTCTGAATATTCAGAAAGGTACAGTCTTAGGGGTTGACCAGGTTATATCTTTCCTTCTGCCATGTGTGTCTGTCTTTTTCTCAACAAGAGTCATGAATGGTCCATGGGTTCATCTACACATTTTGCATTGTTTACTTTAAAACTTACCAGACACATGGTTCATCTATACATGTTTCATTCTGTTTGCTTTAAAATTTACCAGACACATGACCTCGCAGAGGCCTTAACTGTGAGTCCTTTTCTAAGGTACGCTTCTAGTTTGTGGGTAGTTGCTTAGCTTGGCAGAATTTGATGAAGATGGGGAATAACAAGACCAGCAGGTGTTAGAGGGAATCTGATGTTTCCTGTTTGTCAGCTGGGAGACCCAAGCAGGACACAAACACCTTTGAAAAGGAATCACTGGGGGCTAGAGAGATGGTTCAGAGGTTAAGAGCGCTGACTGCTCTTCCAGAGGTCCAGAGTTCAATTCCCAGCAACCACATGGTGGTTCACAACCATCTGTAATGGGTTCTGATGCCCTCTTCTGGTGTGTCTGAAGACAATGACAGTGTATTCACATATATAAAATAAATAAATCTTTTTAAAAAATGAATCATCAGGTTTTATGCCTAACAATTATTCCTAGGATTCCTTTTTACTATAAAAAAAAATAGCCTGGTGTGATGTTTTATGACTTTAATCCCAATACTCAGAAGGCAGAAGTAGTTGGATCTCTATGAGAATTGAGGCCAACCTGGTCTATCCAGAAAGTTCCAGACCACCTCAGACTACATAGAGACTCTGTTTCAAATACAAATAATAATCCTGGTTTTAATGCTAAATCATCTGATCTCATACTTACAAGGTAGAGCAGGCTGAAGGGAAGTCTTTGACCTTCTCCTCTATGCAGAGGAGCTGTAGCATATGTTATGGGCTGAATAGAAAACATTTCTTGTCATGGGCTTATATTTGAACACTTGGTCTCCAGCTAGTATCACTGCTAGAGTGACTGTTGGTTCTTTGGGAAGTGGGGCCTATTGGGGTAGGCTTTGAAGGCTGCATGAAGGCAATGCCTGTGATGTCTAGTTCTTTCTGTGCCTGATTCAGCTGCCCTGGCATCTCCTTCCTGTGGCTATGGGCAGAGCTTCTCCATGGTCATACCTTTCCCCCAGGGATGGACTGAAACCCCTGCAAGATCATGGGCCTAAATAAACTCTTCTTTGCTTTAGTTGTTTCTATCAGGTATCTTGTCACAGCACAGCACAGAGTAAGTAATATATTATATACTGAGGAGAGGCCTGAGAGGCAAGGAACACAGGGAAAAGATTGAAAGGCATAAAGGATTGTTTAGCCAGCACAAATTTCACTGCACACCCAGAAAAATGCTCCATAGACATTCCTGTTGACTTAGTTATCATAAAGTTAATCTGTTCCCAGATCATCATGGCCAATCCAGATCAAATTTCTTTATTGGAGCATGTAAAAACAGTGTTGGGTTTATATTTTTCTCACCTGAAAAATGCTATTTGAAAAAAGTAGAGAATCACTGGGCGGTGGTGGCACATGCCTTTAATCCCAGCACTTGGGAGGCAGAGGCAGGTGGATTTCTGAGTTCGAGGCCAGCCTGGTCTACAGAGTGAGTTCCAGGACAGCCAGGGCTACACAGAGAAACCCTGTCTCGAAAAAAAAAAAAAAAACCAAAAAAAAAAAAAAAAAAATAAAAATAAAAAGTAGAGAATCAGGGTGGAGAGATCCCTCAGTGATTGAGATTTGAGATTGTACACCTCCTTGTGGAGGACAGAAGTTGGTTCTCAGTGTAACCACCTTAACTCCAGATCCAGGGGTTTGACGGCCTTCTTTGGGCATCTGAGCTCACACACACACACACACACACACACACACACACAGAGAGAGAGAGAGAGAGAGAGAGAGACTTAAAAATAATTTTCTCTAGAAAAAAAGGAAATTTTAGAAGCAGTCTCCTTGCACATGGCAGAAACAGCAATATAGTTATTTGTCTCACAGTTACAGAGCTTAAGCTCTGTACCACAGCTTAGTCCATGGGGTACTTAATTGTCTTACTATTCTATAGGGATTCCTGCCTGTCAACTACATTATTCAGTCAAGCTGGTAATATCCAGAAATAGAAACTAACAGTGATCTTGTACGGACCCTGTGTCTGTCTGGAGCCCAAGAACTTATTATGAAGGACAGATCTCTGTACCTTGTACACAAAAACTATTAAAGAAAAGCAAGTATTTGAAATACCTCATAGGATTTTGAAATCAAAAGATAATATGTGCACTTCTTTGATCCATTTCCAAGGTGACATGAATGGCCTCAAGCTTTGAATGATGCCTAGGATAAAATAGCAAACAAAACAAAACAACAACAAAAATGCTTCTTAGTTGGCCAAAACTTGCTTTCCATTGCTGACCAAAACCAATGTAGGGCAAAGGCTTATAGCTTATAGTCTATCATCCCAGAAAGCCATGGCAGGAACCCACAGAAAATGCTGCTTACTGGCTTGCTCTTTCTCTCTCACATTCAGCTGCCTGTCTTATACAGGCCAGGCCCACCTATCTAGGGGTGGCACCACCCAAGTAGACTAAGCTTCCCTACATCAATTAGAAATCAAGAAAATATTCCCATATCGATGCCTGCAGGACCACCTGATAGAGAAAGTTCTTCAGGTTTCCTCTTCTTGGGTGTATCAAGTAATAAATAACTATAGCTATCACAGTAGTATATATAACCATTACTGCAGGCAGCTTCTGCTACTTGGCATCTAATAGGACCCAACAATTCTGTGGCCTATTGGACTAGACTCTAAAGCCCGTGAAAATCCCGATACAGCAATCATAGTGGAGGCCCCTAGGGTCTCCTTAGCATTTTAGCATAAGCATCATCTGTAAGCCAAGTAATAAATCTTCTGACAACTAGCTTTTAGTTGCTATTGGCTCCTGGTAAAGAATGAGTGAGCTAGATCTGCACTGAAACCCACTCTTGGACACACTTGTGCTTACTCAATAAGCTCATAGAAACAGTGGCCACAGTAAGATGAATCTAGCTATGGCCAGGCTCCACATGTGGGCATTTCCTGACTAAAGCTGGCTTGGTAATGCAACTGATAAGTATCTAATTTAAGTTTCTAATTTAACATCTGCAATAATTAGACCTGAGGTTCTAAGGTGGTACCCAACATGAGAGGGAACGAAAAGTGTTTAGGGTCACTGTGACTACAAGTCCTCGTGAATGGGCAGTTTTTTATCATTCCATATAGCTGTAGGCATCACTATTTGTGGACTTAATGAACACTTTATTCACTGACAACCTCTTTAAAATATCCTTTGATCCATTTTCTTTTTAGTAAAATCAGGCAGCATGTTAATATTCATGAAACCATGCATATCACGTTACCTCATCACTGAAAGCTATTTGCCTTCAAATGGTAGAATACCATTTGTATTGTAGTGTCACTTTTCCTGAGAAGACATGAACAAACATCTATTCACCTCAGCTAGATCACAGAAAGAGCAAAGAAACAATTCTACCCAAGTATAGTCAGTAAATCATTTTCTTTACTTGCTGGGGTTACTTGCTTACAGGATCACAGATGACTCAAATATAGCTATATCACGCCTGTTCCGGCGTGGGTGATGAACCCCAAAGCATCACCCCTGGAGCTCCCCACACAGCATGCAGACAGCTAGGCAGGTGAGAGAATCTCCTGTCCAAAGCAATTGTTACTGCTTCTTGGAGAAGGCTCTTGTGAATCTTCTAAGTTTTAGGAGCTTTCTGAGATTGTGAGGGTTGTTTACACAAGGTGCTTCTGTAAAAGAGGGAATGTTTTATTTCAGAAGAAAAAGCTGTACAAGTATGCAGTTTTATAGCTTAGAAAACAATATCTGGTCTATTTGGGATGTTATTTCATGCCTACAGTCTTGGCCATCTGGGATGCAATTCTACAGATGATCTATGTACTTTTGTATGATTTTATTTTGCCACTTGTAACAAACTACCTGAGACAAGCTAACCTTAGAAAGAAGTTATCAACATCAAAACTGTAGACATTTAAGGTGAAAGCACCAGAAGTAGCTTGACTCTGATCAGGAGAGGATCTCATTGCTGATTAATCACAACCGTAGATCTCAGGTTAGAGGAAAGAAACCATGTTACAAAACAGAACTGTAGCAAGGAGAGGGTCAAGCAATGGTCTCCTGCTATGACCCACCTCCTAATGGTTCCACCTCCCAAAGTTTTCAGTGAGGACAAACCCTTGGCTCAGATCATAGCAAAAGATAAAAAACAAACAAAAACCAAGCAAACAAACAGAACAACAATAAAGCATAGTACCCCCAGCTTCCAAAGTTAGTGCACCCATCCCAATGAAAAATCCTCTCTACTAGTCCGAAAGTCCTGATTTGCTCCAGTGTTGCTCAAATGTCCAAGCTGAAAGTCTCTTCTGAGGATGAATAACTCGGCTACTTGTCCGTGTAAAAGAAAACATAACAGCTTGCATGATTTCAAGACATACTGGGTGTGTATAAGTTAAACATTCTATTTTAAAAGGGCGAAGTCAGGAAGTAGACTGGAGCGAACAGCTCAAAGCCAAGCCAAATACAGAGGGAAAGATAATACACTCTTATTTCATCAGCTTACTGTTACTATCACAAAACACCTAAGGAAATTAAGTTCTACAGAGAAAGGGTCTATTTTGGCTGATGGCTTCGCAAGTTCTAGTCTATGGTCAGTTTGTTTGGTTAGCTTAAGCATGAGCACAATGGCAGAGAAAAAAAAACAAAAAACAAACCCTCACCTCTTGATGTGAGAAAACAGCATGAGTAACCGGGAAATGCCTCCCAGGGCTGTCTGAGTTCCTTTTCCTGTTGCCGTGACAAAATCGCATGGCGAAACCAACTCAAGAGAGAAAAGGTTTATTGGTCTGAAAATTTCAGAGGAAAGTCCATCGTCATTGTAGGCATGCCGAGGTGGCAGGAACTTGAAGCCACTGTCTTATCCCACCCACAGTCAGAGAGTATGAGTCAACACATGCTTGCTAGTTCTACAGCTCGCCGTCTGCCCTCATATGCAGTGCAGAAAACCCTGATATAAAATGATTGCCTGAGAGTGGGAGTGAGGAAATCATCCCCTCAATTGACATCCCCAAAACAATCCTTCACGGGCACTCTCAGAAGCCCCTTTCCGGTGACTATATTGTGCCATGGGGACAGCTCTAATGCAGGGGCATGTCTCTAATGATCCCATCACTGCCACCAGGCTTTGTCCCTTGGTGGTCTTACTAACACACTGAAGAACCAGCATCTACACCTACAAAATCAAAGAGCCTGGCAGCTTTGAACCAGAAACAAATCCTTTCCTTCCCCCAACCCAAAGGTCTTAGTTGATACAATTGTATAACAGAATACCTTAGAGTTGGTTACTCACAAACAACACTAGGTTTTTCTTTCTATCCCAGTTCTGGGGGCTGAAGCAGTCCCAGGTCAGGGTGCTAGCAGGTTTGGTATCCAGAGGTGCCTTCTGTCTATATCCTCACAGAGGACAGAGTTTCCTTTCTGTATCCCTTTGAAGAGTATCCAGTAACTCCCCAAAGGTTCATATCTTAATATCATCATTCTGGGGGCTTCGAGCATGTGAGTTTGGCAGTGACACAGCACTGGCACCCTTTAACACTGAGTCCGCTGGCCAATGGTTTAGAATTAGGAGTACGGCACTTCTTGCTATCAATCGTAATGATCCAGCTGTGTGAGGGTGGACGCCTGCAACACAAAGCAAAACAGAACAAAGATATCAGTTCTCTAATGTCAGTAAAACTAGCATGTGGTCTATTTTATAAAACTGTAATGAAATGCAAGATGAAAAGAAGAATCTCTAAAAATATCTATGACCTACGAAAGCTGTGTATGCTTAGAGCGACCTTATTTCAGCACAACAGAATTACAACATTATGAAAAGGTTTTTTCTACAAACCCTTGCAATTTGTTAAAATGAAATTTAGCTGCCCGCCTTTCCTCTCCCTCTTTGTGTCTGTCTCTCTAGCTCTCTGTCTCCCTATATATGGTTCTCTGTGTGTCTCTGTCTATCTCTTTGTTTCTGTTTCTCTGTCTGCCTCCTCTTTTCTTCTCCTCCCCTCCCCTTCTGTTCCCTTCCCTCCTCTCTCTTCTCTTCTCTTCTCTTCTCTTCTCTTCTCTTCTCTTCTCTTCTCTTCTCTTCTCTTCTCTTCTCTTCTCTTCTCTTCTTTTCTCTTCTCTTCTCTTCTCTTCCCTCCTCTCTCTCCTCTCCTCTCCTCTTCTCTTCCCTCCTCCCTCTCCTCTCCTCTCCTCTCCTCTCCTCTCCTCTCCTCTCCTCTCCTCTCCTCTCCTCTCCTCTCCTCTCTTCTCGAGATAGCTTCTCATCTAGCCTAGGCAGGCCTTAAACTCACTCCGTAGTCCAAGATAACACTGGACTTGCTGCTGCTGCCTCCCAAGTATTGGGAGCAGAGGTGTGCATTGCTGTCTTATCTACCTCTCATGTCACTTGCTGTAGTGAAACACCCTGACAACAGCAACATAAGGGTAAAGGATTTATTTTGCCTTTCCGTTCCAGGCGGATACAGTTAATCATGTCAGGGGAGACGTGGCAGCAGGCAGGGAAGGCATGGTGGCTAGAAACCTGTGGCCAGGAGATGGGATGTGGCTATAAAGCCTCATATAAGCCCATATAAGGCCTACCCCAATGACTCACTTCCTCCACAAGGCTATACCATCTAAATGGTCTACTACCATCCTAATTAGCGTTACCAGCTGAGGACCAAATGTTGAATAAATGAATTGGTGGGGGACATTTCACATGCAAACCACGACATGCCTGGTTTTGAACATGCATGTTGAGGATCAGACTCAGATCCTCATGTTTGTCCGCAAGTGCTTTATTCAGGCCATCTCCCTGATTTGAGTTTTGAGGGTAGAATGTCATATCACAGAAGCATGTTCAATGACAGGTTCTCACCCTTCCTTACCTTACTGGTGATGAACCAATTCTATGACTTCCTGAGTAGGTTCATTCTCTTGAAACTACCCCCTTATTTCCTTGCCTAGATTCCACCCAAGGACGGGTTGCTCTACAAAATGCTCCTGTGGCATCCTGGGAGGAAGCAGAGGCCAAAGACAGATGAAATGTCTCTGCTAAGCAGTCAGAAGCATCATAATCAAGGGATAGGTATCAGGTCTGATGGGGGCGGGCTAGCAGAAGCTAAGAGCAAATTATGAATGATGTCATATATTAGGAAAGTGGGATTAAATGTCTAAGAAAATTCTAGAGAGAAGCTTTTTAGTATAGAGTCTAGAAAAGAGGCTAACGTGCAACAGTGGAGAAGATGGTAAAGACCAGTCAGAAGTTGTCTGGACTGGACAGGGAAGGCTGGCTTACAGTTATCATGGAGTGTTAAAGACTCTTACTTTACTATGGACAGACCTAATTATCTGTCAGTTACGCTTTGCCTGTACCTATGTGCATAGCACAGTCACTGGGAAGCAGAGCTCTCTGGTCCTGGAGGACGCCTCTCCTATCCCTTTCTGGGTCACTGGGCTACTTTTGCCTTTGAGAAAGAAAGGTGATTCCCTTTGTCTCATCAAAGTACGTGTGTACTCGCCACACCTCTTCAACTTTCATTTACAGGTGGAACTGTACTCCTTTTGCTTAAAGTCCCCTGCACCTCTGCATCCATGCCAACCAGTTTGCTCTCTTTTTCTCCTTTGAGAAATTAGAAATTGTTCAATGACACACAAGAGAACTACCATTGGTTAGCACGGTTGAAAGGTCTTTCTTTTCAGAGTTGTCAGAGAAAGATGGGTGACATCATGAATGAGGCTGATTTTCAAAAAATCCTTCAAAGAGTAAGGTTCAGAATAGGATGTATAGTGTATTATCATTTGTGTAAAATATAGCTAAATACACATGCATTGAATATGTGGCCAAATGCACAGAACTCTGGTAGAAATGGCCCTTTCTGGAGCTAGGAAATGTGTGGGTCTGAGGCATCTTACACTGTTTTCTCCTGCCCCCAACTAAGTGCATGAGCTATCTGGAAATGAATAAATACATAAATCAAAATTTAAAACAATAATCAAAGCCTGGCATGGTGGTTCTTGCCTGTATCCCAGCAGCGGAAGGCAGGGGCTCATGAGGTTAAGGTTAGATTTTAATATAAGGGTGCTCTCTCAAGGTAAAAGCAATAATGAAATGTGGATAGTTTTGAAGATGAAATGAGATCATGGAAATATTGAGTGGAACATAATGATTGGAGTTTACCAGCAATTGATTGGTAATTAAGAAAATGTGATCTGGGCAGGTGAGGCAAATTCAATATCTAGAACCCATGAAAAACTTAAAGGAGAGAACCTACCCCATGAAGTGTCCTCTGACTTCCATACATGTGCTATGACACAGCTACATCCACACTCATATTGATACACACACAATAATAAGTGTATTAAGAAATCACTGTAGGAGTCAGGTAGTGGTGGCACACGCCTTTAATCCCAGCACTTAGGAGGCAGAGGCAGGTGGATTTCTGAGTTCGGGGCCAGCCTGGTCTACAGAGGGAGTTCCAGGATAGGCCACGGCTACACAGAGAAACCCTGTCTTGAAAAACCAAAAAAAAAAAAAAAAAAAAAAAAGGAAAGAAATCATTGTAGGGCTAGAGAGATGGCTCAGCAGTTAAGAGCACTGGCTGCTCTTCCAGAGGTCCTGAGTTCAATTCCCAGCAACCACATGGTAGCTCACAACCATCTGTAATGGGATCTGATGCCCTCTTCTGGTGTGTCTGAAGACAGCTAAAGTGTACTCATATAAATAAAATAAATAATTTAAAAAAAAAATGCCTCCATAAGTTTGAGCTGTAAGCAAACTTGCAGATCACTTTTTAAATTTGTGATTGATAGGGAAGGGTCTAGCCTATTGTGGGTAGCTGGGCTGGTGGTCCTGGGTTCTATTAGAAAACAGGTCAAGTAAACCATGTTGAGCAAGCCAGGGGGAACAAGCCAGTGAGCAGCACTCCTCCCTGGCTTCTGCATCAGCTTCTGCTTCCCGGTTCTAGACCAGTTTAAGTCCTGACTTCCTCCAATGATAAACAATGATGTAGAAGTGTAAGATGAACCCTTTCCTCCCTGATTGTTGTTGCTATGTTTCAGTAAACTGAACTAAAACAATGCTTGATGCCAACTTCTTGGTCTTAACCTGTACATACATATGTGCATGCATGCACGAGAGCACACACACACACACACACACACACACACACACACACACACACACACACACTATATTTGAAAGCCACATTTAGTCTGAATCTTCTTTAGATACTACACCATACATCTTTAGGAGTTCAATGAAATTGAGTTAGCTAATCTGCTGTAACAGAATATTTATACCCATGGGAAGTATACTCAATCAGAAAACATTACTTTATAACTATAAAATGATTTGGTTGTAAAAATCACCACAGGGGCTGGAGTGTAGTTCTCTTGGTAGAGTGTGTATCTATCATGAACCAAAACCTGAGTTCTATTCCCAGAACTCCATTAAACTGGCATAGTGGTACATGCCTGTAATTCGAATGTTCAGAAACACAGAGACAGAAGGATCCAAACCTTAAGGTTATCTTCTGAATTTAAGGACAGCCTGGCATGCATGAGACTGTGACTCAAAAATTAAATAAAATAAATGTAAACAACTAGATCTATGTTCATAGCAGCATTGTCCACAATACCCAAAAGGGAAAACATCCTGTGGTGGTTTGAATGAGAATGTCCCCCATAGGCTTATATATTTGAATACTTGATTCCCAGTTGGTGGAACTGTTTGGGAAGGATTGGGAGGTATGGCCTTGTTGGAGGTGTGTTACCAGGGCAGGCTTTAAGGCTTCAAAAGCTGCCCATTATTCCCAACATGTTCTCCCTCTTCCTCCTATTTATGGATCAAGATGTGAGCTTTCAGCTGTTCCTGCTACCACACCTTTGCTCTGCCATCATGGACTCTTAACAATCTGAAACTGTAAGCCTAATTAAATGTTTTCTTTTATAAGTTGACCTATTCATGGTGTTTTGTCACAGCAATAGAAAAGTAAATAAGACACATCCTAAATGTTCATCAAGATATAGGAAAATTATGTACAAAACATGTCATCTACAGATAGAGGAATATTATGATTAAAATATGAAAATTATGGAAATACTGACACATGGTACAAACATGGATAAACCTTGAGGGTTTTGTGCTAAATGAAATAAGCTAGTCACAAGAGGCCACATACGACATGGTTCCACTTACATGAGGTACCTAGAGTATTCAAGTTCACAGAAACAGAAGGGAGAGTATGGTTACCAGTGGGTATGGAGAGACAGGGAATGGAGTTATTGTTTCATGGTTATGGACCTTCAGTTTGGGACATGAAGAGAAGTCTTGAGATAGATGATTGTACATTATGAATATACTCAATGCTACTGAAATATGGTACTTTTGTTGTAAAAATAATAGACACTGGAGAGATGACTCAGTGATAAAGAGCACTTGCTTTTGCTGAGAACCTGGGCTTGATTCCTAACACTCATTATCAGGTAGTTCACAAATACTTGAATCTCGAGTTCTGGGATCTGATACCCTCTAGCCTCCAAGGGCATTACATTCACATGGCAGGCCTACATTCATGTGGTGTATATAGAAACAAGTAGACACATATTCATACGCACACAAATGAAATTTTCATTATGATATGAAAATAGCAAATATTGTGTTAGATACATTTTACCACAAAAAGAACAATTAATAAGTAAATGTCTTTTAAAAGATTCATTTAAAATTAAAAAAAAAAAAGACCAAAAACCTGCATTGCTCTGATTCCTTAAACTTATGAGGCAGGTGATAACACAGGAAATGAGCTAGCCCTAGAAAGGAACAGGTTGTATTCAGAGACGGTAACTAAGCTAATGATTTGCAGGCCCAAAAGGTTTCAGACAGTAACAATATGCAAAATATGATCACAGGAGCAGGTAGCTGAGGTGAAGTGAAGGAAAAGCCAGTAGGATACAAACTTGTCCAAGAACCAAGAGACTGGAACACAGAGTGGGGCAGACACCAGAGTGTTTAAATCACTGGTGAGATATCAGAGTTTGGGATGAAGAATACTGAGAAATGAGTGACATTCTGTGAATGAGTTTAAAGGAAAATTCTGCACCTGTTGACCAGCATTCCTAGACTAGATTTAGCTTCTGGATATCCAGCATACACCGGACGAGCTCAAAAGAGATGGCTTATATAAATGGAAATGACAGATCACTAGCTAAGAAAAGAAATGCAGCGATCCTGTGGACCATTCAAGCTGCAAGGGCAGCACATTCCTTCCCTGTGGGAAATGTGCGTGGGAAAGCACTTTACAATCAGAATCTGTTTAGTGAAGAATGTAGAATGAGCGAAAGGGTGGTGGTGGCTCACAGGGGGAGGAAGATGTTTAAATACCCAGTGATGGCATAATAATTTGATGTCTCGACCTCCAAAGTAAGGTCGTTTGCTACAGGTCAAATGCAGTCTTGGGGTTCAAGCATCTCCCATTTCTCTCTCTCTCTCTCTCTCTCTCTCCTCACCCCAATTTCCCAAACAGGCTGAACTTTCTCTGTAACCCAGGTAGGGCTTGACCTTGAGATGTTCCTGCCTCGGTCTCCCAAGTAACTGAGATTTCAGGTGTGTGCCATCATGCTAGGCTGGCGTCTCTTGCTCAACAGCCACAGTTACAACCCCATTTTAACTGTTACATTAATCTCTTTATGAAAATGATGGTTCCGTGTAGCCGTGACCCTTTATAACGTATCTAAGGACTCTGACTTTGTAATTACATTGCCATTGGCTATGGAGTAAACGCACCTTGTTCCCATCCTACCTCAATTTCCTGTTGAAGCTCTAGCTCCCAGAATGATGCCGTTCTCAGACAAGTTCTTTGGGAATTTGTTAGATGTAGATAAGGTCCTGAAATGAGATTAATGCCCTTACAAAAAGAAGAAATACAAGATGTCTGTGAAGACTAGCACCAAGAAAACCCTTAGAAGAAATAATTAGGAAGATACTCTCTCCAGGAAACTAACCGTTTGCCTTGGTGTCATGACTTGGAGACTTGGACAGAGGTCTTTGTTGTTTCAGCTCCCCAGTCTGCAGCATGTAGCAGCTCACACTAAGACAGTATTTTTAGTTTTGCTTTTGTTAACACAGGGTCTTTAGTAACCCAGGAACTGTGCTTCCTGACTCTATCTCTGAAAATCCAGCCCTTTTCCTGATATTATTTCTTATCTCAACTTTAGTAACTTGTAAAGAGTCATGTATTTGGTTTACAGTGGAACAACCATTATTTTACTTTTTTAATCTGTTTCTGCCATTCTTATTTCATCATATCCAGCTTCTGAGCATGTCTGTGTTAGTTGCCATAACAAAATACCTGAGGAAAACGACTTATAGGAGGAAAGGTTTCTTTTGGCTCAGGGTTTCAGTTCAGCGTAATTTTGCTCTCTCTGTTGGGGCTGTGATGAGGATTTTCATGGTGGGAACATTTGGTTGAGCAAATCCACCACTCCCTGCTAGCTTAGGAGCTGAGGTTTGGAGCAGGGCAGGAAGGAAAGGAAGAGGGAAGCTTTTAAGAAATGCCCAGTTACACACTTGCTCCAAGTAGATCCTATGTACCAAAGTTCCTACCACTTCAAGTAATGCCATCAAATTATGGACTCATGGACATTAGAACCTTCATGATCTGATCAACTTCCGAAATCCAAACCTCTGAGCACTGATACATTGTGGGTAGCACCTTTAACAGATGAGCCTTTTTTAACTCAGTGAGTGGAGATGGGATGGGAGTTCAGGGTAGTATTGTATTTCAAATCTAAATCATAACAATGTCTACCTGATTTATTTGTATATTTATCACCCATTATCTTCTAAGCAAAAGGTGCTTTATCATGTTCTGACGTCCCAAGAGCCTTAAACTAAGCTGAGGCCATTGGAGAGACCTGAGTCTGTAGACGGCCAATTGACTTGGATCAAGTCCCACTCTAAAGAAATTGGTTCTTATTCTGAGCTCTTGAGGAGGCAGCGCTAACTGAATTTCACTCAGGCTACTGTTCATTTTTGAAGGGCCACTTTTAACATAGTCCATCTGATTTTGTGATGGGTATTTAGAGATGTGATTTAATGTTTTCAAGTATCTAGAGAAAGTTGTAGAATAGTATTTTGTTTAAACAGATAAATCCTGTGGTGTCCTAAGCATGATATGGGTATTTGTTTGCATAACTCCTTCCAGCTCCAAAACACCAAGCTATCTTTGCCTTTGTGATGGACAGTCTGTTATGTATGTAGTTAGATAAAAACATTGCTACATGTGTCTGAAATAATTGGTGTTGGACCTTTAAACTTAAACTTTTTTTTTTTTTTTTTTTTTTTTTTTTTTTTTTTTTTTTGCTTAAGAGCAGTGCACGAGGCTGAGATGGCTCAATACTTGAAGTGTTTGTCACACACTGTGAAGACTGGAGTTGAGATCCTCCAGAACCCAGTACCTGCCAAGTGGTCATGGTGGCCTGCCCATAATTCTAGCCCTGAGAAATTGGAGTTAGGATCACTAGAGCAAGCTGGATAACTAGAGTAACTGTGTTGGCAAACTCTGGGTTCAATTAAGAGACCCTGTCTCAAAGAACACAGGGGAGAGTGAATGAGGAATCCTGATGTCAATCTCCTCCATGCCTCCACCCTCACACATGTGTGCACCCATGCACACGTGAACACACACATACATACAAGCAGACACATAAGCATGCACATACATACATAAAAATAAATAACTAATAAAAACAGTAGAATAGCCAGGCAATGGTGGCGCACGCCTTTAATCCCAGCACTTGGGAGGCAGAGGCAGGTGGATTTCTGAGTTTGAGGCCAGCCTGGTCTACAGAGTGAGTTCTAGGACAGCCAGGGCTACACAGAGAAATCCTGTCTCCCAAAAAAAAAAAAATTGAAAAAAAAATTGAAAAAAAAAAAAAAAACAGTAAAATAATATAAACCAGGCAGAATGTCACATGCCTGTAATCCAAACAGAATCTTAAATCCAGGGCCAGCTTAAGCTACATACAGAGTTCCAGACCAGCCGGGGCTACATGGCAAGAGGTTGAAAGAGGGAGTGGCTGGGGAGGTAGTGACAGAGAAAATATGTGTCAGTGACCAAATAAGTAGAAAACACAAACAAGCAAAGAGAAACCAAATGATAGCTTAATCACATTTAAGATTAGATTCTAACACGTTGCTTACCGAATGTATTTTGCGGGGCTGTCGCATCACTAGTTATTGCCCCTTTCAAACTTTGCTATATGTCTTAGTCAGGGTTTCTATTCCTGCACAAAACATCATGACCAAGAAGCAAGTTGGGGAGGAAGGGGTTTATTCAGCTTACACTTCCATGTTGTTCATCACTAAAGGAAGTCAGGACTGGAACTCAAGCAGGTCAGGAAGTAGGAGCTGATGCAGAGGCCATGGAGGGATGTTCCTTACTGGCTTGCTTCCCCCTGGCTTGCTCAGCTTGCTCTCTTATAGAACCCAAGACTACCAGCCTAGGGATGGTACCACCCACAATGGGCCCTCTGCCCTCCCCATCATTAATTGAGAAAATGCCTTACAGCTGGACCTCATGGAGGCATTTCCTCACCTGAAGCTCCTTTCTCTGTGATAATTCTAGCTTGTGTCAAGTTGACACAAAAAACCAGCCAGTACACTATACAATAAATATTTTTAATTAAAATCATACATAATCTACATACTATTTGATAACAAATTTACATGCATTGTGCATGCCTTCTATGTTGATACATATACATTGTTTTTTATTTACTAAAACTACATGAAAATTTCTTGTACAAATAAAGCATACTTTGGAGTTGGAGAAACAGCTCAATGGTAGGAACACTGGCTGCTCTTCCAGAGGACCCCATTTTGACTACCAGCACCCACGTGGTAGCTTACAACCCATCTGTACGTCTGGTTCCAGGAAATCTAATGCCCTCTTTTGGCCTTGTTGGATGCCAGGCATGCACATGGTGAACAGATCTATATGCAGGCAAAATACTCATACACAGAAATTAAATTTTAAAAAACATCCTTACTTTAATTATTACTTAAATAGTGGACATTATGCTGTTTCTAAATGTTTTACCATAAGTGATTCTGTCATGAAAATCTTTATTCCAACATTTTTTCCAGCATATCCTTCAGGAGAAGTTTCTAATTAGATTTTTAACTTTTCCTACCCTTTGCAGGGAGCACACAGCTCTGGATTAAGCTCTGGTTATGTGTGGATTTCCCTGCACCTTCTTCAGGACTGGGCGTTAGTACTACTATTTCTATGGGCAACTTTGGATTTACATTTCAAAGTGCACATTTCTGGTATTCTGAGAAGGTCTAAGGAGAGTAAACTACAGAACGAAGGAGATAGGCTGGGTATCCAGGCCCAGGGGAGCCTCTCGGTTGGAGCCTTCCACAGCCCTGTATCTCAGCTTTGCTTCCTGCTTTAGTGAACAGGACAGATTCCATCTCCAAGACTGAACTGGAGCCAGAGCACCAAACATTCCATTTCCAAATATAGTGGCATTAATGTAGGGATAATCTCTTGTGCGCTATGTGAGAGTATCACCTGTCAATAAAGAACTGAACGGCCTATAGCCAGGCCTATAGCCAGGAGAATAGGCGGGACTTCTGGGAAAAGATAGGAATTCTGGGAAGGAGTCAGCTGTAGATGATTCACCAGAGAGATGTGGAGGAAGTCAGTTGTTTGATACTGAGGAGAGATAACCAGCCATGTGGCAAACCTAAAATAGTATAAATGGGTTAACTGAGTTACAAGCTAGTTGGGGAACAAGCCTAGGTTAAGGCCTAGGTGCTTATTCTTAAATAAAAAAGCCTCTGTCTCATTATTCGGGAACTGATGCAGACATAAAAATGCCAAATGGTTACACGTTGACTCATGCATATCTCAATTTGAAACCGTGAAGTAACTCTGGTTTAGCTTCCTGTGTTGGCTTAATCACAAAGTATAATAATTTTGTTTGAGACAAGGTCTTGCTGTATAACCCTGATTTTGTGTAGCCACTTCCCCTGAGATGAAATTTATCATTTTAAAACTCTTAAAGACATAGAATGTTCTAACGGAGTGCTCCTCACAGGGGCCAAATATCAGATATCCTGCAACTAGATATTTAAATTATAATCCATAACAGTAGCAAAATTAGTTATCATCTAGCAACAAAAATCATTTTATGATTGAGGTTCACCACAGCATGAAGAGGTGTATTAAAGGGCCACCACATTAGAAAGATTGAGAACCACTGTAAAGAGAAAACACATTCTATTCTGCAGAGAGGTGCCTTAAACTTAGAACACAAAGATTTAAGGAAGTCCCCAGATACCAACCAGGTAGGTATTCTAAACCCCTCTCTCTGCAAGCATCCATAAATGTTAAGAACTACTGAGAGACATTCTCAGACAAGCTAAGCTGCCTTGTTTGTCAAACCGATTTTGAGCTATCTGCAGGCTGTGCAATGAGCTCCGGACTTTGTGATCTGTCACCCCATGCTGGGGTAGACTCTGATGATGCACCCGTCTTTGACTCATCTCTGCTCCCTTAAGTAACCCCTCCCCCATATTCCTGTAAGTAACCCCAATAAAACTCATTGGTTCGCCAAGCTGGACTTTGGTGGTAAGCTTACTTTGATCTGTCATTTGGTTCTCTAGAGTGAATAGATGCTTGCTCACATCTCCCAAGAACAGTGTCACAGAACACCAGGCTGGTCTGGAATTCACTATGTAGACAGACCAGCCTTGAATTTATGGGTCATTGTTCTGCCTCTGACCTGAGTACCAGGTTTACAGGGATGTGCCATCACAGCTGCCATCTAGGCTTCTATCAACAGAGCCCCAGACACTGTCAGGCTACTCAGTTGCGTAGTTTATATATACTGTACCCTCCCTAACCTCTACTCAGCTTCTCCTTCAAGGTAAACTCAGTAACATATACATCGATCCTGTGACAGGTCTCCCTACTGGTGTTGGAGATTGGTGCTAAAGCATTAAATCTGTGGGTTCAGACGCTGAAGGTCCTTGTCCCCAATTGGTTTTTAATCTATCAGTAAATATGCCAGCGGCCAATGGTTGAGCACAGGGCGGGACACTTGTGCAGGGAGGATGCAGAGAGACTGCCTGAAGCCACTTCCCTGACCGAACCTGGGCTAGCAGGGGAAGATTCAGGAGTGCCCAGCCTTTGAGTCATCTCCATCTCGCCTGCATTCAGTCTATACTTCCTTAATAGCTACCCTTTCTTCTTTCACGTCTTATATGTGTACATTTGTTTCTATTATTGGCTAGATTTGGCATATGAGAGAGGACATACCGTTTTTTTTCTTTCTGACCTTGTGATATTACACATTCCAACTCCATCGGTTTTCCTGCAAGTTTATGACTATGTTTTTCTTTAGAGCTGAGTAGTATTCCATTTTTATATACTAAAATTTCATTATTCATGCATCCATTGATGGACAACTAGATTTATTCCAATTCTTTGATATAGTGAATAAAGCAGCAATAAACATAGGCTGTAACTATCACTATGATGGAGTATAGCGTCTGGTCTATGCCCAGAAGTGAGATCGCTGAGGTATATGGCGGTTTTATTTTTAGTTTAAAAAGAAATCTCCAAGTTGATTTCTAAAATGGCTATGTCAATTTTCATCGCCTCCAACAGTGAATAAGGGTCTTTCCTTCCTTCCTTCCTTCCTTCCTTCCTTCCTTCCTTCCTTCCTTCCTTCCTTCCTTCCTTCTTTCCTTCCTTCCTCCCTCTCTCCCTCCCTCCCTCTCTCCCTTCCTCCCTTCCTTCTACAGTGAATAAGGGGTCCTTCCTTCCTTCCTTCCTTCCTTCCTTCCTTCCTTCCTTCCTTCCTTCCTTCTCTAACAAGCCCTGTGTCATTGAACTGTAGCCCCAGCTCTGCCCTCTCTACTATAGCACAGTACTATAGTACAATACTAAGTATATTGTAAGTGAAGTGAAATCAAGCCCCCCACACACATCACATCCTCTAGAACTAGCCAAAATCACCATTATTTTCTTTTTTGTTTTTTAAAAAATAATACCAGGCCTTGAACTTGCTTTGCAGTGGAGGACGACCTTAAACTCCTGATCACTGGCCTGTTTCCCAAATGCTAGGATTATAAACATGCGCCACCATACCCAGTTCGTGCAGTACAGGGAATGGATCCCAGGGCTTCAGGCATGACAGACAAGCTCTCTACCAACTGAGATACATCCACCATAGCTTCCTCTTCATAACCACAGAGAGCTTCCCATGTTCTTGGTAATCCATTCCCTCTGCTCATGTTCTCACCACAGGACCCTCCGGTAAAACATCTCTTTCATCTGCTTCAACTGCACCACTCCCGATTCTGAACTACCTTTTTAAAAACGCTAGGATTAGATTTTTGTTTTGCATTGGGCTTTCTTCAAAACAAAGCAAACCATGTACCCTATTGCTTAAAATGCATCTGTTATCAGAAAAGCAGCCCAAATATTCAGCGTGAATAACAAAGGCTAGATCTTCCCTGGACCGCGGTTTGTTTGTTTTCCTTTTCTTGTACATACATCTCATTCTCATAGATATTTCATGCTCTTTCTGACCCATGCCTTTAGCTGAAGCTCCTACACATGTGCATCTTTCCAGAACATCTGTTCCTCTTACTCATTTAAAATCTGACTTTAAATATAGGTCAAGTGCCGGTGTTAAATATTTTATTGCACTTTATTTTCATTATGGTGCTTCTCACAGAATAATTAATTTATTTTTATGGTAGATATTTAGGGAATCTCTGTTCTACCAGATTATAAGCTTTAGAAGGTAAGAGACTGCATCTGTCTTTTTTATCTGTCTTTTTCTACTGCAGATTCCTAGCTGCTAGGGAGGTCCGTCACAAGGAAGGACTCGGTGTTTGTTAGGTAGACAGTAGTGAAAGCAAAGGAGGAAAGGGTGCGTGCAGGGGAAGTGGGTAGGTTTTAAGATGATAAATTGAAGAAGTTGTGTTTTTGTGGCTATTCCTTTTAGTGGACTGGGAGGCAAGAGAATCTTCTAGAAATGTCTAAAAGTATAAAAGTGAAAGAGACTCATGATGGCAGTAGTTCATGTTGATTTGCCAAGCTTGGCAAAATGGTGTTCACCTATAATCCCAGCAGTCTGCAGTCTGTGATGAGAAAAACTACAAATTCAAAGTCAGCCTGGGATACAGAGTGAGACCCTGTCTGAAAATGAAACAAATCGAATCAAAAGAAATCAAACAGTTGCTTATTGACTTGTCTGGATTGTAAAGCACTTAAAAATTAGCAAATAGTGCTTCTAATGTGTCTATAAATATGTTTCCAGAGAAGATTGACATCTGGGTAAGAAAACTCAATGGGAAAGACTCGCCCTGATGATAGGCAACACCATCCCATAGGCCGAGGCCCTAACGGAAGGATAAGATGGAGGGAGCTTATGTGTATTCACTCTTGACCCTTCCTGAGGAGGCGGGACTTTTTTGTAACTATTGTTAGTATGGGCGTGAGACTCTAGATTCTTTCCTCTTGGACTTGGAATTGTGCTGAACTTGTCCAAGAACTTCCAGGCTACTTCTTAGACTGGGGCTCTCTCATTGGTCTCTCGAACTCTGAGACTTCTGTTTTCAGCTAAGCTGATATTTATCCCAGGCTCCGGGCAGCCATCATAGATATTCAGCCTCTCAATGTGCCAGCCAGCCAATGTAATAACTCCTCTCTGCTACTTGTATATATTCTGTTGGTCCTGGCCCTCTGGAAAATCCTGACTAATACCAATGACATCAGATTTGAAGGGAGATATTTTGCAATAACCATTGAAAAGAATTAAATGTAGGTAATGTGAGGGTTAAGGTTCGTAATCTCAAATATATAGCAACATTAACCTGAATACTGTGGTATTTTTATTTACTGTTTCATTTAGGGTTGTTAAAATTTCAGAAGGTAAGACAGAAATACAATTGGGCAGGAGTTTAGATACTGGAAAAAGAATATTAAAATGTTAGAATCAAGCAACCTAGCTTTATAAGAAAGGAAATAAAACCAGAAAGTCAGCCGGGCAGTGGTGGTGCACGCCTTTAATCCCAGCACTTGGGAGGCAGAGGCAGGTGGATCTCTGAGTTCGAGGCCAGCCTGGTCTACAGAGTTCCAGGACAGCCAGGGCTATGCAGAGAAACCCTGTCTCGAAAAAACAAAAACAAAAACAAAAACAAACAAAAAAAAAACAGAAAGTCACCAGGAGATAGATATGAGGCCTAAAGTCTGGAAATATAGGAGCTTCAGACAACCATGGCTTACTACACTTAACATGATGATTTCAAGCCACTGACACATGTTAATTGGGAAAAAAAGAACACAAAGAAAAAGAAGGTTTTAAAAAAATGATGACTCACTGTTCTGAGAACTCCAGCTACTACCACCACGTGGCTGTTCTCATAAGATGTCTGGTCACATAAGCCAGTAAGTATTGGTCATTGGCAGCAGAATTACCTGCTGACCAGCAGTTGCCTGGTTAAGACCAGAAGAGCCACTTAGCCGTGCAGGCTTTAAATTGTCAAAACGGAGCACTGCAAGTGAAATCAATGCATGGCTATTGGTTCAATCACTTTAAATTTCAGAGTGATTTGTTTCATGGTGCCTCACAAAGAATAAAATAACTGAAATCCAACGGCTAAAAACAGAGAGACATGGTGATTATTTTGGTGACTTTTGAGAAAATGTAGAATGCAAGAAATAAAATGGAGTCTTTTTATAAATTAATTATTTTTATTTTATGTGCATTGGTGTTTTGCCTGAATATGTGTCTGTGTGAAGGTGTCAGATCTACTGAAACTGGAGTTTAGACAGTTCTGAGCTGCCACGTGCATGCTGGGAATTGAGCCTGGGTCCATCTGGAAGGGCATCCATTGCTCTTACCCACCAAGCCATCTTCTCAGCCCATAAAACGTAATCTTTTACTCAGTTCTTGTGACATAGCATGTAAGAGGTGAAGCTGGAGGGAATCAGAAAGTTTCAGGCTATAGGAACTTTAAGGCCAGCCTGAGCTGTGTGAGGCCCTATTCCTGCCGTATTATACTGCTTTATATTTCATGAAAGTAATGTTTTACTTTACCTTTCATTCTGATTTTCTGGGAAATATACAACTATAAGGCATAAGAGGGTTTTTTCCCCTAATTTTTTCCACATTAAAACACCTGGGCCTATTATAATTATGAATTGATTTTAAATTTTCTTAGGATACCCCTTCTTCTCTAGATAGACTACTAATTTGTTTTGTCCTAGTTCCTAAACTCCTTTAAAAATGAAGAAGAGGATAGACCAGGAGAAGCAGGAGGAGTTGGAGGAATAAGGCCAGGGGGAGACAGGGATGGGGAGGAGGAGTATGGGGGAGGGAGAGGAGAGGGGGAGGGGAAAGGGAGGGAAAGAGGAGGAGCATGGAGGAGGGAGAGGAGAGGGGGAGGGGAAAGGGAGGGAAGGAGGAGGAGCATGGGGGAGGGAGAGGAGAGGGGGAGGGGAAAGGGAGGGAAGGAGGAGGGCATGGGGGAGGGAGAGGAGAGGGGGAGGGGGAGAGAGGGAGAAGATAGGGATGGGAAGGAAAAGTGTGGGTGAGAAGGGAGGACAGAGGGAGGAGGGGGAGGGAGGGAAGAAGGAGGAGACTCTATTCTGGTGCAAACTTTGCAGTTCTACTGTGTTCCTAATGAGAAACTGTCACACGTTACAAAGATGATTTACACCACGGGGCAAAAATTTCTGCTTATTCATTCAATGTATTTGGGTTTTGTTTTTGTTTTTTTGTTTTTTGTTTTTTTCCTGATTCTGAAATGACAAACACAAAAATTTCATCGAAATGAGAAAGAAGTAAATGCCTGAGGTAGAACGACGACCTTGCATACGTGATAGTCTGCAAAGGAAAAGACCGATGACCATGAACAGCTGCCCTTGGCCTCTGAGCAGCAGCGGGCACAAGCAGTGCATTTGAAAGGCTTAGCGGTCATTTTACCTCTACACGGATGACAGCAGTGGTCCTCAACCTCTGGGTTGCGACCCCTATGGAGGATTTACTGTCCCTTTCACAGGGGTCCCATATCAGGTATCCTACATATCAGATATGTATTTTTCAGTTCATAACAGTGGCAAAATTACAGTTATGAAGTAGCAATGAAATAATTTTATTGCTGGAGGTCACCACAATGTGAGGAACTGTATTAAAGGGTCATAGCATTAGGAAGGTTGAGAACCACTGGCCTAGAGAGTAACAAGAATAATATTGCTCTATATAGAATATAGACTATTATTATTGCAATCTTTGGGATTTTATGGGCTCCTCAAGTTTATCATCAGGAATATTCACTATACTATATTTAGAATTGTCAGAGGCTAAAATACTGAGCGCTATGTTTTTGCCACACATAAAGGGGTCACTCTGTAATTTGTACCTTATGTTTTTTACACATAAAACATTGTGTGACCCTTCATTTTCCAAGGGACAATGAATTATCACTAAAGCCTAGAATTAGTAAACTATTTTTAAAGCTTTTTTAAAAATTTTTTAATTTTTTTATCTTTTGATACTTTATTTACATTTCCAATATTTCCCCCTTTCTGGGTCTCCTCTTTGGAAACCACCTATCCCCTCCCCCTCCCCCACCTCAATGAGGGAATTCCACCTCCCATCCACCCGCCCGCCCACTCCCATATTCCCACCTTAACATTCCCCTTTACTGGGGCCTCTTCTCCCGCTGATGGGCAACAAGGCCCTCCTCTGCCACATATGTGGTCCGAACCATGGGTCCCTCCATGTGTATTCTTTGGTTGGTGGTCCAGCCTCTATGAGGACAGGGTGGGGGTGGGAGGGGGTGGGGTGGGGTGGGGAGGGGTCAGACCAGTTGACACTGTTGCTCCCTCCATGGGGCTGCAGACTCCCTCAGCTCCTTCAGTCCCTTCTCCAACTCCTCCATCTGGGACCTCACTCTCAGTCCAGCAGTTACTGTAAAGTGAAACTTGGGCATTCTGAACTTTTGGGCTAATATCCACTTATCAGTGAGTACATATCAAAACAGCAACCAACAGATTGGGAAAAGATCTTTACCAATCCTACATCCAATAGAGGGTTAATATCCAACATATACAAAGAACTCAAGAAGTTAGACTCCAGAAAACCAAATAACCCCATCAAAAAATGGGGAACAGAGCTAAACAGAGAATTCTCATCTGAGGAAATTCTCAGAGCTGAGAAGCACCTAAAGAAATGCTCAACATCCTTAGTCAAGGGAAATGCAAATCAAAACAAGTCTGAGATTCCACCTCACACCAGTCAGAATGGCTAAGATTAAAGCTTTGAAAGGACCGTTTAAAGCTATGTGCATGAAAATACATCACATATTTGAGATTCCTTGAAGCTAAACCCGAGGCTTTAAATGTGCTGAGTCAGTGGGCCACTGTGGATAGAGAGCAGTGGTCAATGCTGCTCTTGCTTGCTCTATAGAAGATCAGAGATGAATGAAGGGTGGGCCAAACAGCAAGTGTCTAAATGGAAAGCAGTCTGACCGAGATGACAGCAAGGGTACAGCATTGGCAATTAGCTAATGTCATTGATACACTTAAGAAACACTGTGCGAGCCAGATAATAAATCACAGCCTGCCATCATTAATAATCCATGACAGAGAGGAAAAGAAGGAGAGAGCAGTCAGTAACCAGATCCACAGTGAAGCAGAAGTGTCCTATAATTAGACTTATTTCTAATACCAGAGGACCCGGGAAAGGCTTTATAGTGAGCTGCACAATAAATGGCTGTGGGGTGGACAGTTGTGAGCTTGTTACTTATTCTTCTTCACTCTGATCATATGCAGGATGTTCTGAAGGGTATGTGGTGCCAGATTGCATGGGTGTGATAGGGTTATCTACTCCCAAGGACTTTGTAGCTCCAGATGAAAAATGCCTTGCCAATCTAGCCTCTGTTGGGAGTTAACTAGACAGTCTCCCCCCTCCCCACCCTAGACAGCAAGTACTGCTACCCACCATTTCCAGGCTCTCCATATACAGAACTGAACACTCTTCCAATATCCAATCAGTGTTTCTGTCCAATGTTATTAATCTTATCAATGATGCCAACGTTGGTCATAGTAAGTGCACAGTGCTAATTTTTAAGCATGAAATGGATCAGTAAACTGAGAGTACGATGTGGGGTAAAAATAAGTGAAACGTGAGAGAGAGGAAGAGGCAGAGTTGCCAAGCTCATGATTTTGAAGGTCAAAGAAAGTTTCCAGCAGGAAATGTCCTGCAGGAGACCTAAAGGATTTGTAAGAAGGAAACAGGCAAAGAGACAGGAGGAGGGAAGATAACTTTAAGCGAGAGACGTATAAAACCCTGAAACTGGAAAGCAGTTTGGCAAAATGGGAAACAAGGAGCGGTTGATTCTCCGCTGCGTAGGTTCTGAGGTCTGAGTTGTGAGAGTCAAGTACGGGTCTAACTAACCAGAGGTCTAAGCTGCCGTAGGGAGCCCGGAGCAATTGCCATGATCCAGGTGAGCCCCGATGGAGAGAGTGGACTTTTGTCGCAGCAGTACTAAGTGATGGTTAGCAATGGTTTTAAGGGATTGGAAAGAGGCTGGGTTTAGAATAATAGGATTTAATGTCGACTGCTGAATAATAAATTCCTGATTATTCTTTTCTTGCTATTTCAGGTAGCAATAAATATTTGTTGAATGAATAAAGGTATAAATGCAGCCAAACTTGCTTCTCCTTGCAACCTAACTTGGGAGGAAAGTTCTCAGCCCTGGTTTACTCTACTGGATTTTTGTTGTTGTTGTTTTGTTTTGTTTGTTTGTTTGTTTTTGTTTTTCGAGACAGGGTTTCTCTGCATAGCCCTGGCTGTCCTGGAACTCGCTCTGTAGAGCGGACTGGCCTCGAACTCAGAAATCCGCCTGTCTCTGCCTCCCAAGTGCTGGAATTAAAGGCGAACGCCACCACTGCCCGGCTTACTCTACTGGATTTTAACAACGATGTTTCTAGAGACTGTCTTTCACTGAGATCTGTAACATGGGGAAAGAGAGACTATTTTCCCAAGTTTTTACTTTAGAAATTCCCAAAAATGAAAGCTCTGTGTGTGTGTGTGTGTGTGTGTGTGTGTGTGTGTGTGTGTATGTGTGTATTATTTGAAAGTTATAGTCAGCTGAACATGTTGGCTCACCTATACTCTCAGCCCTAAAGAGATAAAGAGAATGGGGTTAAAAACAAAACAAAACAAACAAACCATAATTTGGTGGCCAGCCTTGGACTAATGTCTTCAACACCTGAGCTTCATGGCAAGATCCTGTCTCAAATGAAAGAAAACAAAACAAAAACCTGTGTTTATCATAATTTACTCATGCATTTAAATACAGCATTTAAGCATTAAATACAGCATTTAAGCATTAAATACAGTATTCAAGGTGCATTCTTTAATACCAGAACTCAGGAAGCTGAGGCAGGAGCATTGTCAAGAAATCAAGGCCAGCTTGACTACAGAGTGACACTTCTCAAAATACCAAATAAAAATTATATATAACTATAATAGCATTCTTGCCCCTAAAAATATAACAGTCTAATATGGTTTTGTACTCCTCCAATTAAGCCCAAAATATCTTGCCACTGTTCACAGTTATGCTTGGTTGTTAACTCAGAAAATGAGAGCTTTCTAAATAATGAATAAAAGCAATAGAACGATTTAATCTGAGACAAAAGTGCTGAAAATAATTTAATATTCAGCAGGCAATGTTGAAAAAGCTTGCTTGTTTTCTGATTTCAAATACTTCTTGCTCTTTAGCCAATTAGTTCAGGTGGCAGGGACACTATAATTTATGAGTCTCAGGTCAAGGGCTCGCCTTCCATATGGGTCCCCTCTTGGTCCTAGGAGGATAATCTCTGATGGCACAATCAGACAGACTGTCTGCTCCATGCCCCAGGTATTGATTTAAAAGAAAAATTGGCCTTTGTCACTGACAGGAATGAATGAGCATATATAAACGGTCATGTAAGGCAATAAATATTCATCCAGAGCCATGTCTTCATAACCAGGCCCCTACATAAGTCCACACCTACACCATGGCTGGCTTTCTTCATTTTGAGATAGGGTCTGTACTGGCTGGTTTTGTGTCAACTTGACACAAGCTGGAGTTATCACAGAGAAAGGAGTTTCGGGTGAGGAAATGCCTCCATGAGATCCAGCTGTAAGGCATTTTCTCAATTAGTGATCAAGGGGGGAGGGCCCCTTGTGGGTGGTGCCATCCCTGGGCTGGTAGTCTTGGGGTCTATAAGAAAGCAGGCTGAGCAAGCCAGGAGAAGCAAGCCAGTAAGTAACATCCCTCCATGGCCTCTGCATCAGTTCCTGCTTCCTGACCTGCTTGAGTTCCAGTCCTGACTTCCTTTGGTGATGAACAGCAACATGGAAGTATAAGCTGAATAAACCGTTTCCTCCCCAACTTGCTTCTTGGTCACGATGTTTGTGCGGGAATAGAAACCCTGACTAAGACAGGGTCTTACTATGTAGTCCTGACTGACCTACATAGATCAGGTTGGCTTCAAACTCATAGAGATATACATTCATCTGCCTCTGAGTACTAGGATTAAGGGCATGCATCATCCCACCTGGCATGGTGCGATGTGTGGTGTTTCCACAGGAGGCTGGCTATCAACAGAGAATAAGTTGAGAGAAATACCAAGGGTAGGTGGACATCAATCACTCCCATTGGACCTGTCAAGTCATCAAAGAATAGACAATATTAAGTACAAACACCAGAGCTTTCATTCAACGGCTAATATTTTGTCCTTTTAAAATGTCCACACACACACACACACACACACACACACACACACACACACACACACACACACACACACACACAGAGTCAGGGTCTCACGTAGCTGAATCTGGCCTTTAACTCATCACGTAACTAAGGCTAGCCTTGAACTCCTGACTCTCCTGCCTCAGGCTCTCTAGTGTTGGGCTCCCAGGAGTGCAGCATGCTGGCCCACTGTCTGCCCTCTTTTCACTAGGCTTGAACTTTCTCTTCCTCCTTCTTTGCAAACACACAAAGGGTGTATTAGTTTGGGGTTTGTTGCTGTAACAAACATGAAAGGCTAGGTACTTGTAAAGAAGCGAGCACTGGCAAGGGGACTAAGGCAGTAAGGGTGTTTGCCACCGCCTGATGTCTGCAGCTTGATCTTTGGGTCCTACGTGGTGGAAGAAAAGAACTGACTCCTAAAAGCTGTCCTCTACCTTCACATGAGCACGCAGACACACGCATACCCCCTCCACACACACTGAAAACAAACAAATAATAAATGAATTAAATGTAAAACAAAGAAACAAACAAATTAATAAAAAGAAATGGAAAGACAAACCAAAAGAGAATTGTGTAGATCTCAGTCTCAGAGGCTGCGAATCCCAGCAATATGGTAGTAACTCTGGTGAGGATCCCAGTGGCTTCATCACCTCATGGTGGGAACGTTCTGGGGAAGGTGTGATGTCAGGGTGAGGCGAGAAGCCGGAGCAAGGGGTGGGTCGTCTTGTGACCTTCCTCCAGGTCCTATCCACCCTCTAAAGGTCCAGGCACATCCTCTATTGCCACAGTGGGAACCAACACTTAAATACATGGGAGACAAAATGTGTCCAAACTAACAACAGCAAGTTCTTGCTTTCCTCTTCCTTTTAAAATGCATGTATGATATCTACTTTTCTGTCCCATGCAGTCTGTTTGATGTGAATACAAGCATCCTGTTTTTTTCCATGATTTTTTAAAACATATATGGACCAGGATGACTGCACGCTCACAGTGGTTGCAGGGTTCAGGTATGAACCGTCGTCCTCTTTGCCTGTGAATGCCCTTTTGGGGCCCAGGGGCTGCTTCTGTTATGTGTGGAGCCTGACCTACGTGATGAGGCTTTTTTTCCCTTAAGGTCTCTACTCAGCCTTTGCTCTTAATTGTCATGTGCCAGGCTGTGCCATCTCTTTGATGACAATACACGGTCTCGAGGCTGAGGCTGCTCTCGTGCAAATCTAGGAATTCCTATTTAAAACCTTCCAGTCTAGTTCCCTGCTCATTCAGCAGAATAAATGTATGCACTGTCAAAATGCAGAGGCGGAGCATTCCAGAACCCAGTTGTCAATGATGCTTCTGAGCAGTGTCCTTTTCTGTTAACGCCAACTCAGAGGTGGATCTCACAATGGTACATAAGTGTTGTCTAGGTTAGGGGTTTCATTGCTGTGAAGAGACACCATGACCACAGCAACTCTTATAAAAGCAAACATTTAACATTTAACATTGGCTTATAGTTCAGTCCATTATTGTCATTGTGGGAAGCAGGGCCACAGGCAGGCAGACGCGGTATTGGAGAGGTAGCTGACAGTTCTACATCTGAATCCGTAGATGGCAGGAAGAGAGTGAGACACAGGGTCTGGCATGAGCATCTGAATCCTGAAAGCCCACCCCAGTGACACACTTCCTTCAACACAGCCACACCCACTCCAACAAGGACACGCCTCCTAATAGTGCCACTTTCTGTGGACCTATGGGGGGAGATCATTTTCATTCAAACCACCACAAATGGAATCAGATTATGCTTTAGAATATATTAGCCATTCCATCACAAAGAGTATAGAAAGGATTAGTGAACCAGGGATTCCCAGTCACTATGGTAGCGTAGATTAATCAGAAATCTAGGGTAAGATTTGCCACTGGCCTTCAGATCATTGTGTACAGCCACAGCTGACTATACCTTTGATGAGGCTGTGGCGATGCAGGCACCTGTGTAAAGCCCTGCAGAAAAGATTACTTTGCATGGCCCCTCTGCCCAGTATTCAGAAAGCTCTCCAAAAAGCCTCATACATATTCATTTTCCTCTCTGCTTGTCATCACTGTGTGTCTCAAAGAAAAAGCCTTCTAGGTCATATTAAATCAGTCTATTGCCTGAGCTGGTATAACTTTGAATTAAACATTTGATTTTTTTTTTTTTAAAAGTTAATGTAGAACCTTGTTAATATTGTGGGAACTGCTTTCAAGGGAGTGTGAGCACTTGGGGCTATTTAACAGCGCTGCACACAGTCCGGGCTCTTCCTGTGCTCGCTTAGTGGTGTGCCAAAAATATCACCAAAGCATATGGAAGGCTTTACTTTGTTTAGAAAATATATACATGGAAAATAGCACAGGAATGTTCCATCACCCAAACGGGATCACTATGCAGGCAGACATTCACTGCTTACTCAAATGTGGTTTCAGGATTTCCTGACACCTTTGTGCAGCCTAGGAGGGCGGCAGAGCCTGGGCCATCCAAGGCCCGTGAGGAAGTTCTGTTCAGGATTTCCCTGGGTAAGGCATTTTCTCACTGACGAATAGGAAGGAGACAGGAAAGATGAAGGGATCTCTGCCTCATGTACCACTGTTGGTGAGCCAGAGACCCAAGCATGGTGCTTAAACAGGAAGAAACATCAGAACGGGACTTAACTGTGAATGTTCTTTTTTTTTTTTTTTTTTTTTTTTTTGTTTG
>CM052715.1:38472758-38517850 GCA_028551405.1 Uromys caudimaculatus | reverse complement strand
ACACACATACCACACACACACATACCACACACACAACACACACACACACACACAATACACACACACACATACCACACACACACACACACACACACACACACACACCACACCACACACCACACCACACACCACACATATACCACACACACAACACACACACACACACACAACACACACACACAACACACCACACACCACACACATACCACACACACACACACACCACATACCACACACACACACACACACACACAACACACACATACACACACCACATCACACACCACACACACACACACACACACACACAAATCCTACCTTTTGCAAAGAGTTTGATTTGTATGTTCTCACAGTACTGAAAAGAGGTATCTGAGAGGTTTTCTGGGCAGCCAGTGTTACAATGCGATGTCTGTCATGTGCTTTTTCTTCATACTGTACAGAGGGACATTGAGATTTGTCTCTCTTAGAAACATCCAATGTCTATTTGGGAATGATAATGACAAGTCACAAACCATTAAGCTGTCATCTCCAAAATGAGAAATCACACAGTTTGTGACAACTGTCTCAGAAGAGTTTTGCAACTCAGGTCAGGGTCTTGTTCACACAAGCACAAGTGTAACTTCATTGATATTTATGGACACAATGATGCCTCAAAGGATAAAATGGCTGTACAACAGAAGGTAGGTGATTTCAGATAGGAATTTCTGTTGCATCCCACGGTGAAAATGGAATTACAACTTTCATGTCTCTAATATAAGACCTAATGTAATTCATGCGTCCACCACTCATGCTCTGTATGCAGTGCTTTTATTCTATTAGCATACAATAATTATGCATAATGCTTCATTATGATATTTTCATACTTGTATGTAATGCATTTTGATTCTACTCACCGGTCCTGGTTACCCTCCCATGTCCCCCGACAGTCCCAGGATCACTGATCTACTTCCATGTCTTCCTTTTTTTTTAACGTGGCTCAAGTACCTTGTCAGTGGCTACACCACTGAAGAAAATATCTCTCCCTCTTTCATCAACCTTAACTATGCATAAAATCCTCAGGGAGGTGGGGCCCAGTGAGCCCCACTCTTTCCTTTAACAGGATGTTGATGGGCCCAGCCCTGTGCTGGTCTTGTATACAAGGTTGCTACAAGGGCAAGAAGGCTGTAGATTCATTCAGAGCTCTGTAGTGCTCTACATCCACACATAGCAACAGCCAATGACTTGTTTGTTTGTTTTTAATTGCTAGACTTGAAATTGGAGAAATGTCTCAAAGGTTGAGGGCACTGACTATTCTTCCAGAGGACCTGGGTTTGAGTCCCAGAATCCACATGATGGCTCACAACTGTGACTCCAGTTTCAGAGGATCTGACATCTGCTTCTGGCCTCCTTGTACACAAAGCAAGCATGTAGTGCATACATACATAAAGGGAAAACACCCAGTCATAGGGTTTACTGCTGTGAGCAGGCACCATGACCAAGGCAACTCTTATAAGGACAACATTTCATTGGAGCTGGCTTACAAGTTCAGAAGTTCAGTACATTATCATCAAGGCAGGAACATGGCAACATCCAGGCAGACATAGTGCAGGCAGAACTGAGAGTTCTACGTCTTCATTAGAAGGCTGCTAGGAGAAGGCTGGCTCCCAGGCAGCTAGGACGAGGGTCTTATATATAGCCCATGCCCACAGTGACACACCTACTCCAACAAGGCCTCACCTACTCCAACAAGGCCTCACCTTGTTGGCAATAGTGCCACTCCCTGAGCCAAGCATATACAAACCATCACACACCCATACACATAAAATAAATTTAAAACAAAGATTATTGATCAGCTCAAATGTATAGGGTAGCTTGGAAGTTTATAGAAAATTTGAGTAAAAAATACCAAGTTTTTACCCCCCTTGCTCCTGTTCCCTCCTTTGACCTCCTGGCATTTCTATTTTTAATGTCTGACTTAGCCTGATATGTGTGAATCAGTAAGCCAAATGTCAGAGTTTCTATTCAGAAGCAGAACATGTGTGGCACAGCCTATGGTCTTGACAACTTCCTAATACCATGTGCTCACCATTACTGTCTCACACAGAATAGATTCATAGTGCTAAACATTCAGTGCGCTGCTGTGCATTTCCTCCCTTATCCACCTGTGTTAACTATTTCTTCTTGTTGCCATGACAAAATACCCAACAAAAACATCTTAAGGAAGTGTACTGGCTAGTTTTGTGTGTCAACTTGACACAAGCTGGAGTTATCACAGAGAAAGGAGTTTCAGTTGAGGAAATGCCTCCATGAGATCCAGTGGTAAGGCATTTTCTCAATTAGTCATCAAGGGGGGGGAGGACCTCTTGTGGGTGGTACCATCCCTGGGCTGGTAGTCTTGGGTTCTATAAGAAAGCCAGCTGAGCAAACCAGGAGAGGCAAGCAAGCCAGTAAGTGACATCCCTCCATGGCCTCTACATCAGCTCCTGCTTCCTGACCTGCTTGAGTTCCAGTCCTGACTTCCTTTTGTGATGAACAGCAGCATGGAAGTATAAGCCGAATAAACCCTTTCCTCCCCAACTTGCATCTTGGTCATGATGTTTGTGCAGGAATAGAAACCCTAAGACAGGAAGAGAGGGTTGATTTTAGTTCAACTTCAGAAGAGATGCTGTCCATTATGTCAGGGAAGGCTTGTCGGCAAGAGTGGGAGGCAGATAGACAGTCACATTGAGTAAAGCAGGAAGAGGTGAAGTCTGGAGCTTGGCACAGAAGTCCCCAGCCATGGGGTGGTGCCCTGACACTCTGTGTAGGTCTTTCCATCATCTTAACCAAACCTTTCTAAAATTATCCCTATAGGCACACTCACAGGTGTAGTTCCACAGTGATTCTAGAGCCAGTGCAGCTGACAATGAAGATTAACTGTCATCCCACATCAAACCCTGGTGGCCACAGACCCTTTTACTGTAGGTTTTTGCCGTCTCCAGAATATCATGCAATTGATATCATCTAGTCTGGAGCCGTCTCCAATGTGCATTGAAGATACAAATTTAAGTGATAAGATTTAAGGTTCCCTCAAGTCTTTTCAAACTTGATATGTCCCTGGATGACTATACCAGAGTTGGTTTATACGTTCATTTGACTGTTGAGGGACACTTTGGTGTCTCTGCATTTTAGCAACTCTGGATAAAACTGTCATCACCATTCATATAGAAGGAAGGTTTTGTTTGGATGTAAGTTCTCAATACATATTTTTAAAACCATATACCAGGTGGTGGTGGTAGTGGTTGTGGTGGTGGCTGTGGCGATGGCAGTGGTGTATGCCTTCAATCCCAGACTTGGGAGGCAGAGGCAGGTGGATCTCTGTGAGTTTGAGGTTAGCCTGGTCTGCAGAGTGAGTTCAAGAACAGCCAGGGCTACCCAGAGAAACCCTATCTCATAAACAAAACAAAACCAACCAACCAACCAACCAACCAAACAAGGAGTATGATAGAGGCCAGCATGGTGTCCTGATTGTATGCAGCTTTGAAAGAAAGTGCCAGGGTACCTTCAAAAGTGGCCACACTCCACCAATGACCTTCTGCCCTTTATCTTCTTTCTTCCTTCATTTTCTTCCCTTCTTTTGAGCTCTTCTGACTTTAAAGAGAAAAATTAGCAATTTTTGAAACTTCTTACCTACTTAGAGACTCAGATACAATTTTCTCTTCATGTTGAAGAGATTAATAAATCACATAGTACTGGGCATGGTGGCACATGCCACCTAAGACTCAGGAGGTAGAAGCAGGAATTCAAGGTCATCTTGGGCTTTCGGAGACCCTGTGGCAAGCAAACAGATAAAAAGAGGGAGGAGCAAGAATGGTTTCTTCAACACAAAAGAGCCATAAAACTTTCTTGCTCAAAGCAAAGCTAAAGTCAAGTCTGAATTTCTGAACACAATGTTTACAGCTGTTTCCACCTTAACCTCAGCTACTAATTAACTTCCTTTGCAAAAGGACACTTAATGCTTTGAAACTAGCCTGAGTCACAGCATGGAATTCCAATGCTTTGTGCACTGCTGTTGGTAGTTTCTAAGGAGTCCTCCGAAAATAACAACCAAGGGCGGTGCTAGACCATAAGGCAGGTATTAATTTTCTTCTCCTGCTTTTCAGTCACTGAGGGTAGAATTTTAAAATCCTTTTCAGCTCTTCAAAAAAACATCTCCAGAAAGAGAAGCAGATGGTCAGCCCCGCCCAGCACACCTGTTCAACTGGGAACTCTTCAACAAAGCTTCAAACACAAACACTCACGTGGGCTTGCTAAAAATACTGGGTAATTATAATACCTATGTTTTCTTTAGACAGTCGAGGAGCTCAGGTGTTTCCCAGCTTTCAGAGAGTTCCATTATCAGGAAGAAATGGAGATTTTACTTTAAAACCGAGAGCTGATCAACAACCTTTTATTCTTACTGGAAAACATACTATCATTCTAGATAAGGCAAAAGAATACTAAAAATATTATCTTTAAACCTCCCTCAAATTTTACAACAAAAAGATAGTTTTACAAATAACGTGGTAACATGTTTCCAGGCATCTCTTAACTCATAGGTCCAGAGAATTATAATAGTATATATGTTTTACCATCAGCTGTGTTTTTAAATCTATACACATGTCTATGTCAAATACCAACTCCAAATATAACTGTAATGGCAGCATATTATTCTATAGAATGTTTCTACCATAAACTATTTGTAAATTCTATAACGAACAACAATTAGATTTTTCTAATTTCTTGGTTTGATGTGCAATGGCCATATACCAAAAAAATATTGTGGAGAATTTATTCTGCCAAATGTTTGTACTAATCTACTCTTCCTCCAGTGTTACAATAGAGTGTGTGCTTTATAGGTAAACACAATACCAAATATACTTAGTTGTGTGGGGCATGTGAGCTGAATACATGTAACTCCAGGATGTGGGGGGCTGAGTTCAAGGCAAGTCTAAGCAACATAATGAAACCCTTCCGCATTGCATCTCAAACAAGAAAAACACAGGTGAAAAGCTGTGTTATCAGTTCTGTCTTTAGATTTCTTTAAGTATTAAACATTTTCATTTGCTCATTAACCATTTTGTCTCCCTTCCTGTTAGATAACAGTTTTCTTTTCTTTCTTCCTTGTTTGGTTTTTGTTTTCATTTCACTATGCAGTCCTGCTGCTCTGAAACTCACTCTGTAGACCTTCATTCCTAAATGGGCTGGTAGGTTACTAAGGTTCTGTGGGGGAAGGAGATGAATCTTTCTAGGATAGAATGACCCAAAAGGCTTTGCTTTCTAGTCACAAAATGAATTTTGGATGATTGTTATAAAAATGATTAATTTCATTCTTTTTATTTTATGTTTAGACAGACTCTTACTGTGCAGCCCTGACTGGCCTTGAATTTGTTATGTATGCCAGTCTGAGTTGGAATTCACCGAGATCCTCTTGCCTCTGTCACCTGAGAGCTGGAATTAAAGGCAAGCACCAGCACACAAGGCCTATTTACTGATAATTTCTAATTGTCACTACTGATAGAGGTGGTTTCTACTGGCAGTGAGAACGAAGGCTGAAGAAGACAGAAGCGACTTAGTTCTATGTGCGCACAGGGCATGGTTCTCGTGCACTGTCCTTCCCAAGTTCTTTTCTACTCCAAGATGATAGAACACAACTTGTCTGTCTCCCTTACAGGAAAGACTGGAAACTCAGAAGTAAGCCAGCACATCTGTACAGGCCTCCCTGGGAATCACGGAGCCACCTATATCCCAGTTACACTTTAATTAGGTTCTCCCTGTCGGGTTGAGAGATCCGGCTTTCCTAAATGAGTGTTTCCCCTTTGTTTCCTGCAGAACTTGTGAATTCAGACACAGACTCATCTAGGGTTTGCTTTATTTCATCCACTCTAAAGTATTTGGCAGAGAGGCTGAGGAGAGCCCCACCAATTGTCCCAGAACCTGGAAAATAAGTGGGTTCCTTTCTTCCTATCTGACTGAGAAGAATAAAAACATAGAAGATGAAACTCTTTGACAGATGTAGATTTATCATATATGTGTGTGTATATGTATGCATATATATGTATTTCATAAATATGTATTATATATGTATGTATAAATGTACATTTCTGGTTAACTTTTATGGTGATTTATTTCAAATACATAGAATTTTTTTTTAATCCATTGAAGATGAACTAAATAAATACACGTGTCTTCCTTAAGGTAGGATTTGGGATTGAACCTCTGGTCTCATTTGTAAAAGTCAAGTTCTCTACCATTGACCTACAGCCTCAGTTATAAATGCACATTTCTTGTTAATAGAAACCCTCACTGGAGCTGGAGAGATGGCTCAGCGGTTAAGAGCACTGATTGCTCTTCCAGAGGACCTGAGTTCAATTCTCAGCAACCACATGGTAGCTCACAACCATCTGTAATGGGATCCAATGCCCTCTTCTGGTGTGTCTGAAGACAGTGACAGTGTACTCACATACATAAAATAAATAAATCTTTTAAAAGAAAGGAAGGAAGGAAGGAAGGAAGGAAGGAAGGAAGAAAGAAAGAAAGAAAGAAAGAAAGAAAGAAAGAAAGAAAGAAAGAAAGAGAAAGAGAAACAATCACTGGAGACTTAGGTTTTGATTCTGAAGCAGACTCCCTCAGCCCTTATGAACTGTAAAGTGGAGACAGACACTGTGGTGTTTATTCGGGCTCTCTAGCTTCCTGTCTGACTTGGTGTGTATGTTGGTGAGATGGTACTGTGTTCCTTTGTTTGTTTTGCAGCACTAGGAATTTTGAACCCAGGGCCCAGCCCATGCTAGGTAAATGCTCTAAGCTGAGCTACAGCCTCAATAATACTCTCTTCCTGAAAGGTATGGGGTCATTAACCAAGTTATAAGAAATGCATAATGAAAAAGGAAGTTATGATTTTTCTTATTCTTTTAACTCTTACAGAAAGAGTGAATGGTGTGAAACCTCTGTATGAGAACAGAATTATAATGTCACTTTTTTAGTCTATAAAACCCTAGGCTGCTTATACATTTACTACTTATTTGTGACAATGTTTTCTTTGCTAATTGTAGTCAACTCCTTTGGGGCAGGGCTTTTGTTTATTTTCTTGTATTCCCTCAATGAATACCTATTCCAAGGCTTCAGAAAAATGGGCTATCTAATGCATGTGACACAGTTTGTTAATAATTTAAAAAGTGCCTTGAAATTTAATAAATGCTCATAATATTCTGGAAAATGTGGCTAAATTGAAAATAAATGCACGTTTGCTCACTCTCATAGAGCATGGAGAATCTGCTGTCAACAGAGTCCAGTTCATATGTACCAAGTATGCATACATATATGTGTATATCCCCTGTATTACTGAATATAACTTTTTACCCTAAACCTTGTAAGTAATCAATTCTAAAAGCCATGCATGGGGACACATGTCTATAATCCTAGCAATCAAAATGCTGAGGCAGGAGAATCACAAGCTTGAGGTCAGTTGGGCTACTGGGCTAGAGTTTGCCTAGAAAATTAAAACAGAACATTCTGTAATGTTAGGTAATAGTGCATTATTTTTTAAAAAATCATTGTTTTTCCTATAAAAATAGCACTCATCATAGAAACATGGTTGATGCTATTGTGTATGCACAGAGCTAAACCCATGCTTCAGGTTTCACCAGTCTTTATTTTTTTAATCACAACCTTGGACCATAATTAAAAGATACCTATGCTCCTATGCACTTACTTAGACACTTACTTCCAAGTGACGGGTGTCTAAAAGATTCCCAATATGGTGGGCGTAGTGGCCCAAGCCATTAATCTTGGCACGTGGGAAGCAGAGGCAAGTGGAATACTAAGAGTTTGAGGCCAGCCTGGTCTATTCAGGGAGTTTAGGTCAGCTAGGGCTATATAGTGAGATCCTGTCTAAAACAACCCCAAAAGAAGATATACAACATACACATTTTAAATATTTTTATTACTTTAAGTTGTGGATATGTGCATGTAAAAAAAGGTGCCACAGGGGCTGGAGATGCTAAGTCCTCTGGGTCTGGAATTACAGGTTCTTGCGAGCCATGTGCCTTGAGTGTGTGCTTGGGATCTGTCTAAGAACTGTACAAGCTTTTAACCACTGAGCCAACTCTTTAGCCACTCCACAGACACCTTTTTTTAAAAAAACAAAACCAAAACCAAAACGATTTATTTATTCTATGTGTATGAGTACACCAGAGGAGGGCCCCAGATCCCATTATAGATGGCTGGGAGCCACCATGTGGTTGCTGGGAATTGAACTCAGGACCTCTGCAAGAGCAGTCAGTGCTCTTAACTGCTGAGCCATCTTTCCAGCCCCCACCCCCACATACACTTTTATTCATAAAAGCATCTAATTTAGCTACTTAGAGGTCAGTCATCATTTGACATATTTATAAGAATCTGTATTAATATCTTTATCCTCTTACCTTGAATAATATCTGTTCAATGATATATTTTGAATGCTGTAGTAACTAATTTTACTGAATCTCTGGGTTGGTCTTCTACTTATAATTATGCATAAAATAGTTCCACTGGATTTGAAGATTGAAATTCAAAGATTAAAACACAAGCAGTGGATATTATAGAAAGTATAGTGTAACGTCCGAAGTATTTCCAAATATGTTCTGATGCGCGATTTCTTTTTAAGTAGGAATGTGGGGTGGCCCTGGATCCAGTAGGGCTCGATCCTGGAAACCTGACCCCCTGAGGTTACGGTTTATGCATTTGACTTTGTTTCTCTCAGCTTGTGTTAGCGTGTGTGGCATGTAGAACTAGCTGAAGAACTACATGAGGAGCAGTGGACACAAGCTAGGGGCTTAAGGTTATTTAGGTTTCTTATGTCTCAGTTTTTCATCTGTAACGTAACTTTAGTATAGAGCTTCATCAGCTGGGGAGATGGTTCAGCAGGTAATATATTTCGTGTGCATGCTGAGGACCTAAGTTTGGGTCCCCGGTAACCATGTAAAAATTAGTGTATTGGTTACTTTTCTATTGCAATGATGGAACAACTGGCCAAGGCAATTGACAGAAGAGTTTGTGTGTGTTTACAGTTCTCAGTCAAAGCATAGAAGCCCGGGGGATGGTGTTGGTGTGTGTGGAGGGGGTTAGCTAGTCTCCAAAGAAGGTCTCTGTAGGAGAGCATTCTCAGGTGGGTGTAGGAGGAGAGACTGGTAACAAAGACAGTTAACTAATCTCATGGTGCCATAGCTCCCTTTAATTCATACAGTAGTGGCTCTGATGATTTACTCTGCCCTGTCTCATTTTCAAGAGGCTCAGATAACAGAAGCAGGCAGCTTTCTATACATTGGGACAGATGGTTATCAATATAGTTGATTTTATGGTTTTATGGGAGCAACAATTTTTTTGTTTGTTTGTTTTCGAGACAGGGTTTCTCTGTGTAGCTCTGGCTGTCCTCGAACTCACTCTGTAGACCAGGCTGGCCTCAAACTCAGAAATCCACCTGCTTCTGCCTCCCAAGTGCTGGGATTAAAGGCGTGCGCCACCACTGCCCGGCTGGGAGCAACAATTTTTAAAACAATTTTATTTGTATTTTATGTTTTACTTGCATATATTGCTTATACCATGAGTACACCTGATGCCTATGGGGGTCAGAAGATGGCATTGGATTTCCCTGATCTGGAGTTACAAAAGGTTGAGAGTCACTATGTGGGTACTGGGAATCAAACTCAGATCCTCCTTAAAAAGAAAAAGAAAAAAAGAAAAGAAACTATTTTATATTTTATATCTATAAGTGTTTTGTCTGAGTGTATGTCTATGAACCAAGTATATGCCTGGTGTTTGTGAAGACCAAAAGAGGGCACTAAATCTCATACAACTGGTATTACAGATATTTGTGAACTGCCATGTGGATGCTGGGAATTGAACCTAGCTCCTCTGGAAGAGCAGCCAGTGCTCTTAACTACTGAGTCATCTCTTTCGCCCTGTAGCATTTTTGACTAGGCTCTCATTGCTTCTTGTGACAAGGCACCTCTGAGAAAACTGTCTATGAGATCTACAGTTCCACTTTTAGCTTAGGGTTGTCTCTCACTGAGGCCCACTCTCCATGACACCAGTGATGCAGAGGACAGCTTGTGCCACTGGACTTAAGCACCTGCCTCTAATGTATCCAGGTCATGGCTCTTCATATGTAATCTCCACCAGGAGCCTGACAAATGTTATTCACCATAGATCCACACATAAATTATGTCTGCATGGGCTTTGAACTTCAGTTTTCTCTGTTATATCTCAAGAAGCAAGCTGAATTGATCTGGGGACAGGGGAAATGTCTTCTGAATTTGTTCCATTCAGGAAAGATGTTGATTTGCCTGAGAGGCACAGGCTGAGCATTTTAAACAGAAATGATTTTCTCACAATTCTCAAGGCTGAAGACCATGATGGCACTGTGAGCTGGCCTGCTTTCTTCTAAGATGCCTCTTGTCTATAGATTGTACTTGACTCCTGCATCTCCACATGGGCTTCCTTCTTTCTGTGTGTCTGGAGCCTATGTTCAAAACAACAGTAACCCTGAGTTAGGGCTCACCCCAACAAGTATACATCCACTTCAAAGTCCATTTCAATACTATGGGCCTGGCTACTGGAGATTAAGACCTCAGTGTAGCCGGGTAGTGCTGGCGCACCCCTTTAATCCCAGCACTCTGGAGGCAGAGGCAGGTGAATCTCTGAGTTCAAGGCCAGCCTGGTCTACAGAAGGAGTTCCAGGACAGCTATTGCACAGAGAATCCCTGTCTCAAGAAACAAACAAAAACAAAACAAACAAACAAAAAAAACCCACTAAAACAACAACAAAAGAGATCTCAGTATAAACATTTTGTCTGGGCATGTTGACTCAAGTTTGAAATGCCAGCACATGGGAAGTTGAGACAGGAGGATCAGGAATTCAAGTTTATCCTCAGCCACATAAAAAGATAAAGACTTTGTCTCGACACCCTTTTACCTCTCGCAAAACAAAATCAACCCAGTTTGAGCTACATGATCCAGTCCACAAAAGGAGAATTCATGACCATGGGGGCGCACCCTGAGCACCGTGGCATGCAGTGACAGAATACTGAGGAGAAGGCCTCCGCCCCGCAGTGGCTCTTACGGCTGGCTTGCTGCTCTCCTTTTCCCTAGAAGGGCACAGTGTTTGCTGGATATGGTGTGGGGCCCTGGACAGGACGTTAGGTGATATAAATAACAGTGACTCGCATAGTAAAAGCGATTTAATTTCCTTGCAGTTCTGGGGAAGTCCTTGGACTGACAGTCTGGGTTTGTTGCTAATGCTTTTAACCCTTGTTAATTTCTCCTTACCCAGTCCACGACCGTTCTTTCTCTTTCTTAAACAAACAGAAATCTGGCTTCAGGCTCAAGAGCCTTTGACAAGCAACAACACCTAGGTTTGACTCATTTTTTTAAAATTTATTTTTATTATTTTATAAAATTTATTTTATTATTATGTTATTGTGTCTTCTGCATTTGTCTGTGTATCCTATGCTTGCAGTATGCACAGAAGTCAGTAGAGGGCGTTGGAGCCCTTGGAACTGGAGTTACAGCGGGCTGTGAGTTGCTTGTGCTTGCTGGGAATTGAACCCAGCCCCTCTGCAAGAATCGCTACTGCTCCTAACCGCTTCATCCCCATAGTGTTTTTTCTCTGCATACTTTTGTTGAATTCACAAAGTCATCTTGTATTTTCATTTGTGGCAAGTGATACCGTTTTCCAATTGAAACCGCACATCAAAGCAGTACTGGTTAACAAGAAAATTGGCGTGGCAATAGGGCACAATCATGACGGTGGCCCGTGAGGATCTGAAGTCATGGAAAGCTGCCCTACTGTGTGGTACAATCAGGCAAACCCTGTTTCTCTAAGGGATGTTCCTTAAAGTGACGACACTTGTCCCTCCCCTTTCAGTATTATGCTCGGCACCTGTCTCCAAGGGCCTTGGTTTACCTCTCTCACGGTGATCTAATTGCTGTCTCCACTGGGGCCGTGAGGAGGAACAAAGTATGGACGCATATATATTCTGCTTGAATGCTTCCAAACACTGTCGCATAAGGACTACATAAACAAGAACTCACTCTCAGACAGCAGTTCACCGTGTACCTCCATTTCTGATTTCAGTCCTAACGTCAGGAAGGTCCTTGTCCAAAAAACGAGCGTGAATGCAGTTTGATGCAAACCACCACAGACGAGCAACATTGCTTACTTGTATCCAAAAATCCAGAAAATCCCCTACCTTATTCGTAATTCTTTCCCATGTTTGTTTTCTTTTGCTTTGCACTTGGACTGTTTCGTTCCTTCCTTCTCTGGGTTCCTGATTTGATGCTGTGTGTGGAGCCCAGGCAGCCCTATTAGGATGCTAGGATTTGTTTGTGTTGGAGAGTTTGGCTTATCCTCAAAAGTGGTTAAATAACCTATTTGTGCAACTGTGAGAGTTTTAGCAGAATTATTAGTCTGTGAAAAACTGTTCATGGTAATTTTAAACAAGAAAACGCCATTTCTGGAGAGAACATTAAACTTTAAAACACATATACACAGAGTGGATTCATACATGATTTGAAAACCATGCTTACAGCATTAACTGTATTAACAGCAGTTGGTTGTTCAGTGGAAGAAGTAGAGATTTAACTGGGTATTCTTTTTAAATATAGAGTTCTTTTGAAAATAGAGTTTTTAAATGTAAAACAGTACTATCAAATTTAGTATATGATTGTGTTTTGCTAGATATTCAGATAAACAGCATAGTAAAAGAAAGCGTAGCTGTGGATGACCTTGAACTCCTAATCCTCCTGCCTCCACCTCTCAAGTACTAGGCTTACAGAATTGCATCACCACACACAAAGTTTATGGGGTCTGGGGATCAAACCCACGGCTTCTGTGATGCTAGGTAAGCACTCTTCCTATGGAGAAATACGGTAGCACCCAAATGCACAGTGCTACTCAGTCTAAATACCTGCTTCTCCCTTCCTGAAACAGGGAATGTTAGCAGCCTGTCTAAACTTCACCCCACAGTTACCTGGCAACGGCCAGGTATGCTCCTCCCCGCAGTTACCTGGCAACAGCCAGGTGAGCGTGGCCCACTATAAAAGGAGCTGCTTGCCCCCTCCTCTCTCTCTTTTGCTCCTCTTACCTCTCTTACGTCTCTTGCTCCCTTGCTCCCTCTCCCTCCATGTGGTCATGGCCGGCCTCCACTTCTCTTCTCTCTCTCTCTCTCTCTCTCTCTCTCTCTCTCTCTCTCTCTCTCTCTCTCTGCCTTTCTCTGCCTCTACTACCCTCTTAGCTCCCCTCCCCATGCCCTGAATAAACTCTATTCTATACTATACCATGGTGTGGCTGGTCCCTCAGGGGGAAGGGATGCCTCGGCATGGGCCCGCTGAGGCACCCCCTTCCCCCACACCTCACCACACCCCCATAGAACATATTCTTATATCTCTTTATCTTTTTATAAACACATAAGTACCCTGATTTCTTCATTCTAAAAGTATCCGTCAAACGCAGCATTCGATGGATGGGGAAGAGATGAGGTTTTCAGCCATCACCAAGTGCCAAGGACCTTAAAGCTCAGCGAGCGAGACGATTTGTGCTCAGAGTCTGTTTTTGCCTGTAATGTCCTTGGCACTGCTCTTAAAATATCAGTGCTGATAAGAAGTGATTAAAATACATCCCTTGGTGAATAATTCATGTGTTACATCATCAAGTTGAAGAATTACATAGAAGAGAAATTGCAAGAGCTCCTCTGAGGGGAACCGGGAAATAATCCTCGTGCTTTTGAAGGCAGCTCGTTGTCAAATTGTTTGTTCTCTTAAATGGATTGAGATAATTAAACTGACGTCATCATTATAAAAAATACAAAGAAATAAAACTAATAAAAATGCAAGCGTAGTAATAAAACTACGAAATTAAAAATGGCACTTGGGGCTGAACCCTGCTCCGATTCACCACCCCCCACCCCATCAAAGAAAAACAAGAGAAAATGAAGGCTCGTTCCATTAAAAGAAGGTGTGGAACCATGCCCTTTTGAAGTGAAATTGTTTCATTGTCTGTTTTGTGTCTAGATCAGTACTTTAGTGTAAAGGAGGGAGAATTTTTTTTAAGTTACATCTAAATTGGTTAGTGTCAAAATAACCGTAGGACACCTGAGCTACAATTTGTTAGAAAAATCTTATGACTTTCACGAACACGTATGTGAAGTTTGTATCTCCTTTCCATAAAAAGGCTAGTGTTTATTTTGTACCCTATAAGGCCTTAGCCACTCGCCCCACCCCCTTCCAGCACTTGTTTTAATTTGACAGGCGCATCCAGTTTTACGTATTATAATAGCCCAAGAAAACAAAGGAAGGAGCATATCCACAAGAGCTGAGTGTTGATAAGTGAGATTTAAATTGATTTCTATTTTGTTGACGCAGAAAATGAGAAAAAGAAATAACTACACCGAGAGAGAGAGAGAGAGAGAGAGAGAGAGAGAGAGAGAGAGAGATCTTGAGTTAAGGAAAAGTCAGTTAAGTTAGCTCTCTTCTTTCCATGTAGAGATTTTAGATTAGAAGGTAGTATCTCCTAAGGTCTAAACAAACCATATGAGCTGATTTGTGCTTTCTACTTACAAAAGTCAAGTCCACTGAGAACAACAACAGCAAAAATGTGCATTAAAATATGTGAGTGAAATTTTTACTGAAATAAACAATGTATCTGGATGTTATTATCTTTGAAAATAGCCATGGTTGACTTTTTTAGGGGCTAGGTGAGGAAAGAAAAATGGTACTGAGAAACAAGGAGAGAAACACTGTGCTGAACTCTGCTGCCTTGTTACCTGGTATCAAATTAAACTCTGCTTGTCTCAAATGGATTTGATGTTAATGAAAGAACAAACGGGCCCTCGGCAGCTCTACCCTTTCATATCAGAAACTATAGCATTAGGGACCCATACTCCTGAGAAAAGGTTGGACCAGGGGAGAGTTAATTGATCTTCACAGAAACACTTCAAGGGAAAGGGCAAGGGGAGAAACTTGACCACGTGTGTAAAATGAGTGTCCCCTAAGCACTACTCCCAGAAGTGGTAAGCTATCGAATGAGGTTATGAGAGGGTTCACGGAGACGCCTTTGTTAAAGCATTTAATACTCTTAAATGGGAGCAGACTGGAGCCCTGAAAATTCTGCTCAGCTTTCCCAAAACGTAGAAGCTTACTTTAATTAAAAACAAAAATTACCAGTGAGAACTCCTGGAAATGGATATATGGCAGATTCAACTCCCTTGTGTTGGTTCAGAGGCCGATTATCGAGATAGACAATTATGTGGATTTTAGTATCTGAAATTTGAGGAAACTCTTAGGAATGTTACAATGTCTGGTGGTTCTATGTTGGTTCAGGGAAGAGGAAGGAGAACGTTCTGGAAAAGTTCTGCTGTCTAAATTGAAAACACTGAAGTGAAAAAGAAAAAAAGCCAATAAAAACCAAACCAACCAAACAAACAAAAACCCTGCTACTCACCTGTAACAAACTGGTACAATGATCTTCTGTCTTAAAGAAATTCGTAGACTAAGACATGGTTTATGATTTTATTTTTAAAGATTTATTTGATTTATTTACTTTATGTGAGTACACTGTCGCTCTCTTTAGACACACCAGAAGAGGGCATCGGATCCCATTACAGATGGTTGTGAGCCACCTTGTGGTTGCTGGGAATTGAACTCACGACCTCTGGAAGAGCAGTCAGTGCTCTTAACCACTGAGCCATCTCTCCAGCTCCCAGTTTATGATTTTGATGACTGTACAATGGAAGATAGCGCTCATATATCATGTCAGGTTAGGTGAGAATTCGTTTGTGGCCTCGAGTGTCTTATTTTCATTTATTAAATAAATATCGTAAACATCCGCTGCAGTCCAAGAACTTTTCTAGGCCTTGGAGATCGAAAGGAAAGCAAGCAGGATCAGCACATCACCAAACCTAACAGATACATTTCCTTGTCACTTGTGCTAGTGACATAATGACTTGTTCGTCTTCAACATAGAATTTGGGATGCACCATGTGCCAACAGTGCTAAGGTGTCTACGGGAAAATAAGTCAGAAAATGTCCCTTTACCTTTGTTCTGTGACCATATTTCGTTGTGTTTATATTTCTTTATCAAGATAATAGGAGCCAGTCGTCACTAAGCACTATCTGTGATGGAGAAATGTCTCACACCCCAGATCTTTCTTCGGTGCTGCTGTTATGGAGCTACTAGATAAGAATTCATAGGAATGGCTGGCAGATACTTTAAAAAATGAATTCATAAAATTCTTTTTTGTATCTGCAGGTACTGGTTGACATTTTGTAGATACTAGATTGTTTTTTTTCTGTCTTTTCTAATTCTCTCTCTCTCTCTCTCTCTCTCTCTCTCTAATACAGGACTGTGGGTTGACTCTAGGGCGTAGTATATTCCAGGCAAATGCTCTACCACTGAGCCATATAGCCCATCCTCTTTATAGATACAACTTTCAAAATACTTTCGATGTCTGGGTTTGTTTTTTTTGAGAATTTCATATGATGTTTAGATCATAGTCTTTACTCTCCCCCAGCTCCTCTCAAATCTTTTTTTTTTTTTTTTTTTTTTGGTTTTTTTCGAGACAGGGTTTCTCTGTGTAGCCCTGGCTGTCCTGGAACTCAGAAATCCGCCTGCCTCTGCCTCCCAAGTGCTGGGATTAAAGGCGTGCACCACCACTGCCCGGCCTCCTCTCAAATCTTTTCCTCTTTTCCTCTCTCTATCCACTCGACTTCACATTATTTCTCTTACAAAAAACAAAAAACAAACAAAAAAAAACAAGATGAAAAAGAAAAGAATACACACACATTAGCTGAAGCATGCATATTGAAGTCAGAGGACGACTTCATGTGCTGGTTCTCTGCATCCAGTTTTACATGGCTTCTGGGGATGGAGCTCTTAGGTCACCAGGCTTGCATGACACTTGCCTGTATGTATCAGGACAGGTTAAAAAAGTGGTTCTCAACCTGGGGGTCGCGACCCCATAGCTAGTGTGCATCTCAGATATTTATTTTAAGATCCATACCCATAACATCTCAGTGATGTCCTCCCCCCCTTTCTTCCTTGCTTTTTTTTTTTTTTTTTTTTTTTTTTTTTTTTTTTTTTTTTTTTTTTGAGACAGTTTCATGTATCCTAGGCTAGCTCAAACCCACTTCTTAAAGAGTCTGGCCTTGGAACTTCTGATCTTCCTGCCTCTGCCTCCAGAGTGCTGCAACTAGTGTGCCCATTGTTAAGCATCGACAAGGATAGTTCTAGAGCTTCCTGCTCTCTTGGCAAGTATTCTCCGAACTGAGCAGCATCCCTAAGCTGTGAAGCTGCATTTTCTATCCCTTTGTCACAGTTCCAGAACTTTCCCTAGATCTGCCTTCTTCTGCAGAGTAAGAGGCGATCTCCTCTCACCCTCCACTCTATACCTGCTCTTGAAAGAGCCACTGTGACAAACAGGATGTTTCAGTGCCGGTTCACGCCCAACATTACGCCCAAAGCAGACACCACGAGGACAACATACAAAAATGTTGCTTTTCTTCAGCGCTTAGGTTCAATCCAAACTCCACTTAAGCTGGAATTGGTCCTTGTCATCACTGACTTTTCCAGCCCTTGAGACAGAGTTTACTATCATCAGGCTGCGTTCTCATCCTGAGCAAGTACCAGGGGAAGTCCAAGTACTGAGAGAAGTCTCGCCAGGTTTTGCCTTGCTGGTCACTAAAGAGATATGAATCATCTGAGTCTGCTTGGTTCCTGAAAATCTAGTGCATTTGTTGATCCTGTCTCAAATCAGAGGCTTGTGGAAACTGAGGCAAGGATCTGCGACTACCCCACCCCCCACTCCCCTTTTTGTGCCGCTCTCTAGCTCCACCACACTACACTCTTTGCTTCCCAATTTTAGGCTATCTCTTCCTGATTACACTTATCTTTGCGGGCTGGAGGCGCTAATTGTGATAAGCACTTGAGCAAATTTGGGCTAGAGGTAACTAGCCTGTATACAGCACATATTTTGTTGTTGTTGTTGCTGCTGCTGCTGCTGTTTTACACTGAAACTCATCCCCAGCATTTAAAATTTGGATGGTTTCACAGCAGAATCTATAATCTCGGTTCTTGGGAAAACTGGAAGATCGTGATAAACAATCAGCCGGAGAAGAGCCACCTCCTGCACAGCTGTGGTGTCCCGCCTGTGCCCAGGGACTTGCTGAGTCACCACTCATCTCCAACTTTGACCTACTGAGATGTTCTGGCTTCATAAAAGCCAGAGAGAGTAAGATTGTGCAGGGGACATTCCCTCCAAGAACACAGGCCTAGGTCAAGTTGAAAGAATATAAAGAATTTGGTTATCTTTGCAGACCTGGAAGGAGAGATAAATCTGAAGATAACTTTATAGCAAATGATCTTTTAATAGTCAAACAAAAGCCTGTCACATTCAGAGATTTTAAGTATGCCTGGGCCCCTCCCAGAAAGGATGCTGTTTAATCCTCATAAAAATCTCGTGAGGACTGCTGGGCGGTGGTGGCGCTGGCCTTTAATCCCGGCACTTGGGAGGCAGAGGCAGGCGGATTTCTGAGTTCGAGGCCAGCCTGGTCTACAGAGTGAGTTCCAGGACAGCCAGGGCTATACAGAGAAACCCTGTCTCGAAAAAAAAAAAAAAAAAAAAAAAATCTCGTGAGGATTAGGCAGCTGGCCCTTTGATAAAGCTTGCTTCAGAAGTAAGAGGACTGATGTTTAGAGTTTCAGAACACACATACAAGCCAGGCAGGTTAGACTACTGGGAACTGGTGAACTCAGGGTCAGTACATAAAGTTAGCAAGCTGCCTATTTATGGAGCCAATTCACAGTCATGAGTCCATTTGCACCTGTATACATGTGCCCCGACAACATGTGCCCCAACACCCCAACACATGTGGATATGCATACACTGATACATACCACACACTCATACTTAGGCAAAAAAAAAAAAAAAAAAAAAAAAAAAAAAAAGACATAAGTACAATTAACCTAAGCCAGGCAATGGTGGCTCATGCCTTTGATCTCAACGCTCTGCAGGCAAGCACGTGGGTCTCTGTGAGTTTCAGTCCAGCCTGGACTACAAGTCAAGTTCCGGGACAGACATAGCTACACAGAGAAACAGTGTCTCAAAACACAAAACAAGTTAACCTTATCTTGCAGGTGGAAGAACTGAGGCTCGGACCAGAATTACTTGGGAGAGTCACAAAGATCGAAAGTCATGTGACTTGGAGCTCAGGGGTCCTGATACCTGACTTTCTGATTTTTTGAGCTCTACAGTCTCAAATGGGTATTAGTGGCCCTTTCTCAAGGGTAAGACACCACATTTGTCACATTTATTGGTATAGGACCCTGGTTTGAAGGGTTATTTGCCTTGTCACTAATTAGGTGCCTTTCTCCTCCCTCTCCCCCCCTTCCTCTCCTTCTCCTCTCCTCCCTCTTTCTTTCTTGAATATTGTTATTTATTTTTTGACAATTTTATACATATAAACAATGTATTTGCTCGAACTCTGAACTCTCCCTCTCACTGATCTCAACACCCTCCAACACATCTGCCTTCCTATCTTCATGTCCCCTTCTTTCTTTTGTCTGTGTGTCTGTCTGTCTTTCTCCTATGACCACTGAGTCCAGTTAGTGTTGCCTGCTACCTTCTGGCTGATCTTGTCTTGACCAGGTAGAAGTCTAGTGCGTGTAACTATAACTGCAGTAAGTCCGGTGGCCACGTCACACTGGCTGTCACAACACTTTATGCTTCAACTCTCAGACTTTCTGTCCTCTCTCCAGTGACAGACCTGAGCCCTGGAGCCGTTCATTGTCCTTCTGATTTAGAGTCAGGGTCTCACTCTACAGCCCAGGTTGGCCCAGAATTGATAGGAATCCTCCTGCCTCAGCCCCTTGAGTATTACAAAGGTATATGCCTCCACACCCAGCTCATTCCTTCTTCCAAATGGAGACTGTTTCTCTAAGCAGTTCTCAAGGGTCAGGTTTTGGTATTGCATTTTTACAAACAGCAGCTATTCAATAAGGGTGTTAATTTTATTAGTCCTGGGAGCTCATTTTAGTTTTATTAAATATATCTATCTGGGCCTGTTCATATACATGAAGATGGGCTGAAGAAAGAAAATATTAATATAATTTATAATTTCTTCTGTAGCATTCCATAGAAGTTGTTGAAAATAAAACATAAAAATACTACAAAGTAGGGTTTATCCAAAATGTGAAATAGATGTAGAAAGAAAGGGCTTGCTATGAACCAAGATGCCCTTTTGTTTGCAGAAATTTATAGAAATAGAAAGCTACCTAATACGATTAGCTAGCAGGTTGACAAACTAGTGAATTCAGTGACTGTCATTTTGAATTTGCATATTTGTATGCTTGTACTGTGATGAAGCTTCCATTGTTTAATAGATACAATTTACATATGCTATAAACATTTTCTTATGTATTTGGATACAGTAATTGGTACTTCATAAACCTGTAATAAAATTTCCTCTCATGAATTTAAACTAATATGTGATGCTTTCTGCTGGAACTGAAGCCTCTTGTTTAGACAACAAGAAGGGAATTAGATTATGGAACCATGGACTTAGATGATGACGGACATTACAGTCCATTTGTAGATGGCAGCTTTCATATCATTAATTGTGTACAGTCTGTGAAAATAAAGGCACCGTGCAAATGATGCTGGAGACTTTTCAGCAGCTCCAGTGAGGTGACTTCACAAAGGGAGGAAATCCTGATGCAGAGAGCTGAAACTCCTGCAGTGACTCAGCAAGTAAAGATATCTGCTGCCACCCCTGACCTGAGTTTGACCCCTAGGATCCCACATAGTAGGAGAGAGCTGACTTCCAGAAGTTGTCCTTTGACCTCTAAGTTTGCCTCCACAACACACACACACACACACACACACACACACACAAGTAATATGTTTTGAAAAGAGAGCTATTTCAAAAATTTTACTACAAGAGAAACATCTTGGGCTGGAGAGATGGCTCAGTGGTTTAGAGCACTGATTGCTCTAAAGTCCAGCTCTGACTCCAGAGGTCCTGAGTTCAATTCCCAGCAACCACATGGTGGCTCACAACCATCTGTAAAGGAATCTGATGCCCTCTTCTGGTGTGTCTGAAGACAGCTACAGTGTACTCATATACATAAAATAAATAAATCTTTAAAAAAAAAGGTGTTAAAAAAGAAAAACATCTTTGTGTGTGTGTGTGTGTGTGTGTGTGTGTGTGTGTGTGTGTATTTCATATGTGTTCATGTGCCCTTGGAAGCCAGAGAGGTCGTTGGAACCCCATGGTGCTGGAATTACAATTACAGATAGTTGTGTATTGCCTGCCTGGGTGCCAGGAACTGAACTCAAGTCCTGTGGAAGAGCATCAAGTACTATTAACTTCGAAGCCATCTCTCCACCCCCCTCATCTTACTTCATTTGACTTATTTTACAAATTTTTAAATGACGTAACTATTTTCTGGAATGTAGTGATAATCTAATGTGGCTTTTCAGCCTTGGTGGATATCCTAAAGGAAAATAAGTGTATGTTTTAAACTAAAAAATATAAATGACGAAAAGTCAGTTTTTATAGCGACTAAGTCCTGAGATTATTCATGTAAAAAGATAACTATATGGATTTCTGAGTTTGAGGCTAGCCTGGTCTACAGAGTGAGTTCCAGGCTAGCCAGGGCTACACAGAGAAACCCTGTCTCGAAAAAACCAGAAAAAAAAAAAAAAAAACAAAACAAAACTATATAGCATTTAACATAACACCTTGGATAGAAAAAAACCTGCTTCTCACAGAAGCCAGCTGTGATTCTTCTTACTTTTAGATATCCTCCACAAAAAGAATCCGGTGCTCAATGACGCACACAGAGTCGGACGTCACTTTAGTTTTATATGAATACCACATTTCAGAAAAACCTCTCAGGAGCCCTGAAGGGCTTTATAGGTAATCCAGCTCAGTCTTCATCATATCCTTTTCCTTTGAAGACAAAGAAGAGAAAGACAGCAGCGGCGAGGACAGCAGCAGGGCTCAGAGATTCTATTACAATTGTTCTCAAAACATCTTAAAGGTTTGCAGAGCAAGAAAGCAGCAGGTGTCAGCACACTTAGTCCACTACTTCGTGAGATCTCACTTCAGCTATTTTATTTTTTGCCCTATTGCCTGTTATTGTGTTTTACTTTTGACTTTCCGGGTGGAATTCTTGCAAATTTTAACGCCAACAGTGTCCACGACGGCTCCAACCGATTCACATTTTAGGTTTTAAATTAGATAATCTTCAAAATACGTCTAATCTTTCCTAAAACGAAGTTTGAAATCGGAAGGGGAAAAGCGAGTTCACGGCACTTTCCACGCCTTAACTTTTGGCCTTGATTTTGCAAATTTACTATGTCTGCGTAGACCCTACTCCTTTAAATATTCTCGCCCACGTGACGATGCCTGTCTGTCTCTCTCTGTCTCTGTCTCTGTCTCTCTCTTTAGAGGTGTTTCTAAAGTACAGCTTCATCTGGGAGAGATTACGTCAGCGCCAGCAGTTACAGTAACTACCGTATTAATACTACTGATTTTCATAGAACAAATAGTCGAAGCGATGAGCATGAACAGTTCCCACTCAGGCCATTATTTTTATTTTATTTGTGACAATACATCCAGTTCTGTTGATGCCAGGTGCCTGAGAACTAGCATTAAAAACGCTATTGTTTTATTTCTCAGATTAAAGCCGAGCATAACCTTCAAAACACACCGCCCTCCTGCTCCTTTAAAGAGCCAAACTACGCAGGACCGGGAAGCGTTTAGAGCAATGGTGCGCTTGCGCGGCCTGCGATGGGGGTGGAGTGGGGAGGGGGCTGGTTCAAGTCTCCTGCCTTTCCGCATGCGACCAGCAGGCGGCGCTGTGGGCCAATGCAGCTGCGTCTCCCCAGGGCTCTTGGAAAGAGCGTCAAAGGGCGGGAGGTGAAGCCGGCTGATGGGCGTTCTATCCTCGACCGCCCCGGTCTCTATCGCCCTTTGTCCTCCAGCCTCCCCCGGGCTCTCGGCCTGCGGGCCTGGTTGCTAGGCGGAAGCGGGGCGCGGCGGCGTCCGCTGCGGCTGCCCGGGCGTTTGAAAAGCCGCTTAGCAGGCGGCAAAAGGTGCCGGGGCGGCGGGCTTGTTGGGCAGCAGGGCCGGGCAGCGGAGCGGCGTTCGCCGAGCCGGGGCTGGGTTAGGGCCTGGGCGGCGGCCCGGGGAGTGGGGTCGGCCTGCGCCCCTCATTCAGCCTCTTTTCTGCAGACCCCGCCGCCGCGACCATGGTCCCCAAGTCCGACCAGCTGCTCATCGTCGTATCCATCCTCGAAGGTGAGCGGCCTCGGGTTTTTGCAACTGCTGCTTCCCGAACCTCAGCAGAGTAATGTGTGACCGAAGCTTTGTTAACCTTACGAACCCTGTCATCTCTGCTTTTGTGGTCCCCGAAGACTTGTTCAGTTGCATGGAGCGAGGTCTGTTAGGCAATTGATTTAAACATCTCTCCGGGGAACGTGAGTGCTATTAGGGATAAGTGATATTTAGCGTGACTAGCCGTAGCCCCAGAGAATGTAGAAAAAACGATTTCCATCAGAAGCAGCCTGTCGATGGCTTTTATATATGAGCTAAAAGTGCCTGCAAAGCATGTTCTGTTCAACAGTCCCCGCTAAAGCCATTTGTAAGAACTTTGCCACTGACCTTATACAAGCTTTGTATCGTTTCAGATATATTGCGGACACTGTTCCCTTTACATGTCTTGATGGCCTACCTAGGGGACTACCATGGTTAAGGTGTATTCAGTGATCCTTGCATGTTTGTTGAGTGAGTGGCATTTGTTTATCGGAGACTTATTGAATGTCAGGCGCTGTGCTGGCAATGCGGGTGGCTCTAGGTCTAGAAGCTTAGAGAGTAAGTAAAGTGGGCAGTGTGTCAAGCCGGGATGACCACCTCTTTTGGGGAATGTTTTCCTGAGGAGATGGCAGTTATGTGGATCTTAAAGCCAATTAGGAATGGGTCCGATGACAAAGGCCGGACAGATGGTCTAGCTGCACAAAGCACTTAAGGTGTGGAAAAAGGAGACACGCTTTCCCCTCAGATTCATTCAGCAAATGTTGCCTGGATTCATCGAAGTTAGCTGATTGCCGCAAAGTGAGGTTGTTTGGAACAGGTTATCAGTGTGAGGAGCTGTGAGAGTTTAGCCACAGGTGATGCTTCAACCCTTCTCCCCTCAGGAGACATCTGATACTGAGGAGAGGGAAGAAAAAACAGTTGCTGAGTTTTTGGAATAAGAAATTGGCCAGAAGCTATTAAGCAATCGAGACAATAATAATTGTTTCTTTACTGCTTAAAAACACAAGATTGCACTTGGTAGGCAGAGGCAGGTGGATTTCTGAGTTCGAGGCCAGTCTGGTCTACAGAGTGAGTTCCAGGACAGCCAGGGCTGCACAGAGAAACTCTGTCTCGAAAAACCAAAAAAAAAAAAAAAAAAAAACCCAAAAACAAACAAACAAAAAAACCCTACAAGATTGAGTAGGGATAGGCGGCTCAGGCCTTTAATCCCAGCACTCAGGTGGCTGAGAGCAGGCTAATCTCTGTGAGATCAAGGCCTACCTGGTCTATTGGAGATTTCTGCAACCCCCCCAAACAAATAACAAAACTCCCAAATAAACAACCCCCCCAAGACTGAAATAATTGATTGACTGATAATTGGTTGACAGAGGCTGTTAAATTTAGAACTGGGCCCTTCTCTATGAAAAAAAATAAAAAATAAAAAACAAAAAGTACAGCCATTTCCTGCCTTCCATGGTGTACGGGTTTGTTTGCTTGGGAGACACCATATGTTGGGCTGTACTATAATAATAGTGTGGTACAGACCATAAGCGTGGGTTGGGCAGGAGGAGGAGTGACTGAAGTGCCTTTCCTAAGCACTAGACAGACAAAGGAAGAAGAAAGTCATTTCTGGTGACTAGATCAGCCAGGACAATGGGCATGAACATGGCGGGTGGAACGAGGCCGCAAGAGGAAGGTGAATCTTAAGGACTATTGTACTTGGTCAGAAAGAACCAGAGTGAATTGGCGTTGGAGGACCGGAAGCCAAAGAGTATGTTATTCTAAGAAAAGTGCTAGTGGCTATAGTCCCACCTAGAAAAATGAATTTTACTTGTGTTCGGTTTACGAGTTGCATTCAGGAAAGAGAACCAGGAGTTGGGTATGTCGGTTACGTTGCTACCACAAACACACCTAAAACTGGTGTAAGGTCCTCTCCCCGGCTCTGGCAGTGTTGACATTCAGCCTGGTCCTAGGATTCCTTACCCTCTTCAGCTCCCTCTCCACCCCCATCTTCCAAACGATCACCAAGTTTTGATTTCATTTTAGGTGTTACATACACAGTCTCCACTGAAGCATGCCTGGCTTCAGACCTTCACTATGACCTAACCTGTAGCAATGATCTCAGTCTGTTTTCCTAACATTTTCTTCCTTTCCGGAAATAGCTGCTGCCCTGAACTATCTGTAGATACTGTCTTAATTTTTTCAGAGTTCTAAGGGGTTACTACACTCTTAGAGTAGTAAACATGGCCCTTCCTGTTAAGAACTTCTGCCCACCCTTTAGGTTTCATATATCCCTGAGACTCTAGTTATTTTGAGCTACTTATAATTTCTTAGCTACATTTCTAGAAATGTCCCTTATTAAAAGGAACTGAATTTCTACATTGGGCAAAACCATGTGTGCTGGGTTCCAGGATAGAAACACAAGGCTTCTGTTGTCTGCCTTCTCCCTGTGATAAAGACAAGGCAGCCTGGGAAGGAAAGGGTTATCTCATCCTACATCCCAATTACAAGTCATCATTGAGAGAAGTCAGAGCCAGAACTCAAGCAGCCCATGGAGGTCTGACGATGCTTACTGGTTTGCTTCCCCAGCTTGCTTGCTTTTCGACTCTACAGGACCGCCTGCCCACGGGTGGCACAGCCCACATCACACTTTTAGTCAAGTAAACGACCCACAGACTTACTTACCTACAAGCCAATCAGATGGAGGCATTTTCTCCATTGAGGGTCCCTCTTCCTAGATGACTCCAGCTTATGCCAAGTGACAAAACAAAACCAACCAACCAAACAAAAAACCAACCAAACAAAAAGCTAACCAGCACAGAGTTTAAAATAAGAGCCTCAGGCTGACATTGTTAAAGGATGTTTTCAGATTTATTAATTTACTTTTGTATCTGTGTGAGTGTATGCACATGTGTGCATACCTGTTCATGCCTTTAGAGACCAGAAGCCAGCCCAGAGACCAGTCACCTCCTCAACCACTCTACCTGTTCCCCCAAAGCTGGGAGCCAGCCTCCCACAGTGATCCTGGTGTTTCACAGCTGATGGAGCTGCAATTACATCACAGGATGCCTGGCTTGTTCCTCCAAACGCCGGGTCTCATGACTGAGCAGCAAGCCGGCTTCTAACCGTCTCTCTAGTCCCTCACCTGACATTCTTAAGGTGGCAGTAGGGTCCTTTTCTTTCTTTCTTAAAACCAGAGCATTTATTTTGTGACTGTTGTAATTCTCAAGATGAACTGGATGCTGCAACGGTTGCCTCTCTTGGTTTCAGTGGTGGTGGTGTTGACGGAATCCTCCCTGGGCATTCTGTCCCTTACCTTGGCACTCCGGTTTTCTCTTTCATGGGAAGCCTGTGTTTGTCACAGGGTGACTTGTGAGGGTGGTAGGGGTTTGGGTCACAGCAGTGGCACAGTATGTGTCTTGCTGCAGTGTTTTCCACATGGTCCATGCCTTTTCAGCGTCTTCTGCTGACAGACCCTGGTTTGGGTTTGTTTTGGGGTCTCATCATCCAGGCTCTTGGCTTCCACTTAGCAAGCGTTGAGATTGTCTATGTGTGCCACCATCTCAACAAATATAGTCTTTTCTACCCATTTAATTCCTATCCAAGAACTGTGTGTGTGTGTGTGTGTGTGTGTGTGTGTGTGTTTTATTTAATAGTGGTTAAAATTCCCTTCTCAGTGATTCCCCTCAGCAGAGTGAAAACCAAACTAATTCCCTCCGTGCAGGTTGGTTAGAGTCTTATTTGCTGTTTACTTTCTTCCAGTTTTGAAAATTTCTTTCTCGTAGGCCCTTGGTTTTCTTTTTAGGACAAGTACCTGTTTTATTCTTTCTGAAGCCATTTATTTTTACCATTTGCTTATCTTCTTTTTAATGTACTTATCTGTGAGCAAGTGAGTGGGTGCACTCATGCTGTAGGGCCTGATAACCTGTTAGAAATGCGGGCTTTCAGGCCCGCCTAGCCCTGCTGAGCCTGAATCTACATCTGAACCGGAGCCACAGTGATTCATGGTCACATTAGTGCTGGAGAAGCAATAATTGCTAAATTACAGCTTCCAGTTTATGAAAATAAGTGCAGATGCATTTGAGAGATAGTTTATGCAACATGCTGGTCAGCTACCTGCAGCATACGTCAATATTTAAAACATGCACTAACTAAGTGATCCTATTTGATTTCTGTATGTGTGTGTATTCTTTCTTCAGGTCGCCATTTCCCCAAACGTCCAAAGCATATGCTTGTGGTGGAAGCTAAGTTTGATGGGGAGCAGTTGGCTACTGATCCTGTCGACCATACTGACCAGCCAGAATTTGCTACTGAGTTAGCCTGGGAGATTGACAGGAAAGTCCTTCATCAGCACAGGTGAGGCTACTCTCGACTTGTGTCCGCCTCTTTGTCCTTTGGCCTCTCTTCGTTCTATTTCGTGTTGCTGTGACAAAGCACCCTCATGAAGGCAACTTAAGGGAGAAAGGATAATTTAGCCCCAGTTCAGGCTGCTGAGGTCATCGTAGGGGAGTCAGGGTTGCAGGAACTCGCAGCAGCCAGTCACAGACATCTGCAGTGGAGAGCGCACAGCCGCCCTCAGCTCACCCTCACCTCACCCTCCCCATGCTTACTCGTTCAGGACGCCCAGCCTGGGAATGGAGCCCCCACAGGGGGTGAGGCTTCCCACCTCAACTGGACTTAAAGTGTACATTTTTTTTATGAACTTTATGACTAGAAACAGTCAAGAACAACAGTACTTTTATTTATTAAATGATTAAAAATATATTTCTAAAAACTGGGCATGGTATGGTTTGCCTCTAATCCCAATACTTTGGAGGCAGAGGAGTTCAAGGCTAGCTTGGGCTACATAGAACCCTGTCTCAGAAAAAAAGACCCTACCACCATCAAACCTCCCACATGATCACATTGGTACTAAATCAAATCAGAACAGAAAATTAGCAAAATTCAAGAATTCTCATTGCTTTTATTGCTGGATTAGAACATAAATTATTTGAAGGGCTATTCTTAATGAATGTTAGAGTTTTGTCTTTTCAACTGGCATTCAGGATATTTGCTTAGGCTGAGTTCTGTTATGAGATGTAATTGTCTTAGCTCCATGTGATATAGTTCTTTGGTTATTTAGGCTAAGAATTCCTAAGTGAATTTTGTACTAAGTGGACTTAGAGATTCCATTGGATCAGTGATGCCAGCATCTATTCAGCTGTGTGCATGAGCTGGAATAGAGGTTCCCAGATTCACAAAAAGACCACACGATACCAGTCACTGTCATCTTATAGAACATTGCCAAGTGGTTTGTTACTAAATTTTAGTAGTTAGATTTTGTGGCATTTAATTGTTAAGTTTACTTTTTTTGGCTATAAAGAAAACTGAAAGCAGATATCTTTTATATGGGATAGTACTGTATAAGAAAAATAATTTTTTGTCATTTTTAAACATTCATGATAATTTCTGACTTGTGGAGGACCGTATATATCACAGCTATGTAGGAAGAACTGACCTAGTTGGTATACAGATAAATAGATAAAAATAATAGTTCTTTCCAGGTAAGGAATCATTTAGAAAATACAGATTAGATATAGTTAGCCCAATAAACGAGTACTCTGGAGGATAAGTTATCTTACGGCTTCGAGAGCTAAGACAGGAGGGCCTCACTGCTTCTGACCTCACTGTTACCTCATGGTGCAGGTTACAGCGCACTCCCATCAAGCTCCAGTGCTTCGCCTTGGATCCTCAGACTTCTGCCAGGGAAACCATAGGCTACATTGTTTTGGACTTAAGAACTGCGCAAGAAACAAAGCAGGTACTGTCCTTTTGGCTTTGGTAATTATTATGATAAATAGTTGATTAAATAAATACCGTATGAAAGAACAGAATACCCAAGCCAGTTGCAAATCATGGCCTCAAGATGGTGTATAGACCCATGCTTTAGTTTCTGAGTTGGACTTGAAAATTCCAACCATTCACTTGTTCTTATGAGCTGACTTTCTCCAAGAAACTTGCTCTGGCGCTCAAACCTGTATAAAAGGAATACCACCCCCGGCATGACTGAGCTTTGCTCTTCGAGGCTGTCCTCCACCAGTGCCCTTGGTTCGGTGAACATTCCTCACCCTCTCTGTTTTCCCAAGTTCTAAACCCAGAAGTCTCCCGAACACTTCCCTACTCCCTCTTCAGAGCAGCTTTGTCCACTTGTGATCTTTCTGCATTTTCACGGCGCTGTCCCAGCTAAGCCTCTGTTGTTTCTTATTGTTCCTGCACCTGTGGAACACTTTGTCCTGGCTTGAGCCATGTGTCCTGACTGGTCTGGGCCTGCTCTGGGCACTGGAAATTCTGAGGGTGCTGTCTTGGGGGTAGTCAGGTAGTTCAGTCTACCACATCCTAGGAGGCCTCTGTTGTCAGCATCTGCCCAGTAAATGGGACGCAGAGCAGAGCCTTTTCCTTACCATTTTATGCTATTTATTAGTAGTGTCTGAGGCACCGTTCTAATGCTGTGAAGAGACTGTGACAATTCTTGTAGAGGGAAATGTTTAATTGGGTCTTGCTTGCAGTTTTAGAGGACTCATTTGTCATCGCTGTGCTGGAGGCATGATAACAGGCGTGGCAGGCGTGGCAGGCTCACTGCTGGAGAAGTAGTTGAGAGCTCCTTGTTGTTTCATGGGCTGAGAGAGTGAGACTGGGTTTGATATGGGCTTCTGAAGCCTCAAAGGCCATCCCAGCCACACTTCCTCTAACAAGGTCACGCCTGCTCCCAACAAGGCCACACATACTCCAATGAGCTCACACTTCCAGTCCTTCCAATCCTTAAACAGTTCCACTCCTTGGTGACTAAACATTCAAACATATCAGCCTATGGGGGCCATGTCTACTCAGAGCACCACAAGTCATAACATTTTCATTTTCTTAGTTGTATGAACAAGGCAGAGTAGAAAGAAGAGGTCTAATAGCAGCACGAGCAAAGGAGTTGAGGGAACTGATAACAGGCTTTTGTCACTAGTAGATGGTGTGACATTGGAGACAAAAGACTGAAGATAGCTTTGTGGTTTCTCCTCAGCGATATTTATTTGACAAAGTGTTGGAATGGGAACAGAGAAGACTGTCTGAAAACTTCAGTATGTTTCTTGAAGGGAAATGTAGTTGATGACTTCCTAATCAATATTAATTTCTTTTGAAGAAAATGTGAAAAGAAATTTTGTTGTACTCTGAGACAGGGTGTCACTATGCAGCCTTGGGCTGCCTGGGGCTCACTGGATAGATAGGTTGACTTGGAACTCGGAGATTTGCTTGCCTCTACCTCCTTAGTGCTGGGATTAAAGGCTATGCCACCATATGCTGGGTTTATATTTTCTTAAGAGGGGAAAAGTACTGAGAAGACTTCAGGAAAAAAGTGAAAACCTCAAAGACCATTCAGAGTACTTAACTCTGTAAACATCATGGTGCTTTCTGCTTTGTTATCTAGGCTCCCAAATGGTACCAGTTGCTGAGTAACAAATACACCAAATTCAAGTCCGAGGTACAGATAAGCATCACTTTGGAAACAGATACAAAAGCACAGGTGGATAGTTTTAAAGCCAAAGGAGCCCCGCCTCGGGATGGAAAAGGTTTGTACATCCCCTGTTTCTGGTGGGTGGTTGTTGTTTTGCTTTGTTTGTTTGTTTTGAGATAGGGTCTCAAGTAGACCAGCTGGTCTGGACCTCACCGTGTAGCTGAGGCTGGTCTTGTCCTCATTGTCCTCCTGCCTCTGCTTCTTGGTTGTTTGGGTTGTAGCTATGTACTGGTATGTGTGTAGTTTTGTGCATCTTCTCATAAAGACTTTCTTGGACAAGTTTCTCTGTGCACTCACTTTAGCAAGGATGCTGTCCTGGGAGCTGTGTGCAGGAATATAAGCTGATTCCCCCAGTGTGTCAGGCAGACATAGTATTGTGGGCACAGGTAACATGTGAGACACTTGTGGACAGAGGTTAGCTCTTATAAATCTTTGAACTTGGAAAAGTGTATGTTTTCTTAACTTTATAGATACTAGAACAGAGAATTTTATATTTTAAAAATTGTTACTTAGAAAAAGTTTCTTTCCGGAATTAGTTTAGGAAATCTCTCAAATGTAATATGTTTATTATTAGACTGTAGCTTAACAAAGTCTAAGTACATTTTTAAAAATTTTATTTATTTAGAATCAGAGTCTCACTGTATAGTTTACACACACACACACACACACACACTCTCTCTCTCTCTCTCTCTCTCTCTCTCTCTCTCTCTCTCTCTCTCTCTCACTCACTGAGATTTGCCTGCCTCTGCATGCCAAGGCCTGGGATTAGACACGCACCAGCATACCTGGCACACTGTAGCATTGCAGTGGAATTGGAGAGTACAGGATGTCCCCATACCTTCAGTGTGTATTCACAGGAGCAGCCCGTCCACTGCAGCTCGGCACTCCTGTGTTGGTGCAGCCGATGGAACACCATCGATGCATTCTCACCAGAAGTCCGGTTTGCACTGGATGTCAGTATATACACACACACAAAGGGGGGTGTTTGTCTGCATGTATGTCTGTATATTCCGTGTGTGCCTGGTGCTGGTAGAGGTTAGACAGTATTAGAATCCTGGAACTGGAATTACAGTTATGAGTCACCATGTGGGTGCTGGTAACTGAACCCTGCTCTTCTGCAAGAGCAGCCAAAGCTGTTAACTGCTGAGCCATCTTTCTGGTCCAACTTTCACTTTTGGTGTTGTCTGTTGTTTAGTAATTGGATGGTTAGGTGGGTTTTGATTGGGGCGATACCATGTACCCCATGTCATTGAATTTAGCAGAGGTTCACTGTTGGCTGTCCTTTGTGCTCTGCCTGTTCAGCCTTCCCTTTCCACAGGTCCTAGTTGTAGTTTGGGTACACCCAGAAAATAGTTCGTGTGATAGGGACTTAATTTCTAATGTCCGGATAGAATTTGGAGTTGGGACCTTTGAGAACTAACTGGGCTGCAGGGCTCTGCCTTTATGAATGAACTAATCCTGTTCATGGACTGTGGACTCTTATGTTCCTGGGAGAGTGAGTGAGTGATCATTAGAGTGGGGCCATCTTTGAAGTTACATGTCCTGAACTACCTCAGGACCTGAAGAATCCCCATTAATAAGGGTCTTACTAAAAAAGGCTGTTCATGACTTCCCTGCCACGAGAACTGTAAGATATTCTCTTTATAACTTCTCTAGTCTCAAGTATTGTGATGCAGTAACAGAAAAGGTACTAAGTCAACTACTGCTCTTTGTTGCTGTCTGTATGGCTTTGCCTCTCAGGTGTCACACCACTGGAATCACAGTTTCCTCACAAGAAGGTGTTCTGTTTTGTTTTGTATTATGTGTCTTTCAGCTCTTGTTCAGCCATTCCTCTATGGACCTCCACTTCTTTTACGAAAAATGTTTTGAAGTAAAAGTCCAGGTGTTAAGTGTGCCCACTGCTCTTTCATTATCGCTCTCAGATCCATTTTGTAGACAGTTATGTAATGTGTGCACATTTACATGCTCGTGCATAAGTAGATATGCTTGAATACATAACTAGTCCTAGCCTCTGCTAATGGGTAATGTGTAAAGAACAGAAGTGTCTCACAGTTCTGGAGGCTTGGACGTCTGAGAAGACACCAGTATCTGATGCTGGTCTTGATGTTCTTCATATGATAGAAGGCCATAGGCAAGAAATGCATACCCTCTGTCAAGCCCTTTAATGAGCACAGTGAGTCCCATTCTAAAGGAGCTGTCTAGACTTCACTACCTCATAAAGATTCTGCTGCTTTTTAAAATTTTATTTTTCTGTGTATTAGTGTTTGCCTGCATGTAGGTGTGTACAGTGTGCTCAGTTTTCAGAAGAGGTCATCGGATCCCCTGGAAGTGGAGTTCCAGACAGTCGTGATGTGGGTGCTGGAAACTGAACCCAGGTCTCCTTCAAAAGCAGCCAGTGCTCTTAATCATCCGTCCAGCCCGAAACCCTGATCTTCAGACTGTCATCATGATTGCCATTAAGTTTCAGCTCCTGTATTTTGGAAGAGACACACATTACCTGTAACATACATATACCTGGTTTTTTTTTTTTTTTTTTTTTTTTGGTTTTTCGAGACAGGGTTTCTCTGTGTAGCCCTGGCTGTCCTGGAACTCACTTTGTAGACCAGGCTGGCCTCGAACTCAGAAATCTGCCTGTCTCTGCCTCCCAAGTGCTGGGATTAAAGGCGTGCGCCCCCACTGCCCGGCTCATATACCTGTTTGTATACAGTTATCCACATGTTTTTAATGTTGCATAGTATGTATTCAAATCAGCACTTTTAATTCCTTTCTGCACCACAAGATTTGTCCTTATTTCCATATTTACACCTTGTTTCTTGGTCATAAGAAACCTCATACTTTCTGTTTAATTTTCTTTTGTTGTTTTAAGATAGTTTTGCAATGTAATACTCATGTGTAGCCCAGGTTGCCCATGAATTTTTAGCAGTTCTTCTGCCTCAACATCCGAATGTTGCTACACCAGGAGCCAGCAGCTGGAGAAACCCACTGTAGTTAGTGTCTTTACTCCTGAGCTCGGCCTTGTCTCGCAGCGGCTGCCCATGGTAAAGTGGCCAGTATCATGCTGAGTCCTTTGCTTTCAGAGTTTAATTTGATCTTCAACAACCACATAAAAGCCTTGTGGAAGGAAAGGTGGAGACTGAGGACATACAGTTGTCTGATACAAGCAGTGAACGATCCTGGGATTGGGATTTCAACGTCGGGCTCATGTGTCCGTGCTCCTAACCGTGCCTGTTCTCAGCCAGTGCTGCAGTAACACCGTGCTTTGTGAACACTAAAGGATGGGCTGCTTGCTGATGGTGTGAACACATAGATTTTCACAGGCCATGGCCCAGCCCCACTGTCTGCCGTTCGTGCAGTTGCAGCACCGAGCATGCCCGCTCTGCTGCACTCTTATCCAGTTCTAGTTTTGTGTGTGTCCTTTCCTTTTTCCATCGCTAATCAGTTTGCAAACACTTGAACCTATCTCGTCTTTTCACACTGACACTCATTTGACTGTATTGGTCTCCTCAGTTCCTTTTCATGGTTTTCCCTTATTGTTAAAAACTGAAACTACAAAAGTTATCTGAGAAAACTCAGCGTGCTGAGGTCTGTCCCTGTCTGTCCAGCCACGGCTTTCTGTATTCAGTTCTCAGTCAGTGATCTGCCACTCTTGTCTCAGGTCTTGGTTTTTGTATTTAATAATGGGCAGTGAACGTGGGCCTCAGACTGCTGGGTATGAGTCCTACTGAGGAGCTGTTGTCATCAGCTCTTGTTACCAATTTTTTTGTTTTGAAATAGTATCCTAGTTGCCCAGGCTGGCTGTAAACTAGACCTATGTCAGGCAGGCAGGCCTTGGACTGGAGTCCATTTGCTCCCCAGTATTTGGGATTATAAGGCTGCTCCTGGAGGCTTTCTTAGCCTTGGTCTCTCTGGCTTTGTTAACTTACACTTGCTCCTGGGTCTGTTATGCACTATGTCTGTCTGGAACATACCTGGTCTCTATTCATTCACCTTTCTCTGTCAGCAAAGTCTAGCACATTCTTCCTGTCAGAGCTCATACGTTCATAAAGAAACCTGTGTTACATTCCTTTCTATGTGGCCTATTTAGTAATTTTAAAAATATTTTACTTCAGAATATTGTTTTTATGTATAGAAAAATAAAAGCTTCCTAGGAAAAATGAAAGGAAACCTTTTGCAATACTGTGTCCATGGAAACGGCTAACTTCTTAATTAAGTCCATACAGCAAGTTTTCAAATGTGTATAATGGGCCAGGCATTGTGACACAGGCTTGAATTCCAGCACAGAAGAGGTTAAGAGAAGACAACTATGAACTCAAGGCCAGCTTAGGCTACATAGTAAGTTCTAGACCAGACTGGGTAACATAGTAAATTCCGGACCAAACTGGGCTATATAACAAGATGCTATCCAAAAATAATAAAACATGGGAAATTACAGTCTAACGTAGTTGTGTTTTTGTCTGTGTAGTTCCTGCTAGCCTGTCAGGAGTTGACCCAAAGAACATTGTTGCAGTGTTGAATGAGGAAGGAGGCTACCATCAGATTGGACCAGCAGAGTATTGTACTGACCACTTTATTTTGTCAGTGACCATAGCATTTGCTACCCAGTTGGAACAGGTAAGACATTCTCTCAGACTAATGGTTTTTATCAAGTGCTTGGAGATTGCTTGAAGAAGTTAGCAATGTCAGGAACAGTTGGGTTGGGGATTATATTTTATATATTTTATATTTGTGTCTATGCTTACAAAAGTTAGCCTGTTGTCATGGGTGCTGGCAGAAGATACTATGTCCCTGTGTGAGAATCAGAGGACTTTCTTCCACAGTGAACAACATAAAAGTGGCTGTGTTTAAGGAGCTTCTCTCACCCCTCCATTTGTTACTTTTCTGTTGCTGTGATAAAGCTGTAAGCAAGGCAACTGTAGAAGAAAGGCTTTCTTTGGGTGCAACAGATCCAGAGGGACATCATGACAGCGAGACGTGGCAGCAAGTGGCAGGAAGCAGATCTGTGTGTGACTTTCTGCATGTGGAACAGGAAAAGGCGGCTGTGATTGCTCGCTGGTTACATTGTTTCTATTTGGGTGAAACTGAGACACTTAGTGTTTTCCTCTCAGCACTTACTCAAAGGCAGGGAGAAAGCATTTAGCACAAACTAAAGTCACTTTGCAGAGGCCAAGCAGCCACTGTGAGGGTTTCTACAAGAGTGCACAGACAGAGGGGCAGCTTGTTCACTGCTGTGTGGTCAACCTTACTGCCCTTTTGAAGTCTTGAAAGCTTTGAATGCCATCCTGTGCCTGAATTCTAAGATGTAAAAGACTTTCTAAAAGGAATTACTTGGAATTTAAACATACTATGAAATATATAAAAGCCACTGTAATACAACTTTTTTGATATCATTTTTTTCATCATGAAAGAAAATAAATCGTTCCCTAACTAAACTTCCCTGAGGTAATCATTGTTAAGCCTAGTGCGTGGCCCTCCAGATTCTGTCCGTTATTTCAGCCAGCGCTCTGATCAGCATTGTCATGCTACGATATTCTTTCCTTCCAACTTCACTAAAACAAAAGGAGGCACAGAACAATGATGTCATTTTCTGAAGGTTTCTCCAGAGTTAGTGTTCTTTACAATTACATATCTCAGTCCATGTGACTAAAATCCTCTCAAGTACATTAAAATGTTGGTTAAAACAGTTAGTGCACATTTAGTGAATGTTAGCTATGGTGTCAGTGTTTTTCCTGCCTGCGTGCATGTCTGTGCATTATTTGTGTGCTTGCTACCCTCAAAGGCCAGAAGAGGGCACCAGATTCCCTGGATACTGGTGAGCCATCATGTGGGTGCTGCAAATTGAATCTGGCTCCTCTGAAAGGCAGTAAGTGCTTAACCACTGAGCCATCTGTCCAGCCACACTAACTGTGTTAGCCTAGCAATCCATTTTACTCAAGTGTCATTTCATGACAGCGTGTCATTGTCCAGCATGATCTGTGACCCCTGACTGTACTTAAGCCATTTCCTATTGAGACATGGATGTTCATAGCGTAATGCAGCAGGGTTTTAGTGAGCATTCATAGTCTGTTTTATATTTTGCCTGGTGTGCTGGCTCATGTCTGTAATCCTGTCACTTGGAAGGCTGAGGTAGAGGGATCTGTTTGAGGATAGCCTTGGCTATAGCAAAATTGAGACCAGCCTGGGCTACATGAGACCCTGACTCAGAAAACTAAAACAAATAAAAAGGCAAAAAAGATGATGTTTTCTATCTTATAAACAAAAATACCATCTTTTAGTCATATATTGCCACAAGCCAGCAGCTGAGAAGTGACATTCCTAGAGTATTGTGCAGCCACTAATGCCTTGCCAAGTGCTTTACAACTGAGCTACAGGTTTTGGTGTTCGGTGAGATATGGTCTTGTTAGATAGTGCAAGTTAGTCTGAAACTCACAGTCCTGCCTTAGACTCTTGAATAGTGGGTTTCATACCATACTACTTAATTCTAGAATTGCTCTCAAATTACTCATTTGATTAATTTTTGTGTGTTTTGTTTTAGAATCAAATGCATAAACTACGATTTTAATCTATTAGGTAGCTTGGATTAAGACTTAACATTTTCTCATTTATAGAAGTAGAGCCCTTTCCATGAATAAGGATCAGATAAAGTGCATGGTAGTGAGGAGAGCTTAAGTTGAAACACAGTGGCTCCTTCCATAAAGAACTTTCACACATGCATGCTAAATGAAATGGAAGCCACAAAACAACCAAGCCTTTGGTCTCTTTTGGACTTTTCAAATGTTAAATTAATTAATTGATTATGTAGTGTCTCTTCTGCCCCAGGGTGGCCTCAAACTTAGTTGCAGTTGTGGATGTCCTTGAGCTCTTGCTCCTCCTGCCTTTCCCTCTGATGTACTAGAATTACAGGCTTGCACCACAGGTTCTATGAGCATTTCATCAAATTAGGTAGTTGGGTATGGTGGCGCACGCCTTTAGTCCTAGTATCAGGGAGGCAGAAGCAGGCAGATCTCTGAGTTCAAGGCCAGCCTGATCTACATAGCAAGTTCCAGACCAGCCACTGTACATACTGAGACTGCCTGCCCCACCCCCCAAAATATTAGGCCCTGGGGAAATGGGTTAGCGTTAGCGCTAGGCTGTGGGTGTGGTTTCCCGTATTTACATGGAGGCTCACAGCTGCCTGTAACTCCAGTCCGAGGGAGGAATCCATTGTCCTCTTCTGGCCTCCGTGGACACTGACTACAAATGGTACATTATATACGTGAGGGTAAAACTCTCACGTACATAAAATGAAAATAAATGAATCACTTTAAATTAACCAAATTAGTAATTTGGGAGCAATTATAGGAGTAAGCAGTAGACTACATGCTTAAAACCCAGTGCTCAGGAGTCTTAAGGCGAGAAGATGTGAGTTTCAGACCAATTTGTACTATATAACAAGACCGCACCTCACAAAATGCCAAAGACTGGGGGTGCAGCTTAATTGTAAAGCACTTGCCTAGCATTTGTAAGACTTCCACTTTGGTCCCTGCAGTGCCACCAAAAGAGATCACTGACCAAACAGAAAGAAGGAAAAAAGGTCATTTGGCAGAGACTTAAACATTTTGTATGGTTAATTTTAGTACTTCAAATCAATGGACATTCTAGGAAGATTTTTTTTGGAGTGCCTTAGATTCTAATAATCTTTTTTCCTTATATATTTAGTTAATTCCATGTACCATGAAGCTTCCAGAAAGGCAGCCTGAGTTTTTCTTTTACTATTCTTTACTGGGAAATGATGTTACAAATGAGCCTTTTAGTGATTTGATCAACCCAAACTTTGAGCCCGAGAGGGCGTCTGTTCGCATACGTAGCAGTGTGGAGATTCTTCGTGTGTACCTGGCTCTTCACTCTAAACTGCAGGTAAGTGCTTCTGCAAATTGTTTTCTGCTGGAGATGGTTTTAAAGCATTGCACATAAAGCTAGGTTAGCCCTAACCTGTATTGTGTTTCCGTAGTGGAGATGGCTTTACCCTTTCAGTTTTGTAGGTATTAAAATCTTGATGTCACTGAAGTTACAGTTGCTTCAGAAGTTTTGGAGTTAACACATTACCTACCTACCACCAGTTACTAAGAAGAGCTGCATCAGTTATCAGCATATATGTTATAGGTAGCACTTAAAGCTGGGTGAGCCTGTCCCTGCAGGCAGGGTGTCTGTACTGTCAGTGGGAATGGTAGCTGGCAGTACACCGATGGAATTCTCGATGGCAGAACTTACATTTTTATAAAACCTGCCACAGGTGTTTTTTGTAAATTTGTTTCAGTTGGATTCTGTTTCAGTACAGACCTTGAGATTAGTAGAAGTTACCCTGCTGTCTTCTCTGCTAGCTGGCTTTGATCAGCAGGAAGGGAGGGGAATGAGATGAACATACACAGTTACAGAGCCATTTACAAACCAAGCTGTCACTAGACCTTGCATTTTGGGTGGCTCATGCAGTGTTAAATGTTAGAGATATTAAACCTTAAACTATTTAACCCAATATCTGCTAAACCCAAGATATTTAGAAAACTAGAGACTGTATAAAATATTAAAATTTGAGGAAAAGTACTTTCAATTTTATTCTTTATCAAGAGCATTGGCTTATCTGCTTCTAATGAACATTAAAGCTAGGGAATACTTTGTTGGGGAGCTGGAGAGCTCTCTCAGTGGTTAGGGGTGTTTGCTGCCCTTACAGGGACCGGAGTTCCTTCCTCAGTACTGATGTCAGGTGGCTCACAGCTGCCTGTAACTCCAGCTCTAGGAGAGCCCATGTCTTCCTGTGGACTCTGGACACCTGCAGTCACATGTGCACATACAGACACATACACAACTCATGCACATGAAATAAATTTATTTTTACATTTCAGAATGTAAAAATAAATTTAAAATGAATAAATAAATGAAATTGCTTTGTTTCTATCATATGAAAAATATATCTGAAGGCTGACGAGATTGCTCAGTGGGAAAGCCGTTTGCCTCAAAAGCCTGGCAATATGGGTTAAATCCTTGACACCCACATACAGGTGGAAGGAGAGAACCAACTCCACAGAGTCGTCCTCTGACCTCGACTCATTCCCCCCCCATCTCACATATGCGTGCACACACATATGGTAGCAATAAATAGGCCAGAAGTAACTTCATTTCCGTTTTCTAAAGATACTAGCCTAGGGCTTGTGGTTAGAAGCATTAGCCTTGCTACCCAACCATGAGGAGCCACGTTTGGGTCTCAGCATCTGTGTAATCAGCTATTAGTGGTTTCATATCCTGTAATATTGCACCACTGGGAGTAGAGACAGGATGATCACCAGGGTCTGCTGGCTGCTAGCCTTACCACAAAACATGAACCCCAGGTTCAGGGAGAGACCCTGTCTCAAAAGAATATGGTGGAAAGTGATGAAATGGACCCGGTCCGCTCCTCTGGCTGTTTCACTTGTGTACACATGCAAAGGTGTGCATATAGCACACAATAAGAACTAGAAAAGCGTTTCACAAATGAAGTCACCCCAGTAGCTTTAATAGAGTTATGGTTGCATGCATCTGTGTAAATCTGTAGACTAGCATACAGGAGACAGAAGCAGGAGATTACAGTTCAAAGCCAGGTTTTTATGTGTAGTAAGACACTGCCTCAAAAGTCACTGTATGTCTGCTGTAATTCTGTTGCTGCTAATATGAGAGGAAAATAAGATAGTGATTTCTTACTGCTCTGCTGTGTGTAGTCTCCCAAGGCCTGAGCATAGTAAAGGAAAGAAAGACGTGTGTGTGCGTGTGTCTGTCTGTCTGTCTCTCTCTCTCTCTCTCTCTCTCTGTGTTATCTTTAAGGGGTGGTAGCATTGAGCTGTGGCTTGGTTGTCGCTGACTGGCAGAGCCTTCTTTCCTAGTGGTTTTCTCTCACCTTTTACTCTTTAACATTTGGTTTTAAACAAAATCTGGAAGCAAAATGAAGAAAAAGGAACACTCAGTATGTTCGATAATTATTTGTGTTTTTAAAATCCTGAATCTAGCTGACTTTTTAAGAACTGTGTTTAGTTAATGAGACAGTAGAAGAAAAATTCTTGAGGTATTTGATTTCTATTTAAATTCACACTTATTTTATTATATAATTTGCATATTCAAAGTAGTATATTCAATTTAATTAAATATTAAAATAAGCACAGCTCACTGATGAGACTAAACATACAGTTTGTTATTTCAGAAAGAGGGGTGGTGCTGGGGAGTTTGCTCAGTGGTTAAGAGCACCAGCTGCTCTTCCTGAGTTCGATTCCCAGCAACCACACGATGGCTCACAACCATCTGTAATGATTTCTGATGCATCTTCTGGCATGCAGGTAGAGCACTCATATACATTACATTACATAAATAAATAAATAAATAAATGTCTTAAAAAAAAGAAAAAGGAGGAAATGTACACCTTGTTTTGGTTTTTCCTTCCCATTAGATCCATCTCTGCTGTGGAGACCAGTCACTTGGCAGTACAGAAATACCTTTAAGTGGATTACTGAAGAAGGGCAGTACAGAGATTAACCAGCATCCGGTCACAGTCGAGGGTGCTTTTACCCTTGACCCTCCAAACCGAACCAAGCAGAAGCTTGCTCCCGTTCCTCTGGAGCTGGCCCCAACTGTGGGAGTGTCAGTGGCTCTGCAGAGAGAAGGCATCGATTCCCAGGCAGGTGGTAACTCTGCTTTCGTTTGTCAGTTCTCCCGTGCTCACGACTACAAACGTCTAATCTTTGTAGACTTCCCTGGCTCACAAGGATTTTATCCTTCTTCACTAATGCCGTGTGTTTTTACTGTATCTCCTTTTTGAAAAAATTTTCAGAACGCCCACTGACTCTGCTTTGCAGTTTGTGACTGTATGTTGGGCCTTGGCCTTTGGGACAGTCTTCTGCAGTGGAAACCATGTTTTCCTTCTCCCAACTCATAGCTATTTATGGTGCAGTTGGTGAGAGAGCATGTGTGGTTTGGAGTCCGCAGTAGTGCACCTCAGCTGAAGCATGATTCTTGGTGCGTTAGTGCTTTCTGCTCTCCTTGGCCGTTTGTTCTCCTCCTCCTCTTCCTCCTCCTCCCCCCCTCCTCTTCCTCTTCCTCCTCCTCCTCCTCCTCCTCCTCCTCATCCTCCTCCGCCTCCTCTCCATCTTCCACCTCTTCCTCTTCCTCCTCCTCCTCTTCCCCTGCCTCCTCCCCATCCTCCTCCTCCTCTTCCCCTGCCTCCTCCCCCCCTCCTCCTCCTATTATAATTATGATTATTATTATGGTGTTTAGCTGTATTAACAACCTAACTACCTTGTTCTTTCAAAGGATTTATATGTAGGTTATAAACTAAAGATAGGAAAACCGAAATGAGAATTTAAAAAGTCGTGGAAAGAGCAGACGGGGTGGCGAGGGAGTGGGACGAGGCTGTGGGAGACTGTCACACCCAATGTCTGGGCTTGCCAGCGTTGCCCTGGCTTGGTTCCCGGGCCTACCCCTAACATGCCAGGCCTCACCGCTTTTCTCAGATACCCTTCATAGCCATTAGGATGCATTTTGGAACTCAGCTCTGGATACTGTATTTCCTTCCTGTTCATCTTCCTTTTTCTGGTCCTAGATGCTTTAAGGAAATTTGCAAATTATGAAGAAAAATAGACTAGGAATATCCAGACTGGGAAAGGAAGCGTGTACTTTCTAAAAAGCAACGCCAAGTTTTTTGCTTAATTATGAAGGAAAGTATTTTGCAAATTATACTTTATTTTTAAAAATTGTTTTTAGTCTTTAATTGAATTAAAGACCCAGAATGGACATGAGCCAGAGATTTCACAGAAGAGAGTTTTAACCCCCATAAAGGAGAAGACACTCACTGGGCCAAAATCACCAAGGGTGTCCCCTGCCCCACCTCAAAACCAGACACCTCCAACCAAAGACGATGCCACAGAAAGTGAAGTGGAAAGCCTGCAGTATGACAAGGATCCAAAACAAGCTGTGAAGGGTAAGTGCTTCCCACATACACTCAGGGGAGTGGGATCTACAGTCACTTCATGTTTGAGGACTTTCATGAGTGGCTTAGTGAAAGCCGCAGAACTTTATTTGGGAATCAAAAATGTGTGGGGATATAAAAATTTCAATTTAATGTCACTTCAGCCTAATAAAATTTTAATAAGGGCTTGGTAAAAGAAATCCCCATTGTACTTTTATATTATATAAGTAGTCTATTCAAAAGAAATGAAAGAATATATATCTTTCAAGTAGATTTTTTTTTTTACACTGAAATTTTAAAAAATATAGCCATTAACTGCTTCCTATAGTAAATTTTGTAATAAGAAAGTTTGGTAATTTGTGTATTTAGTGTTTTTTTTAAAGGTTTATTTATCTTTAATTATGTGTTTTGTGTGTGTGTGTGTGTGTGTGTGTGTACGTGTCTATGTGTCTATTCATGAATGCAGGTACCCAGGGAAGTCAGGCATCATATCTCTTTGGAGTTACAGGACTTGTGAGTGGGTACTGGGAGTCAAACTTTGGTCTGTGCACAAGCAGTTTGTGCTCTTAATCATCACTGAGCTCTCCCTCCAGCCCCGGATGTATCTACAAAGAAAGTCCATTCATTGCTAAGGCTCTATAGTTAAGAACCAGTAGTATAAGTAGGCAGTGTAGACTAGGAGTTAGATGTCTGGAGCCTAAGTTCACCTCCATCACTGAGGAGCTATAAGACTTAGTCATTAAGCATCTCTGGTCCACATTAGGATTGGACTACATCTCGCTGTCTTGCTAAGATGTAACTTTTATTGACCTATTTTATATGGGCAAACAACTACATTTAGTTTATTAAAAGTGTTAAAATTATATCTACAGTGAATCTTATAGCTCTTCAAATGATCAGCCTTGCACAGGTACCTCTCAGAATGAAGTTACTGCCTGACAGGCTTTGCTCAGACATTGTTGCCTCACTGTCCCACTTTGTAACCCAGGTTAACCTTACTCTTGTGATCTTCCTGCCTTAGCTCTTAAGGCTGGAATTCAAGGACCAGCCTACCATGCCTTGCAGGAAATCTTCTCTTTACACAGTTCTAGAGTGGAAATTAGGCAATTTAGAACAAACCACTGTTTAAAATGCTCAAGGTAGGCTCAGTTCCTATGTTCATAAAGCAGACCTGTCAAATTCTGTGCTTGAAAGGTACAGGCGATGAGAGCTTTAATTGTTTTTAATGTTTAGGCATCGGTTCTGTACCTGCTTCGCTGGCCCAGCCAGAGGCAACCTGCAATGCGTCAGAAGTGGTGACCTCGGGACAGAAGATTGCTGTTCCAGCAACATCTCACCACTTCTGCTTTTCAATAGACTTAAGAAGCATTCATGGCTTGGAAGTTAGTTTTCCAGTCAACTGCATATTGAGGTATGGTGTGATTTTTTTGTTCTGGGAACATTGCCCTTCCTGTATAGGGAGGTTACCTAAGAAAATGTAGCAGCTGTGAAACCAGTGGCCTAGAAGGCCACTATCCTAATGACAAAATTTGAACCTGAGTGGCTCTGGGAATATGAGACTAGGAAGCTTCTCTATTCTGGTATAATAGTTATAATCATTTATTGATGCTGTCATTTAAGGTGTAATGTTAAGATGTTTTATTTGCTTGTTTTCTGGAAGAGAGGCAGTACAGGTTAAAACCATGGTTTCGTGTCTGATTTTTCTTTCTGTAAGACTGTATGACAGTGGATGCTATCTATGTTCCTAACGCCTACACTTTACAGATGTGAGTATAAAAGCCGTGCTTAATGAACTTGAAATGGAATTTCAGTAGAAAGAATCACTGCATATAATCAGCTCAATGGCTTTATACAACAGTCTATTTTAATACTGCATGTTTGTAGACATCGCAGGCTGTGTTAAAAATGAACTACAGTGCTGTGACTGGAGGCATACCTGAATTCAGTTGCAAAAATCACTTTATACTTGAGCGTGAATTTTCGTTTGATGCTCTCAGGTTGTCTGTCCTTCTCCCATACTTGAGCGTGAATTTTCGTTTGATGCTCTCAGGTTGTCTGTCCTTCCCCCATACTTGGGTGTGAATTTCCGTTTGATGCTCTCAGGTTGTCTGTCCTTCCCCCATACTTGAGCGTGAATTTTCGTTCGATGCTCTCAGGTTGTCTGTCCTTCCCCCATACTTGGGTGTGAATTTCCGTTTGATGCTCTCAGGTTGTCTGTCCTTCCCCCATACTTGGGTGTGAATTTCCGTTTGATGCTCTCAGGTTGTC
>CM052715.1:38449908-38472658 GCA_028551405.1 Uromys caudimaculatus | reverse complement strand
AATTCATTGAGTGAAAGTCTTCCCATGTCTGCTCTGTTCTGCAGTCAACATACAAAATGCTTGTGGTTATTTCTAAGATGCTCCTCTTGAGCCACTGGGAGAGAGTATCTCAGGAAGGTAGCTTTCCTCACAGGGTTGGTCTCCTCTATTTTAGGAGTTGAATTGTTACTTACAGGGTTCTCTTCTGTTTGCTTTTCTGTCTATCCCCCCCCCCCCCCCTTCACTGCCTTCAGATCTTTGCTCCTGTAGCAGAGTATGGTCTTAGTACACCCAAAGAGGAGCAAGAGCATGCAGATAGGTTAGAGGGAGCCTTAAACAGTCCCGTTTAGGAAGTACTAATTCTGACTTTTCTGTTTGGCTTCTTGCTATCAGGACCATTTGTTTAATGGTTAGGTGCCCACGTTATACCAATACTGACATTATACCAATTATATCTGGTATTAGGGTTTATAAGAGAAATGAACCAACCAATTTAGGAGGGTGACAGATTTAGAAATGAATCTATACATGAAGGACAATAGTAATTCACTTGGTAAAGAAAGAGGGAAATAAGCCAGGTAGTGGTGGCGCACGCCTTTAATCCCAGCACTTGGGAGGCAGAGGTAGGTGGATTTCTGAGTTGAGGCCAGCCTTGTCTACAGAGTGAGTTCCAGGACAGCCTGGGCTACACAGAGAAACCCTGTCTCGAAAAACCAAAAAAAAAAAAGAAGAAAGAGGGAAATAATATTCTAAGCAGGAAATACATTCTCGTGACCTATTTGGTACTTAATATGGAATTACCTGATGACGGATTGGTGTTTAATTCATTGGAAGCACTCTTTAGAGTCCTGATCATTTGTTCTGTTTGACCAACTTTATATCATTATGCTCTCCATACACAACTGTGTAATGAAATTTGTGAGGTAAGACTGGTATTAGAAAATAAGTATAGCCTGCAGGTCTGTTTGGCTATTTCTCTTTTAATTGCTAAATGCTGCAGGGGGTTGTAGGAGTTGAAATTGTCAGGCATGAATGTTGAGATAACTCGCTTCAGGGTGAGTGATTATATAGGATTGGGGTGTACACAAGATACAGTTTTTTGGTAGGAAGAACAGTTTTTTACTAGTTGAGTTTGATTATAGTTTCAAACTGCAAGATGAAATTTAAGCAAATGTTACAATATCTATAAATAAATTTGTGTTTAGTTTACACTAAATTTATAAGTTAAAATTTAAACTAAAAACAGTTAGGCTTCTTACATTTAATCTAGTGTGATTTTTATGATGAAATTGTGTGTGTCATTCATTTGGTGTATGCGTAATATATTTGTATTGTTTTTATCTTGATTCTCTGTTCAAAGACAGAATCCTATAAATGTGTTCTTTTGGCATGGCTTGGGGCCTTTTAGCCCGTGGATACCAGGCCGTCACTATATGAAGGCAGTGAGATTTATAGTTCACTATATCAAGCGTGTCTTGAATGCCTACTAGATCGCAGAAATTGCTTGTTCCTGAATAGCCTTCAAAACAAGTCATAGTCCAGGATTTCTACTTTATCTTAAAAATTGTATATGCTCATAATTTATCGTATGCTGTTTAAAACCTTCTGGCCTTCTGTATCGGCTGTCGAGTGTACCACAAGACTTGTGTGTCCTGTGTTCTAGGTACTCCTACCCATTCTTCGGCAGTGCAGCTCCCATTATGACGAACCCTCCTGTAGAAGTTCGGAAAAACATGGAAATTTTTCTTCCTCAGTCTTACTGTGCATTTGATTTTGCAACTATGCCTCACCAGCTACAAGATACCTTCCTACGGTAACATACAGACCCTTGCAAATGAGACTCTTTTGCAGCATGGATTTATGATATATATTTATGATATATATTTGTAATATATATTTATGAATAGCCCCACAGTAACATCTGCACCTGAGAATCAAGAAATTAGTTTACTGATGTCAGTCCCGCCTGCCCTGTTGCAGAGCTTTACATGATTTCTTGTAAGTCCCAGCGCAGTCTTAGAAATATGCTAAAGTAATCTGAGGAGCGAGGAGGGAGGGAGACTATCTCACTTTCCTCATTGCCACCACATGCAGTATAGTTTCCTCACTTTCATTTCAATCTAGTTATGGGAAATAGATTTTTCAAGGAAATTGGCCTGTGAAATCTGCTTTTCTCAGAGTATCATACCCCAAACTTATAAGTTCTTAAAGGAAGAGTGGAGGCTAGCTCGGGCTTCTGTAATGACTCCTGAAGAGAAGTGTTCAGAGAGTTCTCTTTGCTGCATAGAGACAGAAGACAGCGCTTCAGATGTGTTCCCTGAGGAGCTGAGCCTCTAGCTGTTGTGTTAAATAACTTCCCAGATAGCAGAACCTCTGTCGTTTGGAAAGGACTGCCTCAGGCTTGGTAACTGTGGACATGGTTTCTCTCCTTAGGATTCCACTGCTGGTAGAACTATGGCACAAGGATAAAATGAGTAAAGACTTACTCCTTGGGATTGCAAGAATTCAGCTTTCTAACATCTTGTCTTCAGAAAAGACCCGGTTTTTAGGTGCTAATGGTGAGCAGTGCTGGCGGCAGACTTACAGTGAGAGCGTGCCTGTTATAGCAGCCCAGGGGTAAGCCTTGCACAGTAGTGCTCTCCTCTTCCCCTCTTCCCTGGGAGGGGTCTCACCAAGATGGCACAGCCTAGTCCTTCATGTCTTCTTGCTGGTGGGGTGGGTTTATTATAATTTCCTTATTAGCTTTTTGATATCCGTTTACTTAGAAAAGTATAAGAATTTTTGTGGCTACAATATCATGATTGTTGTTCAGACTGCTAAGTATTTAAGTAGTTATCCTTTCTACCCTTAGCCTGATAATTGTAAATTTTATTATTTATTTATTTACATTTTGTGAGAGAGAGAGGGAGCTTGAAATTGTGTGTGTGTGTGTGTGTGTGTGTGTGTGTGTGTGTGTGTGTGTGTGTGTGTGTATGTAGGTCAGAGGACAATTCTTGGCAGAGTCGATTCTCTCCTGCCACCTGTGGGATACGGGAATCAGACTCAGGTTGTCAGGCCTGTGTAAAATGAGTCTCTGCACCATCTCACTGCCCTTAGACTGGCATTTGTTTTTTTTTTTAACGTTTGTGTGTGAATCTGATTATATATGTATGTGTACCGCATGTGGAGATTGGAAAGGGCAATCAAGTTCCTTGGATCTGGAGTTACAGGCCCTTGCGAACTAGCTGATCTAGGCGCTGGGAACCAAACCTGGGTCTTAGAAGAGATGAAGTTCTCTTGACAGCTGAGCCATTTCTCCAGTCCCTTAGTTTGATGATTTTATAATTAAGGAGCTGTTATCTGCTGTTAGTTTTGCTTTTTTTGTTTTGTTTTATAGCCCTGGGGGTTCTTATCCAAGGCTTTGTAGACATTGGGTAAGTGCTCTGCTGCAGGGCTCTAGCCCAGACTTTAGGATATGCTGTTTGATTGTATTATTTTAAGTTAAGCTTATAATGTATTTTCTGTTATTTTTCATCAGGAATGATGTGATTTTTTTTCCACTTGAAAAATATTTTAAAATTTATCTGAAATTTAAAGAATGAGAATGTTATAAATGTCAGCATTCATTGGCAGTTTTGAAATTATATTATTAGTGGCTTGGGATATAGCAGTGGTAAAACACTTGTCTAGAATGCACAATTGCAAGGTTCAATCACCAACACTTACAAAAGAATGATGAATGCCCTGGTTAGCTTTTGCCAGCTTAACATAACCTAAAGTCAGCTGGGAAGAAGGACTCTGAAATGAAGTATGGCCTTGATCAGACAAGTCTGTCTATGTGGCATTGTCATAATTGCTAACGGATGTAAGAGGACTCAGCCCACTGTGGGTGGAACCATCCCTACGCTGATGGGTCTGGAGTATATAAAAAGGCTAGTTGAGCATGTGCCAGAAAGATCCAATAAGCAACATTCCTCCATGGTATTTTCTTCTGTTCCTGCTTGAGTTCCTGCCCTGGTTTCGCTCAGTGATCAATTGTAATCTGTCAGACAAAAACCCCTTACCTCTCCAGTTGCTTTGGATCATTGTTTTATCATAGAAGTAAAAAGTAAACTGGAATAAGTAATATTGTTTCTTTTACTTGAACTTTATTGCTACAGTGAAAATGTTTACCTTTTTAAAATTAACAATAAAAAATTAGGTTCAAATTAATATTATAGACCATTTATTTATTCATTCATTTATTTATTTATTTATTTAAAAAAAACAAACTGGTGAGAATATAGAATAAATAAGGTTCAGCAAAAATCTGAGATCTAGAAGTACCGCTGAAAATGCCCCCCTTGCTCCCATCCATCCGGAGTCACATCTGGTTTGAGAAAGCCTTTCTTCCTCTGTGTTGGAGCAGTGCCTGGAGCCGCAGTTGCTTGGGTAGCAGAGCTCATGTTATTTTCATTCTTGCTCCAGAAAAGAACCTCTTTTAAAGCTTGGCATTGTTTCTGTTGTCACCAGTAGAATATATGATTGCGTATTAGTGGCTAATATGACTGTATTTTAGTAGTTGTGAGCAGTTGAAACTATTTTAGTGCTTCTGTAATTATTTTCATTGCTCTGCTTTCTAGGCAGAAGTTTAGATTTACTTAAATGAGAACTTTGAGATGTGCTCAACAGCTTTTCTTTAACATGATAGTGCTTCATCTAAATAGTTTCCCCCTTAGTTCTGTGGGCACTGTGGCACACACATGGAGGTCAGAAGACCACTTTGTGGAGTTGGTTTTCTTCTTCTGGATTTCAGGGATCCAATCAGATCATCAGGGGTGGTAGCAAGTGCCTTTACCCACTAGGACGTCTTGCTGGTCCAGGAACTTCATTTTACTTAAAACTTTCTTTCTTTCTTTTAATTTGTGAAACTGGAAGAAAATGTGGATTTGGTTAATTAAGGAGCTGTTAGTAATATAAGATCTGTTTATTAGTTGTGTTTTAAAGGGATGTTTGGGCTAGACAGGGCTATTTTTTAGTTACTAAATTTTTTTTCTTGAATGTTTCATTTTTTTGTTTTTTAATAAGTAATGGAGTTCTCTGATACAGAAGATGCTAATTATGAGCAAAGAAGCATATAATTATCTTACTTTCATGAATTGCCTTGAAGCACTGTCTGTGTCCAGGAGAAGGTTAACGTGTGTATTCATTCTAGGCAAGCAGACAAATTTTGAATAACTTACACAACCAAGAGTAGCGAGGCTGTTGAATATATTTCACTGTGTAAATTCATCAGTGTGTTTCAGAGGTAGTAAAAATCACAGTATTGTGTGGGGTGGAATTCAGTGGAAGAGATGGTGCCTATCATGCGTAAAGCCCTGGCTTCCTCAACAAAACAAAACAAAACAAAATGCGCACATTTGAAATTTAGTGCATATGACCTGAGAACTCAGGCCTTCTTCACACAAGAGAAGGTAACATTGTCTGTGCACACTTGTACATCTGCAGCAGAGGAGAGAATAAGGAAGTGTCCAGCATGCCCGCTCACGCCTTCGATCCCAGCACTTAGGAGGCAGAGGCAGATCTCTGAGTTTAAGGCTAGCCTGGTCTACATAGCAAGTTCCAGGCCAGCTAGAGCTACTATATATTCATTAGCAATACTTACGTGGGCTGTATGACTTTGTATTTTTTGGAACAAATGCAGCTATTTAGGTGAGTTTTAGTAAATGTAGGTATTAGGTGCTGTGTTGGTCAGTAACTCCTGAGGCCCACGGAGGCTGGCTCAGTTTGAGCATTAAGAGTGGGGTATGAGAATTGTTCATTACTCTTGCATACTACAGACGAGAGAAGTGGAAGGAAATACAAGTTTCCATGGACTTTACAATAATTCTCATTTCATTTGTAGGTCAAATAACAGGGTAGTAGACCTTTCTTACACAATGACTCTGGAAGACTATGGCCTAGTGAAAATGCGTGAGATCTTTGTATCCGAGTCATCTCAGGTAAGTGCAGTTGTACAAGTCCTGACCGGGAGCTAAGGTGTTTCTGGGTGTGTCCCATTTGCTGTTCTTTCACATCGTAGGGTGTACCTGCTGTGGATCAGAAGCCACCTTCTCCTCCTCCAGCTCCTTGCCCTTCTGAGATCCAGGTGGAACCCCGAGAGACCTTAGAGTACAAGGCTGCCCTCGAGCTAGAGATGTGGAAAGAGATGCAGGAAGACATATTTGAAAGTCAGGTAGACTGAAATTGTACTCTAAAATCTCTGTTTTACCCACCTAGTTTATTTTTTCCTTCTCTACAACTGGGTGTTCTCTGCATGTTGTTGTCTACAGTTTCTTTGGCTACCAACAAAATCTTTTTCAGATTTATCTTTTAGTTCTGTGTATGCATATGCATTGGTGTGGGTGTGTGTGCACACGAGTGTGGAGCTGCCACTAAGCTGAGAAGAGCACTGGATCCCTGGAGCTGCAGGTGTGGCCGTGGGTGGCTGCTGTGGCTGTTGGGAAGCAGAGTTGGGACTGCTGGAAGAGTGAGCAGTCTGGGCCCGTGATGGGAGCCCTCTCTCCATCCCACAGCGCCTTCCAGAGACAGGCAGGATTTTAAACATAAAAACACTCGAGACATTGCAGTTTCATAGCTACTACTCAGAGAGAGTTCCCTGAATTTGACCGTTATTGTTGGGAAAAATTAATGATGAGGTGGATTTTGGTTTTTGTTTTGCTTTGTGATAAACTCTGTACCCCTGGCTGTCCTGGAACTTACTATGTAGACCTGGCTAGCCTCTGGCTCAGAGATGTGCCTGTCTCCCAGGTGCTGGGATTAAAGGCTTATTCCTGCCATGCTGGGCTTATGATGGTTCTAATCTCAGGCACTTACTCTCCTTTTCCTGAGACTACCATCATGAGTCTCAAGGCAGGTGAGTTGGAGAGCAGAACTCACTGCCAGCTCTGATGTTTGCAGAATAATACTCATAGGGATTATTTCACTCAAGAAAGTTCCTTTTTTATGCTTAAATTTTTTAAAATTACATTTTGTGTGTGCGTGTGTGTGTGTGTGTGTGTGTGTGTGTGTGTGTGTGTGTGTGTGTGTGTGTGTTTGCACTCACTTGTGAAGGGATGTGAGCCTCTGAGTTGGCTCTCTGCTCCTGTGTTGGTCATTAAGTTTCAGGTCTCGGGCTTGACAACAGGCAACGCATGCTCTGAGTTCTGTCACTGACCTCTAGTTTTGAGAGCATCTCACATAGGCCAGGCTTACCTTACTAAGTAGGATGATTAGTGTCAAGGATGACTTTGGATCTACGTCCACTTCAAGTGCTGGAACTATAGGTGTGTACCACTATATGTGGCCCAAGCTCCACTTTGTCTGTCTGTCTGTCTGTCTGTCTGTCTGTTATTTTTAAAGAATAAATAGAGGGACTGGATAGATGACTCACAGTTAAGAGCATCCATGTGGCAATTTATAGCCATCCATAACTCCAGTTCCTGGGGATCTGATGTTTCATGCCCTCTGAGGGTGCCAGGCACACACACAGAAGCAGGGAAAACATTCTTACCCATAACATTTAAAAGTAAACTTAAAGGCTATGGGGGTGGCAAGATAGCTTAGCAATTTACACATTGGCTGCTCTTTCAGAGGACCTGGAGTAGCACCCAAATAGTGGCTGTCCATGACCAAAGCAACCTGGGGAGAAAAGGGTTTATTTGGCTTTGCTGTTCATCACTGAAGGAAATCAGGACAGGAACTCAAACAGGACAGGAACTTGGAGGCAGGAACTGATGTAGAGGCCATGGAGGGGTGCTGCTTAATGGCTTGCTCAGCATGCTTTTTTTTTATATCGCTTAGGACCACTGGTCCAAGGGTGGCACCACCCACAGTGGCCTGGGCCCTCCCCCATCACATCAGTAATTAAGACAAGCCTTACGGGGTTGCCTACAGCCTCATTGTATGGAGGCATTTTCCTAACCAAAGCTCCTCCTCTCAGATGACGTTAGCCACCATGGAGGCTCCGGAACTCCAGTCCCACGGGGCCTGCTGTGCCCTTCTGGCAAAGAGAAACATGCAAATAGACCATACATGATATAAAAACAGAACAGAACACTTTACAGGCGCTGGTGATCAGTAGTAGTTCCTAAACTAAAAAGCTCTTTTTCTCATTTGAAATATTTGTCATTGTTATCTGACTCTTTCTTTCTTTTACAGCTGAAGCAGAAAGAACTGGCCCACATGCAAGCTCTTGCAGAGGAATGGAAAAAAAGGGACCGGGAAAGAGAGTCACTGGTGAAGAAGAAGGTAGAGCCAAAGCTTGTTTAAAAACTGAGAGGAGAGGAGAGAGCATCTGTGGTGGCCTCCCTCTTACTGCATTGCAGAGTTTTGGGAAGGAATACACTTCTTAGTTTTTAGCACAAAACAGACAGACTTGAATACCTAATGCACTTTGAACCAAGCCAGAGGAAAAGGACGCGTTAAAGTTTCCATTCCTAAGAAATGCTCATTTAAACAGGCCCGCACATGTCTTAAGTATTGTCCTTGTTTACTTTTGAGCTTTATATATAAGCAGTGTGGACAGAACTCACATGTTGCTTACTACTGAATGCAAGGTTAACGTGTTGACGTCTTCACTTTGAGACAAGCTAAGTTCCTCCTTGGACCATTTCTTTTCATGCTTTTGTTCTTTAAAGTCAAATGATGAACTAATTTGAGAAATGTAATAAAATTGCTACAATGGGACAGATCCAGCTTGTGCCCTTGCCTTACCAAAGAAGTTGCTTCAATATCATGAGGTTAAAAGTAAAAAAAAAAAAACAAAACAAAAAACCATACCAAAACTAGGATGTAGCACGGTGCGAGGCACGTATGCCTGGCACGCGTGAGGCCACATGTTCAGTCCTCAGCGCTGCAATGCACAGGTCAGGAGACCCTTACCATGTAAGTTTGGGGTTTGCTTTTATTTTGGTGATAGAGACTTTTTTAGTTGATGTTTTTTATTGGTTTCCATGGATACTACCTCTCTAGCATCTGAGCTTGAATTTACGAGCCCATGGCTCCTTAGTAACTCTTCAGAACACAGACTGAGGCTGGAGACATGGCTCTAAGAAGTATTAGAACACCTACGTAGCAGGGACATGGCATCCTGGGTTCCATCTCTAATGCCACAAGTAAAGAAATGAAACTGAAGATAAAAGCAAGTAGATTTTAATGCTACCTTGTGTTTACTCCGCACATTTGAAGGCCGATGTGGAGTTGCCATTTCTTCAATCCCAAGAACATTTTAAAAACTAAAGATTTCATGCTTTATTTTGAAAGCATTTTGAAACCTGGGAAGTGTTAAGATCCATGATTGGTCTTTAAAAAAAAACAAAAAAACAAAACCTTACAAGCCACTGTAAAATCAAGTCAGCAGGGAGAAAGACAACTTTTCTTCAGTAAGAGTCCTTTAAAGGTAGTTTCTTTGAGAAGCTCACTATAGTATTTTATGAGCACAGCATTTGAGCCCTTTTTGTCAATTTCTTGTTTTCATTTGAAGATTTCTTTAACAATAACATGACTTCTTAGTACTTCGATGGTGTACGTGGGTGGATTTGTACACCTGGTTGCTCTTTTGCATTCTGGACTAGCTGATAAAATTTTAGGCTGCCCTACACACAGTTGTCCACAGATAGCTAGCTCTCTTGTCTCCCCAGAGCAGGCTACCTCAGCCATGTACATAGGGAATGTAAGGAAAGATGTAAGGCAAGCTTAATTGATGAGCTCAGGCCTGCGTCTGTCAGATAAGTCCTGAAGGCATTCCAAACAGAAACAGCTCACTAAGGATGACTGAAAACCAGCTCCACATTACAATATGGATGGTTTGTAAGAGGAAGGGTCATCTCAGCACATCGTTTATAGCCACCCCTTCAAAAATAGGCCACTTGAAGACAAATGCTTAGTTTGGAAGGTGTGCTTAGGAGGAAAAGTGTGGCAGAGCTGCACAGGTTGGTGAGGAGAGTCTGAACGAGCAGATGCTACATGGAGGGGGGTATAGCAGAGCGGAGACTTGCCCACCAGTGCTCATGTCTCCAAGGTGTCCATCTAGACTCTGATGTACCATTTCAGAGAGGGCAGTAGCTGCACTTTCTGTGTTCGAGGTTTGGATGACCTCAGTTGAGAAAAAGTGATTTAGAAGATGTTTAGATGACGATTTTATATACATACATACATACATACATACATACATACATACATACATACATACATACATTGTCTGTAGAGGATTGTGGAGAAGAGGGAATGGGTTTGTAAGAGATGATGGCGTCCTTAGGGTCACCCTATAACCCCAGTGCTTCCTCTACTCAGTTTACTCTCTGACTCCCAAAGTGTTGCTGTCACAGCTTTTGTCTTACTAGACAATGCCTGCTCATCCTGTCCTGGCCTGTGGAGACACTGGGCTTCCTTCTCTGTATGCCCCTCAACTCTACTGTCTTTACTTGTTTTCCTGGTTTTCATGCCAGATCCCACATCTTCTGACTGAGTTGACTGTTTATTTCAGGGCCTAGTCCATGTGCCGTCTTTGTTCTGTGTATCCTCACCTGTTTGGTGATCTCATCCTAGCTTGGCATTGTATGTATGGGATTGTATACATTACACACACATGTGTGAGCCACACCTTTTCTGCTTCCATCCCTGACTTCTCCCTGGAATCTGCTTGGCCACTGAGCTGCCTGTGCTGCTGCCAGCTGACTGTCTGACATGCGCCTCAGGTCCTGAATACCTGAAGCCAGTTTTCTTTGAATTCTCTCTGGATTTGTTCCACTTGATTCCCATGTAAATAAATGACATTACCTTTTCCTTAGGTGTTCAGACTCTGAGCAAGTCCTCTTTAGTTTTCTTTTGTGCCTGGTCCATTAGTTCATCCATTGGCTTCACAGTGAGAAAATGTTTCGGGAAGTAACCACTGTCCATCATACCCGTCACTGTGTCCTCTGAGCTGTTTTGGTCTTGCTTCTAAGAGTACAGGTTACATTCTACTTAGCTTGTCTCATTCCTTCTGGCCTTTTTACCTGTCAGACCATGTGTTGTCTTCTACCTCATGACGTTTTGTTTGTTCCCACCACGCTGGCTTCCTGGAACTCCTCACACTTGCTAAGCCTCCCCTTTCTAGGGATGTGTGGAACACTTGCCTCTGGAGATACTTTTGTGGTCTGCTCAGAATAATCTCAATGAAGCTTTCTCTGATTGCCATATCCAAAGTAGTGTCCCCTTCTCTGTCATAGGCACCAAGTCTCCCCTGACTGCTGTATTTCCTTCTTAACCCTGACTGACATTAAATGTACACTCACTTTACTTATAGCCCATCCTCCCCCAGAACACAGGCTCCACTTGTGTTTTGCCCAGAATATGGCTAGTGTATAATAAATAGTCATTAAAATAAAAGATATATGTTTAAAGAATAGACATGTTCAACAGGCATTAAGTAGGTATCTATGTCTAAAAATTCAGGGAGGTTTAACCTCATAATATAAATTTGGGAGTCACTGGTGGACTGGTTTCTGAGAGGTTACTACATGAGAGCAAGTATCCAGAACCAAGCATGGTGCGAACAGACATGGATATTTGGGTATTTTTACATTATGATTTTGCCAAGTTGTGCTTGCCACAGTTTACAAAAAAACAGAGCCAAATGTTGAGCTGGGAGATTGATCGGTATGCTAGTCCTGAGAAGATCAAAATGGAGATGTCAGATTTTGCAATCAGACTAAGAGTGTGGAAGGTAGACACAGTCACGCTAGGTTTATTACAAACAAACTTCTTCTGGGATTTTTTTTTTTTTTTGCCACCAGTATTGTGACTAGGATTTTTAAATAATAAGGGATTATAGACTGAGCCTGTAGATGTGGCTTGCCCTGGGCTTTGGCAGTGCATCTACTGGTATCTGAACCAGTAAGGCTGCATCTGGATATCATATTTTTTAAAAGATTTAGTTCAGAACCCTAGGTGTTTGTCTCCTAAATTAGTTTCAAGACAATGAAGACTATAGAAGTTATACTATGTAAAATAGTTGCACTGTGTGTTGATCTTGGAGAAGAACAGGTAAAGAGGGACAGAAAGACTGTCGCAGCCTCGGATATTGTGAAGACAAATTTCTCTCTTCTTTCTCTACAGAACTAGGATAAAAGGGTAGGTTTCTGAGAAGTGTCAAACCAGGTGTTCATCAGCCTTAGGAAAGAAGAGATGTGGATAGGGCCTAGGTCCTAGAGCCTAAGGGGTGGCGAAGGTACAACATGGCTTTGGAAAGTCCCAGTGACACCTGAGTTAACTGAAGAGATGAAGAGTCCTCCACCCTGAGTGTAAGCCAGACTGGTAACATTTTATCCTGAATAGAGCTCTGTTTGTAAAAACAGACCTTGGGTTGGATGTGATGGTGTACACACCTTTAATCCCAGCATTTGGGAAGAGTTCATGGCCAGCCTGATCAACATAGTGAGTTCTGGAACAATCAGCACTTCCAAGAGAGACCCCATCTCTACAAAACAAAACAAAACAAAAATTCAGGTCATAGGTCTAAAGAAATGGGCTACTGGTACAGATAGACGCACAGGATTTCTCTAGCACTTGACATCTCAGTGGGCGAACGGGCTTTCTTGGGAGAGCCCAGCGCACATGTCCATGCAGAAGCATGTTTGTCTTCCTTTCTCGGAAGGATTTCTGCTTTGAATTGGTACATGTTACGTTTCTTTCTCATTCTCAAATCCTATTTTAGTGAACGTATGTGTTGTCTTGAACATGAAGATCATTTTTCTTTCTCTGTGTTTTAGGTAGCTGAATACAGTATTCTAGAAGGCAAACTTCAGAAAGCCCTAACGGAGCTAGAGAACCGAGAGCAGCAGCTTGCCAGTGCAGAAACAGAGGTATTCACGTCTCTCTGACCTTAATTCCCTAGGCCGTGGACTCCACAGCCTTTCTCACTTGCCCTGTGCATTATGTGACATGCATTGCGTGGAGACTGCATTTCGGACATGGAGACAGCTGCTGTTGAGCTGGTACAGCATGCTCGGATGGTAGGATGCAGCAGAAAAGTCAGTGCCACTCAACCAGTTTTGCTCACTTCTTCAAGACTGGTTTTGTTTTGACTTCATTCTGAGTAAAGGATGGTTATTTTCATTGCCCGGAGAAAAACTGGGGCATGTTCAGGGCCATAAAAACCTGATTGGGCTTCAGAGGGAAAATAATATCCCTTTTATTCATTAAAGATTTGATCCCGTGTACCTATAATTCAGGAGGCAGAGCCAGGAGGATCATGAGTCTGGAGCCAGCCTGGGCTACACAACTAGTTCCAGAGCAGCCTGGCTATGTAGCAGAAAAAAATTAGAAAAGATTGGAGTCCAAGACACGTGAAAATTTACTGTAGCATTATGCATAGTCAGCAGTACGTTAGATCTCAACTAAACTGTACCCTAGGACTTTTCTATAAATATAAATGTGTAATACACATAAGCTTATATGTCCCTTCTCTAACCATAATGTTTAAGATTTCATCAGTAATCTTATTCCGACCTTACCACTGTTACATCTCTGGAGGGTTTTAGTAAGTTCGGCGTGTTGGCCTGTTTAAATCTTTCTTCTGCATCAGTGGTTCTCAGCCTTCCTAATGCTGTGACCCTTTAATACAGTTTCTCATGTGTGGTGAGCCCCAACCAGAAAACTTTTTGTTGCTACTTCACAAGTAATTTTGCCAATGTTATGAATTATAATGTAAATACCTTTGTTTTCTGATAATCTTTGGTGACTTCTGTGAAAGGGTCATTTGACCCCCCCTCCCCCAAAGAGGTCACCACTTACAGGTTGAGAACCGCTGTTCTAAATAGTTAGGCAGAAATTAGAAACTTCTAGTTGAGGAAGTAAACTCAGTCACATTTCTATAAAATAAAAATAAGAGTTTTAAGTGTTTTTTTTTAACTAAATTTATGTAAGTTGTGATTGTGTGTAGATTTTTCTATAATTGTATATTGTAATTGTAATTAGAATTGAGTACTTGAAAATCAATATACATAAACGTTTAAGTCTAATAACTAAAAAGGACATGAAACAAGTTTATAGGTGTTCTTTGTTTTATATGCACGTGTGCATGCATTTTGGGATGCACATGCACTTGTGTGCACGTGCGGGTGGAGGCCAGAAGAAAGCCCCCCGCCATCTTAGGAATAGCATCAACTGTTTGAAACAAGGTCCCATTAGCTGAGAGCTCATCAAGCAAGCTGGGCTTGCTGTAGAGCTCCAGGATCTGCCTGTCTTCCTCCCCAGCACTGGGAATATACATACATACATACATACATACATATATACATACATACATACATATATACACACACACACACACACACACACACACACACACACACACACACACACACCCCACTCTGTATAGCGGGAAGTTTTGCCTAATCCCTGAATCTAGTGTCCTAAGCTTGGATTTCTTGCCACACATTTGGTGCCAAATGTGGTGGGAATTCTTGGACCTGCCAGTGGAAGAGTCATGACACAGAGACTTATTAGTTTTATTATAGCTCAGGCTACCTCCCAGCTAGCTCATCTAACTTGACTAACCCTACTATACTTGTCCATGTCCCGCCATGTGGCCCGTTACTCCTCTTTCTTCAAGTACATCCAGCTTCCTCTGGCCTCCATGTTCTGCTGGTGAATCCTCCTGTCTCTGATTCTTTTTCCAGAGACCCTCTCTCAGATCAGAAATCCTACCTTCCCTTTCTTGCTAGCTATTGGTCATCTTCATTAAACCAATCAGCAAGTGAGGAAGGTATATACTTACAAAATACTGAGGCAGTTGATGAGCCAGAAGAATAACAGTACCAAAGTTGGCCAGTAGTCTGCTCTCTGCCTCTGCAGAATTAACAATTGAATAATACAAAGACAAGCTTCACACAGTGCACCCCAGCAACTGTGCTGTCATAAGTGGGTGCTGGGAGTCATGCATGGGTCAGTGTTTGTATAAGACAACTACTTTATGGACTGAACTGTCTCCCCAGCTCAGTGTGTACTATTTTGAACACCGACTGATCTAAGGTAGACCGTGCTAGTGGTGATAAGGTAGTCTCCTGATGGTGCTTTTCTTTTCAGCTTCAGAGAGAGAGAAAGGAACTGCAGTTGGAACGAGAGCGGAACCTGCAGGAGCTGCAGGACTCTGTCCGAAGGGCCAGAGACGACTGTGTGTACCAGGTGGAGCTGGAGAGGCTGAAGCTGAAGCAGCTGGAAGAGGACAAACAGCGACTTCAGCAGCAGGTGGTAGAGCTGTCAACCTCTAGAGATGCTCCACCGCCGCTGTCACATGCTCACACCCCCTGTGATGTGGACTGTAGTAGTCACTGCCCAGAGATTCCGACTGAGTTGGATTTTTGTTTTTAAAGTTAAAGTCAAGGACTATGTTAGTATAATTTTCTTACCCTTAGAACAATTTGATTTGGACTGTTATAGTCACTGCCCAGAGATTCTGACTAAGTTGGAATTTTTTTTTTTAAAGTTAAAGTCAAGGACTATGTTAGTATAATTTTCTTACCTTAGAACAATTTTTGTGAAACTGTATGATTTCAGGTAACTTAAAATGTAAGAGGTTTTCTGGAAATCTCTTTTTAACAATGTAGACATTCATTAGAACATTAATGCCTTAAGTATTCTAAAACAATCCAGTGCTTTCTAGAACCTTTATTTTGTAAGAAGAGTTCTGCCCTCCTCTTGTTCGTCATAGTCCCGTCATACACCCATGTCTGTATGCAGAGTCAGCACATGGCTGGTCACTTAGGAGGAAGGGGTGTCTTCATTTCTGAGATGCTGAGCTGTACGCATGTAAACACTGTTGTTGTTGGTCTTCTATGGCCTCTCCTCCTGCTGCCATACCCTGCCTTCCTCCACCCTCGGGCCTCCTGTGCTGTCTGCAGCTCTCTCTTTCCTTGTCTAGACATCAAGCTTTCAATTTGTTCCAAGCTCAGAGCTCACTTCTGCTCTTCACATTTATATTCAAGACCTTTCTCTAGACTCCAGTCTTCTACCTCAGATTGCTGCTTTCAGTTCCTTACCTGGACATTTGAAGGCACTTTAAACCAGTATGTCTTCCCATTATACTTACCTTGTTCAGCTTCAGCCTCTCCACCCAGTGCACACAGTAGCATTTATGTCAGTGATTGGCTGTCTGAGCTTATGTTGCAGCTAGGTAGTTTTGAAAATTGGGAAGCACAGCAGACTTGAAACCCTACTACTGCCTTCTCACCATTTGTGGGGTAACCATCGGGATCACGAGCCTCAAAGCCTGTGCAGAGTTTCTACCCATCTGTCTGTTTGATGTATCCCCACTCTGCACTTCCACCGTGTAGTAAAAAGTTATTAAAACCCTGGCCTGGGGTTTCTACCCCACCTTTGGTATTAAGTTCCTGGATAAAAACCCACACAAGTAAGCCTTAGTCAGCACACTAGCTGGACGGCTGCCTCCCTCCATGCTGCTAGAATCCACTCTGCTATCGATACCCCGAGTTATTACTTACTATTTTCTATGTTCCATCTGGGCTGTTCTTAACTCCAACTGGGCAGCCCCCAGGGCCACATTTTTATGGCTCAGCTGAGCCATAGCAGCTTCTCCTTTCTCCAACAGCACACCCTGCTAGCTTCTCCCACAGACCTCATTGTGTTCTGTTTTCCATGGGCCATATGTATTTCATGAGTCCTTCCTTTACTTATAGTAAAATGTCACTTAGCCCAAATAATATTTTCAAGCTTATGTTAAATGTACTCCTGGAATATTGCTTTCTTGCTTTTTCTTTATAACATACCAGTTTTTATTTTCATTTAATGGTCACTTAATCAGTCTCCAATTGTTGCTCCATAAAACCTTTTTTGTTTATAGTTCTATCCTGGAGTCCAGCATGGTGTCAGCAGTGATAGGAACTCAATAAATATTTGTAGAAAAGGGAGGGAAAAGATCAGACTGTTAAAAAGTCAACTTATCCTTCTTGAAATTTCAATGTGGACTAGATGTGTATGATGAATGCCCCAGGGCCTTCTGTCCTGAATAGTTTCCACAGTAGCTCAAGGCTCTTTCACCCACATTGTTTCTGTGGTTGTAAATGTAAACTTGGTTGTTACTGAGGGTCTCTTTGACTGTGCAAAAGTGGGTGTTGGTCATGGGGTTCACCAGTAGAAGTGTTCTTCCAGCTCAAGATTTAAGCGCCTAATGCAAAAGCGTCGGCAGCAGAATCAGTCCTCTGTCACATCCCCTGTCCATCCACCCCAAGATGGTACCACTGACTCACAGTTCTGGAGCAAGAGTCTTGGTGTGAAAATTGGTAATTTTAAAAAATTATCGAAGGCACATCTTTATTCTTGAAGCTCAGTTTTTACCAGGGGAGAAACTGGTGAATTATCCAATTTTCTCAAGGGAAATGCATAAGGGAAATTTGGGGTCATTACACTGACATGGTAGCATATATTAAATATGTCATTCCAATTAGACTGGTAGAAGAGATAGTTAAACACAAAGAAAACTGATGAAGATAAACCTATCTGTATTCAAGTGAGAGCAGGCACCAGAACTCTGGGTCATGGCAGTGATGATGGCCTCCCAAGGACTGTCCTCTGTGCCCTAGCAGCTTTAACTCTACCATTGCATTGTGACAGCAGCGGTTGCTTATGATAATGTCCTCGAATGGTGAAGAACCAAACGCACTTACTATTAGTGTATTTTTTGTTAAAATATAAAAGTGGGGGCTAGGAACATGTGTTGGTCAAAGAAAGTGTATGCCAGGCAAACCTTTGGACCTGGTTGGGATCCCAGGCGCCCATGTAGAAAGCTGGGCATGGTGCTAATGCACTGTAATCCCAGGGCTGGGGGGCAGAGACAGGAGGGTCCTCAGGCTTGCTGTGCAGCCCAGCTAGTCAGTCTGTGAGAGCTCCAGGTTCAATAAAAGACCTCTTTCAGAGTGTAAGTTGGAAAATAGTTGAGAAAGATGCTGATGTTGACTTCTGGCCTCCACACGTGTATGTCTATACACGCAAACACGTACAGACACATACATCATGCACACAAAATAAATGTATTTTTAAAAGTGAGATTATTTCCAAAAGGTTTTTGCTGGTTTTGAGAAATGAATTATGTGGAAACTTTTTATATAGGGGGCAGCTTCTTCTAAGATGCTGATGCTTCATTAGGACCATCCAGGCAGCCTCACAAGTATGTCACAGCCATCCTGTGCTGGGGTAAAGCTCACCAGTGTTGGTTTAAGTTGTACCTTAACCATGTAGCTTGTCAGTGTTTCAGCTTAATTACATGTGACATCATAGAAAAAGAACCTATAGGTTTGTCTACCTGTGACATCAGTGTATGTTTTCAGAAGTCATCCTCAACAATTGTGATTTGCATTTTTAATCTACATTTGAAAAGATCTTATAAATTATTATATACTTTTGTTTACTTGCCCTTTAAGACATCCAGTAGCTCTGGATAGCCTGGAACCCACTGTGTTTCCCCAAACTTACCTCCAACACAGGGCTGCCTTCCTGCGAGCATTAGGACTCCAAGTGTTACATAAATTACGTAGCCACCATCCTCAGCCAAGATGAATGTCTTTCTGCCCTCAGTTACAATGCTTAATTAAACCACCCACTACCTGTCTGTCCATCTGTCCCTCCCCCCCCTTCCCTGCGCGCTCCAATAACTTCCCGAGTATTGGAAGCTATGATCAGAGCCAGTTCTGGAGGGTGAGAAGCCTCCGCTCCTGGTGTCCTTGGCATTCCTTTAGGCCTTAAGCCCTTCAATCCATAGTTTTTTACCTAGTTTAGAAACAGAAAAAGATTTTCTGTTAATTAGTTAATTTGCTGAGTTCTTAAGTACTAACCATTTTCTTTTTTCCAAGTGTTCTACCATAGCATGTTTTAGAATAATAATGACGCTATTAAATCGGATTGTGCAGTATCAAGATTTGCTTGTAATGGCTATAATATGCTTTCTCTTTAAATACAGCTTAATGATGCTGAAAATAAGTATAAGATTTTGGAAAAAGAGTTTCAGCAGTTCAAGGATCAACAAAACAACAAACCAGAAATACGGCTGCAGTCAGAAATAAACCTCCTCACCTTGGAAAAGGTAACTATGTCAGCTTCTGTCAGTGTAACTAGCACTAGTGATCAACTTATAAAGTCACTAATAAATATGTGTGCACATGACTCTGTTCTAATACAGCACAGCAGAGAAGGCGAGGTGTGTGGCATTGGTTGTATTTGAATTGGTTGTTGTGTGCTATTGGTTACAGCTTGCATAAATAGATCTGTGAACAGAAGTGACTACTATAGGCAGAAAGGAATCAAAACTTGTCAGAAGGTGAAAGACCCAGACCCAAAATCTGAGTAGGAATGTGTAGAAGCAGGGTACAGCCTGTGTTGGTTCCAATTTACCCAGGGTTCCCCTGCTGCTAGCGCCATATCTGGGACCTCAGATCCTCTGATTTAGTGTGAACTTTTAGTGTTGGGGGCAGTCACTGTGACTGCTCTATTTCTGTACTTTGTGGATTCTATGTCCTGCACAGGAGCATTCATGGCAGAGACCCATACTCCCTAGCCTTTAATTTAGAGAAGGAATATTCACTCCACTCCGTTTTCTATGTTTGAAATGGCTGCCATTTATGTTGGAATTCCTCCACAACCAAAATGTGCAGCAAGGCATTACAAAGTATAAATGTGGGATAACAAAATGAGACAGCAGGAAAGGTGTCTGCTACTCAGCCTGATGACCTGAATTCGAGCTCCAGCAAAGAGAAATGATTCCTGCAAGTTTTACTTTGGCTTCACATGTGCGTCTGGCATGCACACGCACATACACACACTGTCTATTTTATAAGATTTATCCTACTATTTATATATGTGTGTGTGTGTGAGTGTGTGCCATGAATGTGCATGTCCCCACAGAAGCTGGAGTTAGGTCCCCTGGAAGAGCCACACATGCTCTTAACTATGAACCATGTCTCCGGCCCCATAAAATACTGTTTTAAAAAGTATGAATATCCAGCAGCCATCAGAGCTGGGCATTTGCATTGAGATCTGAGAGGAGGAAGCAGAAATGCAAAGAGCTGTGAGAAGTGTCCAGGGCTCTGCAGAGACTGAGAAGGCAGCCTGCCTAGAGTGGAATGTGGACCAGGTAGATTTTTAAAGCCACGGCAAGGGAGTTAGGCTTTTCTCTAAGTTGTGCATACGGCAGTTACCATCTGGAACACATAACCATATGACTTGTCTCTTTCTGACTCAGCCACTTCCTTGTGTCACAGTGGACAGCTTCTTCACTTCTATTTATTTTATATCTTTTAAACAGGATTAATAAAATGGACAACATGCTTAGCATAGAACCTGGGGCATTGCCTACGTTTATTTAAATACCAGGAGTGTATTGAGAGAAATTGTTTTGTGACTGTCTCTATCTTAGAACTAAGGCATGCTTCTAGCATTCCAGTTTTGAGTGTACAGTAAAACAACTTTTTAGGTTTTTTGTTTTGTTTTTTTCTTTTTTTTTTCCTTGTAAGTTGTTTTGGAACCAGAAGAGGGCAGAGTCTTATTCTGAAATAGTAACTGATAAAAGCATAGAAATGCCGGGCAGTGAGGCAGTGTCTGAGAAGAGCTCTTCTCTTTTCTTTTCTTTTCTTTTCTTTTCTTTTCTTTTCTCTTTCTTTCTTTCTCTTTTACTTCCTTCCTTCCTTTCTTTTTTAATACAGAGACACTGTTGTATTCGTGGGTGGCCTTGAACTCATAGAGATATGAGTGCTGGAATTAAAGCCGTGTGACACCATGGCTGCCCACCTATTAATATAGCATGTCCATTTTCATCAAAAGAATCTAAATTAACACTTAAGATACAGTTTTTAAAAAATCTTGATTCCTTTTATTATTATAAAAGTAAATAGTTTATGGGTTTTTAAATTTGTGTGTGTGTATGTGTGTGTGTGTGTGTGTGTGAGAGAGAGAGAGAGAGAGAGAGAGAGAGAGAGAGAGAGAGAGAGAGAACAAGCAGGCACTTGAATGCCACGGTGCATGGATGAGTGATAGAGGACATCTTCTGGAAGTCAGTCCGTCCTTGCCCTGTGGGGTCCAGGATACTGCTCTCAGTGCTATCGGTTTTGTGCTGCCAGCACTCTGCCCTCTGAGCCATCTCACGGCACCCGCACCCCAACCCCATTTTTTCACTTTTTTTGAAACCAGGTCTTACCTTGCAAGATGGTCTAGCACACACTCTGTGGCTTAGACTGGCCCCAAACTTGCATTGGCTTCCTGGTTGCTGAATTATATTTGTGAGCCACTGCACTCAGCTCTGAGTTTTCTTTCACCTAGAAAATATTCTTTACATAGTTTGTAAATTATTAGAGGTTTAAAAACTTAAAATATGGAAAGCATATGTTTTAATGGGGTATAATAGAGCTTGAAAAATCAACATATTAAAAGAACGTCAACATTTTATCACACTAAAAGTTGTGTAGTGTTGAATAATATTTTGTCACCATTCTTAGAAAAATAAGAAAGATAGAGAAGAGAGAGCGGAAGTATTTATTATTCTTGGAGTACTCTAAACACTATTGCATGGTTTCGGAGATGACCTCGAGGAGTAAGTGACCATGACTGATCCAATCCAAAGGACACCATTTGTAGCAGATTCAGGACAGCCTCAGACAGAGGTAAAAATCTGAGGCAAGCTTTAAGATGAAGGCAAGCAGAAGAAAAGAAAGAAAAGAGTCAGTGTCCCGGGCATTTGATGAGGAGCGTTGCGGGGCACACGGCTGGGCGGTAGAGTTTCGTGTTGAAGAACCCTGAGGAAGGCTGAGCGAGAAGTACAGAGATTGTATTTTGGATCCTAGGCAAAGAGCTGTCGTAAATTTTTCGGTAGAGAGTTATTTAGTAGCAGTTTGCAGAACTTATAGACATATTTAAAACCAGGATGACAGGAGACACTTTTATAATTGACATGAGAAGAGAGAAGCTTGGGCTGCATAAGTGGCAATAGGAATAGAAAAAGGGAAATCTGAAAATATTTCAAGGGACGAATAGGTAGTTCCTTATGATAGTTTAGACCTGGGAATGAACTCAAGACAAAAACGAATGCTGTGTCTTTGGTAGGGGAATGGGAAGTTTGTCTTCTGCATTCTGAGTTGACTTAGGTCTTGAGCGGTCTGTCTCCTTTCAGGGATATTGAACTTAACTATGGTGTGTGACTTCAGTCATGGAACAGTGAAACCTTAAATACAATCACAAGTACAGGTGCACACTTGTATTGCAAGCCCTGTTGATGTAGGAGGTCAGGAGTCAAGGTCAGTTTCAAAACAAAAGTCCTATATTATATTAACAATTTGGAAATCTGTGAGAATGTGTGTCCTATAAATGAGAAGGAAGCTCTCCCCACACATACACCTCAACAACATGGCTGCCTAAACAAGGCCGAACAAAGGAAGGTAAACAGTCATGCTGACTCGCAGGGGAAATCTCACTGAGTCCTACCCATAGACGGAGAACTACAGGCATTTGTGTGTGTGTGTGTGTGTGTGTGTGTGTGTGTGTGTTCATATGTATTTAACAATAGTAAAGAAAAGAGGTCATGAATTTGAGAGGGGGTCGAGGAGGCCTTGGGAGCAGATGGAGGGAGAAAGAGAACAAAGAAGTGTAATTAAATTTTAAGTTTTTGAAGTTTTAGTAAATAATAGAAATAATTAAATAAAACCAAAAGAAATCTTAGTTACATGGGTTAGTCTAGGAGTCGGGTCCGCGCGGTTCTTTAGTTCTTTAGTTCTTAGTTACACGTGTTAGTCTA
>CM052715.1:38431171-38449408 GCA_028551405.1 Uromys caudimaculatus | reverse complement strand
GTTCTTTAGTTCTTAGTTACACGTGTTAGTCTAGGAGTCGGGTCCAGGCGGTTCTTTAGACTCACAAGCACCATATTCTTAAAATAAAAATCAGGGATTCTTGATAGTAGTGAATTTGTGCTTCAGGGATGATTGATAGTAGTGAATTTGTGCTTCAGATTTGTAAGTAAGCTTTTAGGAACAAAACATGCAGAATGGTGTGTGTCTTTTAGATTAGTGTGTATAACTATGAAAGTATGAATTATTTTTATAATTATGCAAAACTGGTAGAGCTGCCTAGTTTTTACTGTTAGAGTGGGTCTGTTAGGCCTCATCCTTGGTCTGGTCCCAGATGCAGACCTTGTCCAGGACCCTTGTGCATGCTCTCAGACTGTCTCCACTCTTGTGAGGTATGGCTTGTTGTTAAATTGCCAAGGGATATGTATGAATCACTGGGCACAAGTGGAGGGATTATCTCCAGTAATCTCAGCAGTATCATTCAACTCAGGATGCTTGAGTCTAGTTGTGAAATGTCAGCACGTCAGAATCCGAGCACTGGGGTTTGTAAGCAGGAAGACCTCGACTCCAAGTGTCATGTATAACTAACTGCAGAGTTCTGGCCTTTGTGACAGGGACTTGGCACTCTGCTCTTCCTGTCATCTTATTTTGCTCTGAGTTTTCTAACATTCGAATTTTTATAGAGTCTTCATCTTTTGTTTTTCTGTAAAACATTTGGAGTTGTATGTATGGGAAAAAACTAAACTTGATATTAAAAAAACTCAGCTAGTTCAGAGTGACAATGTTTTGCTGTAATTCAAGCAGATTATTACATTATCACTTGACAGTAAAACTGTCTTCTGGCTGCATGGGTTTGTTTGGTACATGGTCTGAAGCACTGATTGAGTACATTCCAAAACATAGCCAACTTGGCTTTAGTTCAGGCACAGCAGATTGCCTGCTGCAAGCATAAATAACCAGATTTTTAATTGAATCACTTTAGTGTTTTTCTTTATATATTTCAGGAAAGATAGAAAATAAAAGTGAGATGTGTGTTATTAAGGAACATTATTTTTCTTCCTCTTGGGTTTATTTTAACATTCTTAAAATATTTTTTCATTTTTGACTTTGCACCTCTTAGTAAATTACTTTTTGATAAAACATTGCACTGTTTCCAGTGTTCTGTGGTTTTGCCAAAAGTTATGAAAGTATCTCTCCAGCTCCCCTTATTGCAGGACAGAATCCCACCTAACGACAGACAGGCCTTCCCAAGGAAAATCTGTCTGCTGAGACGGGCGTGCCAGCTGAAGCGGAATGTAGCAGTTGGAGCTGCTTTTTGTTAAAAATGAATGTATTTTTCACTCTGTGTAATATACACATTTAAATACATTTATAGTAACTGTCTAGAGGTTAAGACTAATTCAGTTCTTTTTAGTCTAGCCTGCAAGGCAATGAAAATAATACTATATTTTAAACAAGAAAATGTTCATGTGCCATAATATTTATAGTAAACTTTATAACAGCTTTAGACGATGTCATATGTCACGCTGTATAAACTCTTTTCTTAAGCCCGACTCTGTGTATATATTATCTTTCAGTGATTGCACACAGTGGTGTAGTGTTTCACTTGATACGATTTTAATCACTGTTAGGTTGAACTTGAAAGAAAGTTGGAATCTGCAACCAAGTCTAAACTGCATTACAAGCAGCAGTGGGGCCGAGCTTTGAAAGAACTTGCCAGACTCAAGCAGGTAGGTGGTTGGGAGCGGACTGTCAGTTTCATGTCTGACACTGCCGTGTTAGAAATCAGCGTTGGCATCTCCAGCGCTGTGGTCTAAGGTCAGAGGCTTTGGGCTTATTTTTAATGTGTTATGTGCAGAATCATGTTTTCACAATTGAAAGCTGAAACTTTTATATCATTTTTTTAGTTGCCAGCGATCTTGTTCGAAATAATCAACTTACTTTCACTTATAAACAACTGCTTCTTTCCTTCAGATTCATTTCCATTAGGGACTTCTCTGAAGGAAACCATTTTGGAATAAACTAAATTTAGCATTTCTTAATATTTAAGAGCCTAACATTTTAAAATAATTTTCCTAGGAAGATACAATTATTCAAGTATGAAAGCTGTCATAAGGAAGTTTTGCATAATTTTAAATTTAAAAGACTTAATAGTTTTTTGAAAATCCTTGTTGACATTTTCCCTTCCTAGACAAGAAAGTTATTTTCATCAGAAATTAACCTTAATTTGGGCCATAATTTTTTCAAATGATTAAGATCCAAGAGAATATGAATGAGACTTTTACTTTGAATATGACTTATTGGACCTGTTGAAAGATCACGAGTATTATTCTAACTTTAAAAAAAAAACCCAGCTTTTTTCTGAATGAAATCTAGTACATAGTGTCTCTCAGATTTTTCTTTAGTATGTTTCCATAATATTATATTATGTACTATTAGAAATCTTTGTGATACTATGTGAATCCTTACTATCTTTTTAGAGAACTGCCAGACTGGATGGCATTTAAGGATAGTAGAGCATGTGCCCCAGAGTAGCTTGTAGCTATGTTGAGATTGCAGGCACTACAAGTAAGGATTAGACACTACAGAGCGGGTAGACTCAACTTGTGTGTCCTTTATTTGAAATTGGACCAGAAATATTATGAATTTCAGATTTTTTTCATATTTTATAATATTTGCATATATGTAAAGAGATTCCTAAAGTGTTATATCCAAATGTAAAAACAAAATCCACTTGTGTTTCAGTTGGACATTAATTATATAGGCAGGAGGTAATTTTTTTCTTTACAGTATTTTTAAGTATGCTTGTCTCCTGACCATGATGTTAGCCTCATCGTGCTAGAGCTCAAAAGTTTGGGATTTTAGATTTATATTTTGCATTTTCAAAATAGCAATGTGCTATTTTAATGCTGGCAGGCTAGTGCAGGCATTTTGCACAGTAATAAGTTCTTCCTAAACTTAAAACACTCTGCTCAGTGTATGTAGGTAAGACATGGGCCCTGCCCTCTAGAGAGGTGAGAATTGGGCGATAAGGAAGAAACAGCTGTAGCAGTTAGCTGAGCACTATTCAGAAGAGAAAACACCTTGTTCAGTAGGACTCAGGGATGGGGTCTGAAGGGCAGGCAGTCTGTCAGATGGGCCTCTGGAGTTGAGTCATTAGAATATTAATAGCAAATCTGGTTGTGACTAACGTAGCAATGGAGTAGAGGAAATGTAGTGACTACTGTGGTTATTGCAAAGAATCATGAAGTGAGGAAGCATAATCTCTTCTAACTAGGTACAGGAGGCTGCATTTCAAAGGTCATTTCCAGGAACAAAGCCTGGAACTGTAGCAATAGAAATGAAACAAGATTCCTGTGAAAGATGATGCCAAGGGCTCAGCCAGAGATTCTGGGAAGGCTTTCCAGTTTGGGAAATACAATTTAAGAAGCTAATGGAGCCAAGAATGCAGGGCATACCTGTAATCCCAACATTCTGGAGGTTGAGGCAGGAGGATTGCAATGAGTTCGAAGTCAGTCTGGATTATTTAGTAAGTTCCAGGCCATCCAGGATTTCATGACAAGACTCTCTTGTAACTGGAGCAGAGGAAGGAGCTAAGATTTGCCGATTGTGAGCGGGCGTTTTAGGTTTTAGGAATATGCATTGTTTCAGAGTCTGGTTGACCTCAAGTGATGGAGCCCTTGGCAAAGGAGTGATCTGAAGCTGGTAGGGTAGAGCTTGGAATTCCTACGCTGAAGATGAGTAGCATAGAATAGAGAAGATAGTGACGCCCTAGCTAGCAGATGAAGAAATGGACTGACTGTTGCCCTGTGTATCACAGAGACACCAAGTGATAAATAAGACAGACCGAAGCGTGAGTGAGCGCGTCCTGTTGCAGTTTCAGTGCCTGCATGACAAGGGTTTCCCACGAGAGCACTGGAGTAGAAGTGAGGAGTTGGTATGCCCCAGTAGAAAGCTAGAACAGCGCTGTGGAGAGCTGACTGAGGAAGAAACAGCTAGACTTTATAAAGTCATGATGCTAAGATACGGTGGTTTCATACTGAAGGCTAGGGAGGACTTGGGGAACAGGGAGCCAGGAGAGTGGGGAGAGAAGTAGTAGATAGCAGCATGCTACTTCTGAAAGGGCCTCTCCCTACGCTGCCCAGACTGCTGTTCAATTTACAGTGCTCCTGTTTCAGTCTCCCAAGAAGTTGAGATTGTAGGCCTGAGCTACTGCGTCGCTGAGATGGGTTTTAAATGTAAGAAAAGGTAGGAGCAGAAGCTCAAGGCTTCGAGGCTCTCCTTGTCTCTGTGGCTGGTACAGGGCCAGCCTAGGCCAAGAGAGACCCGGACTTAGAAGGAAAGGCTGTGTGTCTCGGAGGTGGATTGGTGGGCAGCATGCTCACCAAGCAACATGGTAGCTTGAGCTTGAACAGCAGTACCCATCTCCACTAGACCAGGCGCTGCCACAGGGTGCCTGTCAGATGCACTGGAGACGCTCTCACAAAAGGCTCTTGGTGCTTCCTGGACAGCCAGGCTAGCTAAATTGGCCAGCTCAGGTTCACTTTGAGAGACTCTGTCCCAAAGAAATACAATGGAGGCCGGGCAGTGGTGGCACACACCTTTAATCCCGGCACTTGGGAGGCAGAGGCAGGCGGATTTCTGAGTTTGAGGCCAGCCTGGTCTACAGAGTGAGTTCCAGGACAGCCAGGGCTACACAGAGAAACCCTGTCTCAAAAAACCAAAAAAAAAAAAAAAAAAAAAGAAAGAAAAGAAATATGATGGAGAAGGTTGAGGAAGGCAGTGATGTCAACCCCTGGCCTCACTGGCGTGCATGCATGAAAACACTCTTAAGAAGGAACAAAGTGAAGCCAAGGGATTATGAAATCTCCCCACCCCAAAATTCCTCTTCGCTAATTCTGCTTCTTCACGTCTTAGTATCCTCTGGATCGTCTCATTTACCCTATTTCCTATTTATTCTTTCTTCCTGTACATTTTTACCCCTGGCTCAAAAAAAAAAATGTTTATTATTTGTTCCTAATAAGAGAGGGTATCGCTTTCAGATTTTTTTCTTTCTCTTGAATTGCTATAAATTTATTAAGGAAAGAAACTGTTGAATTAATACTTCTCCAAAACTTACATTAAAGAAACTGAGAGCAACAGGGCTAGGGTGATGGTGGTAACCATACTCAGGCTGCCTGTGAGGACCTGAGTTCACTTCCTCAGCACTCATATAACAAACTGTGTGGCCGTGTGTGCCAGGAGCTCCAGCTTTGGAGGAAGGAGATAAGTACATCCTTGGAACTTGCTGGCCAGGAAACCTAGTCAAAGCAGCGAACTCTGCTAGTTCAGCAAAATACCTTGTCTCAACATAGTAAGGAAAAAATGTACTTCCCAGTGTCCTGCCCTGCCCTCCTCATGTGCGTGCATAGACATGGGTATCTATTTACATGTATGCATCACACACGTGCACACACTAAAATTAATTTAAAAATAGCAGTCTGAATGAATGCAGTGTATTTAGTGCTTTCTTTCTTTCTTTGGACTAATTTTATCCTTTATCCTGTAAACTTTCTGCTTTAGAAACATTATAAACAAGTTTTGAGGTCACTAGGAACCTTTGATGTTTTGCAGGCCATACTGAGATATGGTGTTTTAAGAAGAACAATAGCCCTTGGGGTCCTCATAGTGAATTATGCTATGCCACTAACAGTTTTTCGAAGATTAAAATTAATAACTTCATTAAATTGGCACATTTCACATGTGTGAAAATTACTTTAAAAATTTCCCCTAAAACTCTTTATTAAAAACACATTTATTTTGTGTTTGAAAATAAAATTGGAAGTGTTTCAACGCTTTTGTTCAGAGAATTGTTTGTGCAACTTTTTGTTTAAATTGGATTAGTACCATGTTAATTTTACATTGCCTCTGGTGAATAGCCACGAGGCTATAATCTCTGCCAGTAATTTGTCACATTGAATCCCCCTGGAGGGCCATAGAAAACATTTGTGTAGTGGGGATTAGACGGTGAAAGCCATATCTTAGATTGTTAATAAATGTTAATGACAAAACCCAGCTGGTATGGCTGGGAAATTAGATCTAATGCTTGGTGCCCACTGCCAGGACAATGTCGAAAGACAGCTTTCCGTTACTCAGAGGCGGCCTAGTCTAGTCAGTCCGTGAATTAGAAGACTGTGACCTTCTGATTGCTCAGAAGAAAACCTTCCTTTTCATTCTCAGCCTCAACCCAACTTGTAGGTCTTCTGAAGTTTTTTAATCACTGGTGGCAACAACTGTGATAGATAGATAGATAGATAGATAGATAGATAGATAGATAGATAGATAGACAGATATGACATGAAGGGAGCCCCAGTTTAGAAAACAAGGAAACAATACTCTTAATATTTGGGTTTGGAATCTTGGGATATTAAAACTACTTGCTTGATATGCAGGGGCTTTTTAGTTTCCTTTTTATTCTTTGTGAAAACATACTGTAGAAATATTTTTAAACAGTACCTAAATAAATGCTTGAATGATAACAAATACTTAAGAGTTGTCTGCACTGGTCTTCATGTTCTAAATGAGAACCTTACCAAAGCCTCTTCTAGAATGTAGATCTGCAAGCAGAATAAAAGCTGCATTGTTTAAAAGTAAATGAATCATGCTATAAGGCAGGAATTAATCATAAACATTTAACTTTTTCACTATGTTACATACTTCTAAAACTCTGTATATTTGTTCTCAGGACAGGAAACAGAACTAAGACTTTATTTAGTAGCACGTGGGTCCCTTACCATATTTGTGCACAGTAGATGTGTTTAAAACTAAGCCAATATATTTAGCTAAAGCAACACAGACTTCATCGGCTGACATCAGCACTATCTTGTCCAGCCTCCTGCTTAGCCACTCCGAGTAATTAATTTGATTAATTTATAAGTAATTTAGCCAGGATGGGGATGTAAATCTTTGTTTAAGAAAACAGTTGGAGGTCCAAGTCTTGGTTAAAAACTGTGTCTTGAAACCATCCAGGCCCTCCTCCCGGCTTGTCAGCTCTGGGTTATTTTCAGAAAACTGGACTTGAGTTCCTTAGTTCAGTTGTGCCTTTTTCCCACAGACGTGGATGGTATGTGCGAGTGGGAGAGTAAGTAGTGGCCACTTTGTAGCAGCTGTTTAGTCTACTGTATGCATGTTTACATCTCCTTTCTGGATTTATAGGCAGCCAGGGCAAAATAAAGATTATACTCACTTGATTGAGGAGCCTTTATCCCAGAGCACCTGGCAATAGAAAGCATTTGCCCTGGCCCTTGTTTTTGCATGCATATGTTATTATTAACAATATGGCATACTTGCTTTAAAATTCAAGGCATTTAAAAGATTTCTCTGGTGTGTTTTAGAATAAGAATGTGTCAAGTGTGGGGGGGTGTTAAGTTCTTTTCATAAAGTAGCTTAAAGTTAGTCAATTTGTGTTCTTTTTTTTTCTCCTTGTAGTCATACTTTTTCTCATTATTCAAAAACAATGCAAATTTTTCCAGTTGTAGTGGTGCTCATTTGTTATCACAGCGTTCAGGAGTCAGAGTCAAAAGGATCAGTCACCACAAGTGCCAGACTAGGCCGGACTTCACAGTAAGAACACAGCTCACAAACCTGTAGATGTAGCATTGTGGAATATAGAACTAATAACAGTTAACAATCTTACCTCCTTCCCAAATAGAGATAATCATTTACTGTACTTTTGCCCAGATATTATTTTCTTAAAAATAACTTGTCTAAAGAATATATTTATGGATAGGTACGCACACCCATGAAGGCCCACGCAGAAGTCACACGTTCTTTAGTGAAGCGGGGCCTCTCAGGGAACTTGGCGCTCACCAGCTGCCTAGCCCCTCCAGCCTCCGGTGCTGCGGTACAGATGCACACCACCACTCCGGCATCTACTGTAGGTCACGGGGATGCCAGTGCACTGGAGGCTTATGCAGAAGCAGTTTACACCCTGGGCTTCTCCCCAGCCAGCTCTCTTATCTTTAAATTGTACCTTCTTGCCTTCCACTAAACACCATTATCCTGGATCTTTTCTTTGTAATTTCAGCACATAAGATATTTTGAAAGTATATCCAGGAAAGACTGGTGGCTTACAGCTGTGATCTCAAGTCAGTGTAGGGTGGGGCAGGAAGAGTGAATGCGAGGCCAGCCTGGGCAAGCGGGGGTGGAGCAGGAAGAGTGAATACACGGCCAGCCTGGGCAGGCTGGGAGACCTTGCGTCAGCGAGTGGCCCTGTCTGCAGGCTGTGAGGACAGTGATAGAGCCGCACAGCCATCCTGCCCCCTTCGGTGCACAGGCATTCGTCTACAAAACCAGTTTAAAGAAAGCGGGCAATAATCCGGGAAACCAGTCGCCTTCCATGTTTGAGCTTCCATAGTCAGTGCCCACTTAGCACTGGGCAGTTTTAAAATTCTAAAAACCTCTGTACATAGTATTATTTATTTTCACATGTTTTACACTCTAGATATATAGGGTAGTATTCCATGACAGTGCACCACACTTATGTAGGTTCACGGGAAATTAAGAAATGAAATTCATTTGTTTAAGATGGACTAACAGCAGATTATAAACAACAGGAAGAGGGCATGGTAACTAAGAAGATAGGTCAGTAAAAGCATTCAGACCGAGATGGGGAAAATAAGGGTAGTAATCACAGCAGAGAGCACTGAGTACAGGCCAGGGCTGGGGAGATAGCTTCTTGTGCAAGCATGAACACCTAGGCCCTGGCACCTATCAAAGGCAGGGGTGTCCACACGCATCTGTCGCCCCAGCCGTGGGGGATGATGGAGAGAAGATCACGTCTCTCAAGTTAGCTGAAAACTTTTCTAAAGGTGGAAAGCAATTGAAGATGACACCAGCATCGTCCTCTGGCTTCTATACACACACACAGTAAGATAAAGCTTGAAACGCACGTAAATTTAAAATTCATGACAAAATAATACAAATATGAAGTAACAGAGTTTAAGTGTATGAAATATATTTTGCTTTCTATAAGATTGTCCTAATTCATACTGGGTTTTGTTAAGTAAACATCTTACATCTCAGAAGAACCTGAGAGGAAATTTGACACGAAAGGGTTAAAAGATAAGAAAACAGACGAAAGGAATAGAAAATGGTACAGAGGGAAGGTGGAAATCTACGCACTCCTGGTTGCTCTAAAATTAGCTGAACTAAGTACTTCCGTAGAGAAAATAGGAACAGCCCAACAGTATGCTCTGTGGAGAACGGACCTTCACTGTAGACTTGGCGTAGCGTAGCAATAACTTGAGGCAGGCAGACCTGACTCAGGAAGCATCCCTGGGGTGGCTTCACAGGTACAGTCGGATTAATAGAATGAGGGAGGGTAAACTCATCACCCAGTACAGGTGTGTATAAAAGCTTAAACAAAACCAAAACAGTCGTATGCATATGTGAACCTGCTGGCATGACCACAGATGGAGATTCAAACACTGCAAGTGACTCCTGGCATATAGAGAACTTCCTTCAAAGATTCCACACTTTCTGGTACACATGAAGTATTTTGTCAAATTGTGCAGAAACTATATTAAACCACAATTCCACACATTTCAGAAGACTGTACATTAAGATGTGCCCTCCCCACAGGGACACCGAAGTGTAAATTAGTAAAATTCAATAACATGGGACATTTCTGGAGTAGTTTCCTTCTAATAACCCATTGTAAAATCAAGACCGTGTGAAATTAGAAAATATTTGAACTCAAAATAATAAAAATGCCATATATCAGAGCAAGAAATTGGGGTGGGAGGGTTGTGCTTAGAGAGGAACTGAACCATAGCTGCATTACAAAAGAAAAGAAAAATGTATCTTCTAGACAAAGCTAAGGAGGTAGCTAGCTCATGCAGTAGAGTGCCTCCCATGCAGGAAGGCCTGAGTCTGAACCCCATTACCCACATAAAAACCTGGATGGCGGCATATGCTGGTAATCCCAGCACTGGGGGCAGAGGTAGAGACAGGCAGATCCTTGGCCCATACTAACTAGATATAGCTGCCTATCAGTGAGCACCAAGTCTCAGTATCAGCTCTAAAAACAAGGTGCCTGAAGAGGACCTGAGGTTTACCTCTGGCCTCCACATGCAAGCATGCAACCATACCCACACAAAAACCCAAAAGTTGTTTTTTTGAGAGGAAGTCTTTGGAAGAGAAACACTCTCTATAAATATCAGAATGTTCAAGAGAGAAAGGATTCTGGATCCTACCAGCATGTGAAGAGCCTAGGATGCTACAAATAAGTGAGTTTGCTTACCTACTAAAGTGACTCAAAAATTAAAAAAATAATAGTACAGCAGTCATAATGGGTAATATATACAAAAAATATCTGACTCAAACAATTGGATTTACGTAAACATAGGAAGAAATAGCCCTAACCCCACAGACTATTTTTAAAAAAATATAAATAAGAGACCAGCGTAATAACCATGATTCTAAATCTTAAAATTAAACTATAGATTCAGTAATAAGAAAATTACAAATGCAAAACTAGCCAGTTAGTCTCAAACAGGCACAAAACCTGGAGAGGCCACACCCTGGCTTGCTCACTGAACAAGGTAATTATTTAGTACCATAAATACAACACAGAGAGCAGGGCAGGGTGCTGCATACCTTTAGTCCTGTCATGTACAAGACATCCTTACGAACATGGGAGCCAACACAGCCCTTAGAGTTGGGGGAGAAAGCAGGTCTTGTTCTCATGAAGTACACAAAGCCAGTTGTTCACATACTGATCTAAGTATCCCCAGGCTGGCAAAACAGCTCAGTGGCTGAGAGCTCTTGCCACTGTTCCAGAAGTTTGGTTCCTAGCACCCACATCAGGTGCCTCACAACAGCGTGCACCTCTAGCTTCAGGAGTTCCTACAGGGCCTCCATGGCCACCTGCACTTGTGCGTGCCTGTGCGCGGGCACACGCGCGCACACACACACACATATATAAACAAATATATTTAAGATAATAGCCTCAAGGCTGACAAGGGTTAGAAATAAAATGAAAGGCATAGAGGGCCAGCTAGAAAGGAATTGATGGAGCCTTGCAGGTTGTTTCTGTTCATCCTGAATCACAAGGGGTGAAAGGGCAAAGCAAAGAATGATGGGAGATCCTTAACCTGTAACACCAATGAGAAAAGATAAGCAGGGACAGAGAGCAAAAACACAGCGCTTTCATAAAAACTTTATGGATAAGCATATCCAACTGCCATTCAAATGTATTGAGACTTGTTTGGATGCAAAAGAAAATCAGGAGAAACCACTATGTGATCTGTCAGAACTGCTAAAAAGAAGGGAAAAAAAATCACCAAGTGTTCAAACCTACAGGGCCCAGGAACTTTCACAGTAACCATTCAGTGATGGAGTGCCTTGCACACAGTCTGGCAGTATTTTCTAATCCTGTCTCAGGTATAGAGCTAGGTAAAATGCACCCAAATGTGTTCAGAGGGCGGGCAGAGTCATCTTCACATTGGCAGTATTTATAGTATGAAATTGGAAGCTGCCCAAATGGTCCTCAGCAGTACATGAACTGTGGATTAGTTGAGTGGAAGGTTTTGCATTACTGTGAGTGATGAACTGTACAGGACAATACAGATGACTCTGGCATCAGTGGTAAGAGAAAGAAGCCCAGCACAGAGTAATCTTCACGTTTTACACAAAGCTCAGCACGATCAGCATACTCCTGGTGTGAGCGTTAAGGCAGTGATTATCTTTGGAAAGTGTGGGTGTTAGTGACTGGGGAGATGGGGGAAGCAGACTCCGGAACTTTTTCTTTACCCAGATGGTATTTATGTCAGTGGTTCATCTTGTAGCAATATAGCAAGATATCCTTTGTGTTTGACCAATGTTTTATTTGCTATAATCAGAAAATAATTTACTTAGTTAAAAAAAAAAAATACATGAGCTGGGCATAGCAGCAAACACCTTTAATCCTAGCACTCAGGAAACAGAAGCAGGCGGATGTCTGAGTTCCAGGTCTGTCAGGAACAGTAAAACAGTACAGACACAGAAGATGCCACCTGTTGCCCCTGCTGTCCTAAGGAAAGAATAGCACTTGTCTGTAGAGCAATACATGGTGAACTTAGAAGTCCCCTATTACATAGTAGGGGTCTTACTGTTTGTCATGGTAGATTCTCTCTTACAAGGAATGGAATATCTTCCTTCTATAGCTTGTTACATTTATTTTAAAAACTTTTATCTACTTCTATGGAAGAATTGTTAAATTTTAAATGCAAGTTAAGGTATATCATTTGATCCCACTTTTATTTAAAAAAAAAAAAAGTTATGTGCTTAGATTTTCATATAAGCTAGAGAAGAGAAAATGTTATCAACTAAACCGTTTGGGATTGGTGATCAGAGACTGTTGTTAATTTTTTTCAGGCACACTGGTGTGTAGGTGTGGCTCCTAGATGCTCAGAGATGCAGGTCCTTCTGCAATTCTTTGTGCTGGCAAGTGGCTGCTCCTGCCTTCCCATTCTCACACACTGTAACTGTTCAGTAAACCTCAGTCCTAATTGGCCATGAGTTATGACATCAAAAAGAGAGAAGGATAAAAGAGATAATTAGGAGAAAAGTTGGGCATTTCTAAATTTCATTTGGTTCAAAATTGGCAGCAGATCATTCTGTTCCAAGTACTGTCCATAAGCCAGTCCTATGAAATGGGTATATTCACAGTGGTACATGCCAGCTTCTTTGTTTCTTTTAAGAGGGAGCAAGAAAGTCAAATGGCTCGCCTTAAGAAACAGCAGGAGGAGTTGGAGCAGATGCGGCTGCGCTACCTGGCTGCAGAGGAGAAGGACACAGTGAGGACGGAGCAGCAGGAGCTGCTGGATATACGGAACGAACTGAACAGGTACTGTTGTCAAAACGATTCCTTTGCTCACAAACACAGGTCGGATATGCAGCCTTTTCATTTGGTCTTCCCTAAACTAAGAAGGGTACAGTGTCAGATCATTCAAAGATAGGTAAAACAAATACATACACATGTTTATGTTGATATGATATAAATCATGTTAAAAAGTAAGATTTATTTTCATATGATCTACAAATTTGATAGACCAAAAAAAAAAAAAAAATTGATCCTCACTTACCAAAACAGTATTTAACACATAGCATAGTGCTTTTTAAATTGTTTTATGTTTTAGAGATTTGTTTTTATTACTTTTACTTATATGTTTGTGTTTGTGCATGTTTCTGTCATGTATGTGGGTTCCTGTGTAGACCAAAAATGAATATTGGTTTCCTTGGGGCTGGAGTTAGAGACAGCTGTGAGCCACCCAACATGGGTGCTGGGAATTGAACTCAGATCTTCTAGAAGAGCAGCAAGCGTGCTTAACCATTGAGCCATCTCTCCAGCTCCTTTAAAATGTTTTCTATGACAGCATATTTTGGAAGGTATGGGTCATGTTATTTCATTAAAGGACAGCACCATCCAAGCTTATAACATTAGAGTTGTCAACTATGTGTTTGTTGAAGAGAATAATAGTACATATTTAGCCCTTAAGCATGGCCTAGGGATGACCTTTACAATTGACATTCAGACTCTGGCCAACATTATATTGTCACTGCCTATTTTTATACATGGAGCTACTATAGAATATCAGATAGATACATATTGGGCATAAACTGGACCATGCTACCCTGGAAGCCACCTGTGGAAGCCAAAATGTGATGGCATTTGGAGATGGGGTCTTTAACTGACAGGTGAGAGAGTGGAACCCTCACACGGGGACTATGCCCGCCTAAGGATGTTGCAAGATATTTGATCACACTTTTAACCCTGAGATTTTATTATTTACTGAACACAAAACCAAAAAAACCTGTTTCTAGTTGTGGTGTGGCTCAGCCCTTAGCACACACTTTTAATCTCAAATAGTGAAGTACTGTTGGTCTGTAGAAGGAAGCACCCAGTTTAAAAGTGATGTCTAATTGAGTGGCATCAGAGAAAGACTGACAGACTAGGATATGCCCACCTCTCATGAGAAGAGAGAGCAGCACAGAGAGGAAGAGACAGTTTTACTGGGACAGGATACAGAGAGAACAAGCTAGACACAGGTAAAGACAGAATGAGCCAGAGAATGAGAAGGAGCCAGAAGATTAGAACAGATTGCCAGAGTTAGGTTGAGGCCAGGCAGAACAATACAGTAGAAGCCAGATTGAATCAGTTAGTGTAGAGAGGAGTTTTGAGCGAGAACAAGTGAGTTGACCAGTCAGCAAGAGTTCAGAAAGAGCTAGAAAGTATGAGTGTATTCAGCAGTCAGTCTTGGAGGCTGAAAACTGTCTAGGCCTAGGTAAGATTGTACGGAAGCTGGAAGTTTCCAGGACCAGGCCTAGGTTAGCAGACGGAGGCAGTGAGCATCGGAGATGACAGGTCAGGTGAATAGAAGATACTTTTACCTACGAGACACAGGGAACGTGCTGACTTTCTTCCCCTTCTTCTGTGAGGATAGAGGAAGAGGCGGGCTGTGCTAGCAGCCTATCTTGGACCCACTAAAACTGCAAATAACTCATTCTTTGAGCTACCCAGTCTGGCAGCCCAAGCCTGCTAAGTGTGCTGTGCCCTTAGAAATGTGTTTGTTCCTTGAATAAATGAAGTCAAAAGTTTTCCTTTCACTATCTAAAAAACTATACAGTAGACCCTCAAATACCAGAGTCTTAAACATTGTTATTTGCTATGATTTCCTAAACACAGTAAGAAATTAACAATCAATAAAATTGAACAATTAAATGCTATACTGTAATAAAAGTTATGTAAACATTAGGCCTCTGCCAAGAAACCTTGTGCTTATGCTTCTCGTGCGGACATGGTACCTGATTGGTAGGGCCACTGTGACCGGTCATTTGATCACATGCACTCAGACAATTGAGACTAATAGGCAGAGAGCAAATACAGCTGGAAAAGGCTGACTGATGACCTGGGCAGATCTACTGGACAGCCTGAGAATCCACCACACTACTCAGAAGGGCAAGTACTTTAACACTTAGGAATTACTTATTTGGGAGCATTTTCCATCTGATGCTTTGGGACCATAGAGTACTATGGGTTAGTTGAAACCACAGAAAGAGCCATGCACAGGGAAGGGTTGGAAGCTTTGTTTATATACACTGCTGGGTGATCCCTAACATGAGATGGCTGACTGACGTTAGGGATAAGGTGAAAACAGTGCTCCAGGTAAGGCAGGGGAACACTGAGGTTAGAAATGGTCTCTAGAATCATAGTGAGCTCAGACTCCGTGATACTCTGTGTGGCTTTCCAGGCTGTTGAAGTGTTCTCTTTAATCTTGTCCTCATCTCTAGTCTCTTCTCCAATCTTACTGAATGAGTTGCTTTGAATTTTTTAAAAAGGTAAGATAGGCATATAAATCATTTAAAAGAATCCCTGGTTTAGTAGGGCCTAATTAAAGTTGTTGTATTACTAATATGAATAACTAATAAGAAATTTCTTATACATTAATTATAAATTACCTTTAATCAGTATTAACAGTTATCCTCAAATAGTCTCACAAAACCAAACTTCCAAGTATTAAATGCTATCAATGAAACACAGGCTCAATAAGAAAAACAAAATAAAAAAACTTAGTGTGAAGAATCTTTGGTAGAGGCTAGAGAGATGGCTCATCAATTAAGAACACTGTTCTTCCAGAGGTCCCGAGTTCAATTCCCAGCAACCACACAGTGGCTTATAACCATCTATAATGTAATCTGATGCCCTCTTCTGGCATGCAGGTGTACATGCAGATAAGTACTCATATACATAAAATAAATCTTTATAAAAAGAATCTTTGGTAGAGTTTTCAACAAATATTTGGTGTCTGCAACATTATAAACTTGGAAAGCATAGATGGCATCTTCTGGTAGTGTCCCAAATAAAAGAACATGGGAAAAAAAAAAAAAAAAGCAAAACAGTGAGTCAGAATATGATCTCATTCAAATGTTGCTGTCCCATCTAGCACAGAAGCCAAATGCATGCTGTGTGCAGGTCTCTTGGTTGCTTAAAAGGAAGATGAAAGCTGCCTGTCAAACTGTGAATCATACACAAGTAATCTTAACTATCATTCCACACCGTGACTGAGAACTGAACTAGTGAGATGACATGCATTATGTCCTCTGTGTAAGTTAGAAGAACAATCACTGTGTGATAGGAAAGACATGGAAACGGTCTACACAAAGAAGCCATCCATGCTGCTCTGACCGCTATGGCTCAGCTGCCAAAGAGTTGGTCCTGCTAAGGACCGTCACAGGCGCTATGTTTGTATTTGCTGCAGAAAATGTCTCTGAGGGTTCTCACAGTGTGGATGTCCTTTAAAGGACATCAGATACCTAGACATCTTCAGTGCAGTGGGACCATTCCAGCAAAACATGGTGTGTCGTGGCACACAGATGCTTAGGAGTGTGGGGATATATTGAACACGGAGAAGAAAGCGCTTGGGAAAGCTTCGGAAAATATCTGGAGGGCTGTCATAGTAGAAGGAACTAGCCTTCTTTTGGGTGGAAACACAAAAAGCATGGAGAGGATTAAGAGGTATACTGAGCTTCTACGACAGGAAACTTTCTAACAGCAGTCCTGTGGATTCTGAGGGAGGAAGCAAGTGAGTGGAACACACAGCATTTGTCAGGCATGTTATCGAAGTTTCCTGTTGGAATTCCAAGGGCTTCCTTAGCTGTCAAGTTTAAATATTCTATTGTGATCATGACAATTTCAGTAAGTACTTGATAGGGGTGATATACTTGTATAAAAAAAATACATTTTTCCTTCTTGTATAACCAAGTAATTTTTAAAGGGACATGATTAGACCCATTGGTATATAGTTTGGCACCATGGATCATGAATTTGCCTAGAATGTTCCTTCATCCTAGGTAGCTATGATAATAATAAGTGGATAAAAAGTGATTGCCCTGCAAGCATTCAGATCTGAGTTTGAATCCCAAGAATACAAGAAAAGACTGCACAGTAGAGTCCATCACTTATCCCGACGCTCATGCTCCTATAGAGAAATAAGAGGAGGAAACGAGAATAGCCGGAAGCCTGCCAGTCAGCTAGCCTGGCGTACACCACAGAGTAACACAAGAGGCTCCTCCTCAGCACGGAAGAGAGGACTGATACCTGAAGTTGCCCTCTGCACATCCACTTTGGCATGCATGAACATGTTCCCCGCCTCCTCTCCCCACACCCCACACATCCACGAGTCAGGGTAAAGGAAACAGCTAATCAGAAGAAAGTTCTTGCTCATCTGCATGCACTGTTCAAATTCAGTGGGAAACTGGGATTGTTACTACACTTCACTGGTTACTCGACTCCTACCTAGGTCTCAGCGCACAGCGTCCCTCACTGTTGACGGTTTTGGGTTTTTTTTTCTAAGAACAGCTGAAGATACTTGATGTCCTTCTTAAGCTGTCCATATCTTCTTAGTTTTGTTTTAGAACCCTCTGAATAAATGATACTGTTTACTGACAGTGACAGGCACTGTCTGGGACCAGATCTCCTGGTTCTACTGCTGCTCTCTCTCCCTGGTCTGTGTGCAAATTTAGACACAGAGTTGTAACTAGTTCTTAAAGAACCAAAGTAAATCCTAAAATATTCCATATCAAGATGTCACGTTCTTACTGCTAGAAATGCTGGCTGTCATTTCTTCTCCATTTTCAAAGCAGCAGGGCCAACAGTATTCTGTATGAAATGTCAGAGTGCCCAACAGCATCTGCTCTATCTCCCTCCAGAGGAGGGCATCAAAATTATGACCAGGAGACAAACATGATCAGATCTTTGCACCTCATGCCCTCTGGGCCAGGCTTCCATGTTCACAAGTTGTACTTTCCTCAAAGTAATTAGAAGAACTAGAAGTGATTAGAGACATAAGCTCTTTCCCAGGGTGCACTTTCCCTTTTTTTTTTTTTTTTTTTTTTTATAGTTCTTTAAAAAAATTTTTTTTATTTTAATTTTTTTTTGATACATTATTTACATTTCCTGTTTCCCCCTACCCGGGTCTCCACTTTGGAAACCCCCTTTCTCCACTCCCCTGCCTCTATGGGGGTATTTCCCCACCCACCCACCCGCCCACCCACTCCCAACTTCCCACATTGACATTCCCCTTTACTTGGGTCTCTAACACCCTCAGACCCAAGGGCCTCTACTCCCCCTGATGGCCAACAAGGCCCTCCTCTGCCACATATGTGGTCCGAGTCATGGGTCCCTCGATGTGTATACTTTGGCTGGTGGTCCAACCTTCA
>CM052715.1:38353385-38430671 GCA_028551405.1 Uromys caudimaculatus | reverse complement strand
TACGATCTGAGTGGGATCTTTGTCCTGGCGCTGATTAGCTGTGGAGCCCTGTGGCCCAAGCTGAGGTTTCCGGCAGTCGCTGGAAGCTGCTGACCGACAGTCTCTGTGGCCCGCGGAAAGCGGGCGGAGTCAGTCGCACTTTCCCTTTTTGATTTACTACATGTGACCTAAGATGAGTAAATTTAAAGAAAATACTATGTTCAAATAGCAAAGAGACTGTGCTGAAACGACTTGAGGTAAACAGTAAAGGATGATTAAATGATGGCACGTCTAAACGATGGAGCACTGAGATGCTTTACAGCACAAGATGCTTTACACACTTGCAAAAGTAGATGTGATCAAAGTCAAAAAGTAGGATATAGCACTGCCCATTGGGCATCACAAAACTCAGGGCTGGAGAGACAGCCTTGTGCTTAAAGTGTGCACTCCTCTTGCCGAGTTTGGTCCCCAGCACTTACGTAAGGTGACCCACAGCTAGCTATCCCTCCAGCTCCATGGTACCAACACCCGATGGCAGCTAAGCTCAGGTGTACCTCCCACACACATTACATACAATTAAAAATAGTTAGCTGGGTGTGGCAGCTGCACACATCTTTTATCCCAGCACTCAGCAGGCAGAGAAAGGTGAATCTCTTAGTTCGAGGCCAGTCTGGTCTACAAAGCAAGTTCCAGGACAGCCAGGGCTACACAGAGAAACCCTGTGTCAACTGATGAACAAACAAATAAATCTTTAAAAAACTTTTAAGTATTTATATACTTAACACATAACTAATAGTTATAATTAATAATAATTAAGATGCACATATATGCATCTTAATTTACAACAAAATATTCATTTTCTGGTTTCTGTGTTTGGTGGGTTTTGTTTTGTTTTGTTTTGTTTTTTGTTTTTTTAAGTGACAGGAACTGAACCAAGGGACTTGAAGTGGCAGACAAGTGCTGTCCCACTGATAGTGAGTGAGCTGTGGGTCATCCCTAAACACTCCCCTCACCGCTTTTGTGTTTGAAACTGTACAACACAGCCGGCCTGGAATTTGTGGTCTTCCTGCTTCTCGCTCCCATGTGCTGTGCTTGAGGGCCTGATGTACTGTGCCTTAGCACTAGCATGCATTCTGTAAGTGCAAACACAGCTTGTATTTTTATAAATATATCAGTTTTATCAGGTGGTAATTATTGGTTTTTGCTTTCTTACTTAAAAAATAAAAACCTAGTAAAGCTTCTGAATTGCCTTGATTTTAAATAGTGCTATTAAGAAGGTCAAAATAGTATGTTGTCTGCTACAGTGGCATTTGCTCTTGATTTCTCAGGTTAAGGCAGCAAGAACAGAAACAGTGCCAGGACAGCAGAGAGATTGCAGGTGGGAAACTGGGCAGCCCGAGGGGCTCTGGGCTGGAAGAAGGCCTGGATGACTACCTGACACGTCTGATAGAAGAAAGGGACACGCTGATGAGAACGGGTGTCTATAACCATGAGGACCGCATAATAAGTGAACTCGACCGGCAGATCAGAGAGGTTTTGACAAAAAACAGTGCCAGTAATTAAAAACATTTGGGAAATCTTTGCAAGTACTCTAGGTCTGCATTATGATTTTTTTGTAAAATCCTCAAAAGCAAGGAAAATGGCTACTTTGGAATGCTCTTTGTAATTTTTTATAAGCTGAATTTTATATGTTACTGTATATAGTATTTATTTGATTTTACTTACGCTACCTCTCCAATGCTGGTTTCATTTTTAATTGTATTTTATATGCTCATTTAAAATGACTTTTCAGTGTTCTTCAGTTTAAAATCTTTTGTTTGACTTTAAAAACAGCCTTTCACATCTTGTCCAGGAGAACTGGCCACGGTCGTTCCCAGTTATATAATTTTTTATGTTGAGCCAAAAGAGTATGTGTTGCACTTTAAAAATTCTATGCCCTGTGCCCTTTGATTGTAGATATCTTCAAGTTGAAGCCAATTATAAGTGTAGCCATTTTTAAAAAAGCATTTTATACGACCAGTCTTTTTCCCTTAACCTGTGGTATTTGCAGATGACAACTTTGAAAATAAAGCAGTCTCAGGCAGAGAAGCTGTGTGACATGTTGGCTGACGAATTAGTCACTTGTTTAAATACAGTTCATGCAGATTAAGTTTAAAAGACAAATCAAATCCCAGTATCACTGGACTCCCATTTTAAGAACATAGAAAATAGCTTGGTCTGATCACGGCCTCCTGCTCACGGCTGGCTGAGGCTGCTTGTTAAAGTTAGAGGTTGCCTTTGTTTCTCGGTGATGGCAGTACAGCTTCAGCAACAGACTATGGAAACAGACACCTAACGACCTTAGCTGAGCACACCAGTAAAGCTGAGCTATTTCCCTCCCTCTGCAGTCAGTCTGTTTTCAAAGGCTCCTGAGTCAGTGCAGCACAAGGCCTGTGGGCCTCCAGAGCTCCTTCAGGCCGTGTTCTCCAAACCACTCCATCCTCGTGACGCACTTACCCCCATCTCTGCGGGACTTGAACAGGTTAATTAGCAAACTCCCAGGTCATGCGGGATCTTAACACATGGAAAGTAAAGATTCTGATTCCCAAAAATAACAAATGTAAGTGTATATTTCAGCAAGTATGTACTAACTACCAGTAACTTCAGCACAAGCAAAGTAGGTTATATGGTAATGTTCATGTATGTTTCTTGTTTGTGAAATTATAACCTCTATAGGCATCATATGCTTCTTTAATTAACCAAGTCTTTGTCTTCTAAAAGCAACCCAGCAGTAAATAACAGGCCGCTGGATGTGAGGGTGCCGAGACAGATAATCATAGCAGGGATTTGAAGTATGAATTATGGTTACATGTTTCTGATTTTTTTGGTGACATGAATGGAGCAAAAGTATTTTTGTTTTAGAAGGTCCTGGCCTGACGCTGGTTCTCCCTCCCTATCCTGTGAGGCCTGGAGCTTTTCAGACACTAGAGGGGGCTTAGAGCAAGTGGAAAGGACTTCTAAAATGGCTGTGTGCTTTGCCTTCGAGAAAGCCATCTTTGAGCTACTGTAATTTGACAAATAAAATCCTCACTGTGTGCATCCTTAAGTTCTGTGGCCTCTTTGTTTCTAAATGGAGTGGGTAAGGCGCTGGCCCCCTCCTGTACGTTTGTTTTTCCTGGGTGTTTCCACTGCACATTTTAAACTACTTAAAGTGAGGAGACGCTGACATGTTAGCTTTCACTGCATCAGCAACACCTAACACGCTCCTGCAGGTGCTTCACATATTCACACCTGTCTTTGTCCAGGAGCTGTCAGTGTGCATTGCAACTGCAGCAGCTGGTGTGTGTGCCTCTGTGGAGTCTGTAGTTTTCACTTTGAAAGAAGATGCATGAGAGGGGTGCCCAGTGTCTGCAAGGTCGGGCTAGCACTGTGTCTATGCACTTTGAGAATTCCTTTACAGGGCTGTCCCACTGACGCCGATACTGGTGTGTAGGCTGAATTAAGGATGTACAGGGGCTCTGTACAAACGGAGGGGGTCATACGATTTCCTCTACTGGCTGCCCTGGTCAGATACTGATAAGAGTTCCTGGGTTGTTCCAGTATGAATTGTGTGTCCGAAGACACTAGAGAGTAGACTGACCTGGCTATTACAGCTTACAGGAAGGACTCACTACCTCACAGGCGTGGTCTCACTACCATTGCATCTGGCTTCCCTTACATGATTTTTTTTTTTTTAAACTTATAAACTGTAATAGTGTGTGTTTGCCTGATGTGGATGGGGTGTGGTACACCGTGTGTGCTATGAAGCATGTGTAGTGGCCAGAGGACAACTGTAGAGAGTCAGTAATTCCCCTGTGCCTTTCATTGGATTGAACTGAAGTTACTAGGCATAAGTGGAAAGCACCTTTACCCTCTGAGCCATCTTGCCGGTTTCTCTAACATGATTTTACTTAGTAAAATTCATATTCCACATAAAATCGTTTTGAAGTATATCATTCTGTGCTTTTGTGTGTTTATAAGGTTATGCCAGCATCCTCACTGTCTAAAATAGTTTTGTTACTCCCAAAGAAAATGCCTACACCGTGCAAACGTTCTTCTTCCTTTTCGTCTATGCTGACCCGAGTAACCACTAATCCACTTTCTGCCTCTATGAGTTTGCCTCATGTAGACATTTCATATAAGAGAATCTCAGTCTCTATATTTAAAATTAGAAACTATTAACAAGCCTAAAGTGTTAATTTTGTATAAGTAGTCCCTTTAGTATAAAACAGAAGGCTGGCTTAAGCATAGCATGGCTATTCTTTTACCCATCGTTTAAATATTGACTGTAACTAGTACAAAATAGATAATGCTCTTGATAGCGATGTTGAGCGTCCTGCTGCTAGAGCTGGACCGTAGGTATAAGGCATGTGTCAGTCATTGCTGTCAACCTGAACGGCGTACTTCCGTGTTTTATAAGTCTGGGTTATGTGAAGCACAGTCAGGCAGCAGTGTAAGTCTCGTGAGGGCAGGGACAAGATCTGTCTTATTTTCTGCCCCGTGCCAGAACTAATGTAGTTCTTACCATGCATAGGTTCTTCGAGAGTACACGTATTCTTTATTGTCCATAGGAGATTGGGTCCAGGAGCCACATGGATACTAGACTCTGTGAAGACTCAAGTTCCATGTATAAAGTGTAGTGTTCACATACAAGGACTGCACAGCTTTCTATGTACTCGACTGGCCCAGAGAAGATATATGTATTCCTTATTGCAATTAAGCACTATGTAACTGGTTGTTAGTCTGTATCATGAAGTGAACAATGAAAGAAAAATCCACTCATGATCGGTCCAGATGCAATGTTTCTCTGTGTGTGTGATACCTAATTGAATCTGTGGAGGCAATCCTTAGATACTGAAGTTGACTGCATTTACTAAGTCCAGATGAGAGCGAATACAGATATGATTGTGTGTGTGTTTTGCCTGTTAAGAGTACAGGCTCCCCTGGCCTGACTGGTAGGCTATGACAGTGGGTGGCTGGCTGCCACTTTGTTGATGTGAAGGGATTGGAGTCCATTTGCCAGATAGGCTAAAAGAAGCAAAACTAATGTTTCTAAAGTCAAAGACACAGAAAATAGAAGACGGGTTTCTAAAGGGTTGGGAGTTGCGCTAAACAGTTGCAGAGTCTTTGCTTTCGGTGAGGAAATGGCTGTGTACAGTATAGGACTCCTAAGCTACGGGATGACATCAGAAAATGCTGCAAATGCCAAGCTTACGTTGTGTGCTTTACACTAGTTGAGAACTATTGGCTTTAAGTTTTGTCTGCCTTCTCCCAGACTGATGGTCTGTGTCCAAGTGTCACCCGTCAAAGCCAGCCCTTCCTCTATGGTTATAGCACCTCTGGGCACAAAATCCTGAGCTCTAAAGATAAATTCAAGGGATTTTGAAACTGAGAATTATAAACTTCTGTTGTATAATATTAAGACCTGTTCTTTAAAAAAAAAAAAAAAAAAAAAGAAAACACTGCTTTTTAAATTTAGCAGGCAGTTCAGACTTTAGACATAACTCCCAGAGAATTTTCCTATATGTTACTAGTTGCCAGCATTAGCTGTGGTATCTTTTTGTTGGTGATAAATAGACCTTTTTGTTGGTTGGTGGTCTTCTTAACTGATAAAGTGATTTGGTTGGAATGCCAAATACAATCTGCAGTGACTTAGAACTTGAAAACTTGAACCTGTCTCTGATGTCTGTCCCTTTGCAACTGTAACCTTGGAGCCTGCACTTGCCAGTGTGTGCTTTGTCTGCCAACCTCTCTAGAACAGTCTTAACTGATGGACCATCTGCAGCTCCAGGCCTTGGGAGACAAAGATGGAACTCATCCATCTTGAGGTAAGTGGGAAAGAGATTTGCTTAAGGTCTTCAGTGTTTCGGGAACCCAAAGAGCAAACCTTACCCTCTTACAACAGTGGTGCTCAGCCTGTGGGTCAAACCCCTCAGACCAGAGCCTTGCATTATGACTCAGAACAGTAGCAAAACTACAGTTATGAAGTAGCAATGAAGTAATTTTATGGTTGGGGGTCAGCACCACATGAGGAACTGTATTAAGGGGTCACAGCATTAGGAAGGTTGAGAACCCCTGCTCTTACATAACCTTTGGCATAGAGGTGGAGTCCACGAGTGTCAGGAATGTGCCAGTGGGAAGGCCACCCTAGACTTAACACCTTTTTCTATTTGCTTCTCTGGGGGTTGTCTCGGTGTTTTCATTAGAAATGTTTGTACAGATGTAGGCCCTTCAGATACAATGTTGCTGAAGTGGAGACTTAGTACTGTAGCTTTCAAACTGAAAGGGCTGGAGATCTCTTTAGAGAGATTAATGTGTAGATAAATAATTTACTGACTCTCATTCCTAAATGTACAAAGTCCCTAGAGGCTTTTAAAGATGTAGTCATTATATTCTCAAGATTGTAAGAATGTTGTTTAACCTGTCATTCATAATAGGGACCTAAAATGAGACCCATTTGTCATTTCTTCTTGGAAGCACTTCACCCACAAATTCAGAGAACTTAAATAAAATTGGGCAGCACAGCTCTTTCCCCAAGTAACTTGTTAGAAGTCAGAAGCAGATTAAAGTTGGCTAGAACAAAGAAAATATTCCTGCAAAATCCTGGTTGGCCCTGACTGTGCCAACATGTATGAGCACTGACACGGTAGAGACACGCTGTGCCTGCTCAGCTGCTGTCTTCTTCAATGCTTCCGTCAGTCCTCATCCTAGCAGACCCAGTAGGATTGAAGGCATGTCCAAAGCAATCTAACCAGATGAAAAGGTTCGGTTTACTAAAATCTCCATCTATTTTCTTGAGAGTTCTGACCCTCTAACAGTGGTTCTTAACCTGTGAGTTATGACCACTTTGGAGTCAAACGACCCTTTCACAGGTGTCACCTATGACTGTCCTATATACCAGAGATTTATATTACAATTCATAATAGCAAAATTAGTTATGAAGTAGCAAAGAAAATGATTTTATGGTTGGGGATCTGTACCAAAGGGCACCGGTAGGAAGGTGAGAAGCCGTGGACCTCACAAGAATCTTCCATGGCTCGAGTTCAGGTTGCACACGGTACAGCTGGAAGTCACATGCCAATTCAACACCTTGAAGCATTCATGTCCTCTCCCAGTTTGGATTGGAGGAGATGGTTGAGCAAACTGCTTGCTGTATCCACCTGATTGTTGCTTTGAGGAACGACATTTCAATTCCTAATTTAGGTTCCTTGTTGACAGGTGAGATTAATGGTCTTCTCCTGGTTTCTGGCAGAAGTTTGTTTAGGTAACTTAATTGAAATTTATAAAATTGGCACAAAGAAAATAAAAGTACCAAATAAGAAATAGGTGTGTCGCATAGTTTTTAGAAGCATTTTAGCCCATGGACTTTTTTTTCTTTTTGACAATAAAAATTGCATTTGCTGCCACAATCAGATCTAACACCTTTATGCTAACTTAAAAAACATTAAAAACTGCAACAGAAAAAAACTGCACTTGCAAGCCTGAATTAGTCTACCAGCTTTCCCTCTGCCTCCTCTGCCACCCTTGGAATGTGTGATTATCTAACAAGCAAACACTTGCCTTTGAGCGGGCTTAGGAGATGGCTCAGTCAGTAAAGTGCCCACTTCATAAGCATGAGGCCCTGAGCTGGGAGCCGAGGACCCACACACAAACCTGACCACATCTGTAACCCCAGTACAGGCATAAAGATGGGCAGATCCCCAGTGCTCATTGGCAGGTCTTGCCGAATAGATGAGATCCAGGTTCAAGGGGAGATCCTGTCACAAAAAGTAAAGGTGACATGGAGCATGGATCTGTGAGTTCTAGGTCAGTCAGAGATACATAGTGAGGAAAGGGAGGGAGAGAGGGAGGGAGGGAGAACAGGCCAGTGGGATGGCTCAGGTGGTCATGGCACTCACTGAGCAAAAAAGCGTGGCAATCTGAGAACTCCTGGAACTCTATAAAGAGGAGGAGAGAACTGACCTCTACAAGTATACTGTCTCACACACACACACACACACACACACACACACACACACACACACACACTTTCAAATTTCATTCTATTCCAAAAGTAAAATTGAAGTTGGAAAAAAGAATGAAGCTAGACTTGGTGGAGGCTGAGGTAGGAGGAGCGCGGGCTCAAGCCCTGTCTCATAATAAAAAGTTAAGAGAGGGCTGGCAGGTATAGCTTCTTGTTAGTATATGGCTAGTGTGTGTGAGCCCTAGATCCAATCCCTAGCACCGAGATCAAGCAGAGATAACGGAATACACTGGCATGTTCACGTCTCCCTCCTCGGCGTGTGCTTTCCAGTGTTGGCTGAACGTCTGTGTTGGAAGGCAGACAGAAGTTGCAGATTGCAGCCTTATTCTTAAAAGCTCTAGTTATGTCTGATGTCATGTGAAAAGGGACTTGTGCAAATTTAGTAGGAGTGTTTTGACACTGAGCTTAACAGTTACATGGTTGTCAAAGCTGTTTTAAACAGATGCAATTTGTGTTGTCCAGATGAGCTTGCTAGTCATGGCCAATCTCAGAGGTAGGCTGTGAGACTTGGTTATCACCTTGTGCTTTTTAAAAAGGGTTCAATGGGGGAGGGGTGGTATAGGCAAACCTTGTTGTAATCTGAGGTGCCCCTAAAGTATAGGACCCAATGTGAGTCATAGAAGATGACAGTAGCCATTTGGAAGTACGAGTACTGCTGTGGTCTGAATGGAGCCACAGGACTCGTAGCTTGGTACCTGATGACCAGACATGAGATCAGGAGACAAACTGGGGCTCACAGCCTGGTGCCCTAACTTAGTGTGAGTCTACCACATGTAATATCACAGTCACAAGGTACCATGTATGACTAGAGTTGTCCCTTGAGACACTAAAGGTACTCAGCTTCTGGTATTTTATCATAGCCGCCAAACAGATTAAGACAAATGATACTATTTATTGGTTAGGTGAATAAAAGCTTTGGATAAAAAAAAAAAATCCAACATCCATTCTTTATAAAAAATTCTCACAGGCCTTGGGTGCGAACACCTCAGCCAGTCCCACAACACCCAGAGAAAGCTCCAATCCCAGGCGCTCTAACATGCCCAGGATCATTGGATCAGAGGTGAGGAGGACTCAACATCTACCCCAACACCGGGAGTAACTTGGACCAGCAGGGTCCAGGGACCCAGGAATCCCACCAGACCAGTGGCACAGGTTTCTTCCCATCTGGGCCAATGCCCTGCACGGACCTTGGGCGCAAACTCCTCAGACAGTCCCACAACACCCAGAGGAAGCTCCACTCCCAGGTGCTTGCTCTAACACGCCCAGGATCACAGGATTTCAGGAGCTTGGTCACACCAGGATTTCAAGGTCCTAGTGGCAACTTGATTCCCAGGAGTTCTGTCACACCCAGGATCTCAGGATCACAGGATCCCAGAGTCACAGGATCCCAAAAACAGCTGGTCTCTGAGAAGTTCTGACACAACCAGGATCACAGGAAAGATAGAGTCCAGTCAGATAAAGGGAGGGCAGATAGCACTAGAGATAACCAGATAGCAGGAGGCAAGCACAAGAACATAAGCAACAGAAACCAAGGTTACCTGGCATCATCAGAACCCAATTCTCCCACCATTGCAAGTCCTGGATACACCATCATACCAGAAAAGCAAGATTCGGACCTAAAATCACTTCTCATCTTGATGATAGAGGACTTTAAGAAGGACATAAATAGCTCCCTTAAAGAAATATATGAGAACACAGGTAAACAGCTAGAAGCCCTTAAAGAGAAAACACAAAAACTCCTTAAAGAATTAGAGGAAAACACAATCAAACAGGTGAAAGAATTGAACAAAACCACCCAGGATCAAAAAATGGAAACAGAAACAAGAAAAGGGAGACAACTCAGGAGTTAGAAAACCTAGGAAAGAGATCAGGAGTCAGAGATGCAAGCATCACCAACAGAATACACAAGATAAAGAGAATCTCAGGGGCAGAAGATACCATAGAAAACATTGACACACAGTCAAAGAAAATGAAAAAATGCAAAAAGCTCCTAACCCAAAACATCCAAGAAATCCAGGACACAATGAGAAGACGAAACTTAAGGATAATAGGTATAGAAGAGAGTGAAGATTCCCAACTTAAAGGGCCAGTAAATATCTTTAACAAGATTATAGAAGAAAACTTCCCTAACTTAAAGAAAGAGATGCCCATGAACATACAAGAAGCCTACAGAACTCCAAATAGACTGGACCAGAAAAGAAATTCCTCCCATCACATAATAATCAAAACACCAAATGCACTAAACAAAGAAAGAATATTAAAAGCAGTAAGGGAAAAAGGTCAAGTAACATATAAAGGCAGACATATCAGAATTACACCAGACTTCTCACCAGAGACTGTGAAAGCTAGAAGATCCTGGGCAGATGTCATACAGACCCTAAGAAAACACAACTGCCAGCCCAGACTACTATACCCAGCAAAATTCTCAATAACTATAGACGGAGAAAACAAGATATTCCTTGATAAAACCAAATTTACACAATGTTTCCACAAATCCAGCCCTACAAAGGATAATAGATGGAAAACAACAACACAAGGAGGGAAACTACACTCTAGAAAAAGCAAGAAAGTAATCTTTCAACAAACCCAAAAGAAGATAGACACACAAACATAATACCACCTCTAACAACAAAAATAACAGGAAGTTACAATCACTTTTCCTTAATATCTCCTAACATCAATGGACTCAATTCCCCAATAAAAAGACAAGACTAACAGACTGGATAAGTAAACAGGACCCAGCATTTTGCTGCACACAGGAAACGCATCTCAGTGCCAAAGACAGACACTACCTCAAGAGTAAAAGGTTGGAAAACAATTTTCCAAGCAAATGGTCCCAAGAAACAAGCTGAAGTAGCCATTCTAATAGAAAAAATTCAACTTTTAACCAAAAGTTATCAAAAAAGATAAGGAAGGACACTTCCTGCTGGTCAAATAGAAATATTTAAGGGATAACTTCAGCAAGTGTTATAGGTATCTGATGAATCTCAGTGTAATGGCCTTGGGGAATGCAAAGGAATGGTGTTCTTTGCTCAGAGTGAAGCTAACATATCTTCAAGGGAGAACATTGGAAGTATTTGAATTTTATGGTCACATTAGGGAAGTGAGTCCTGTATATTTTAGAAGACTAGTATTTATTTTCTCTGAATTTAGTCAGGAATTGTCAACTTATTTCTAGTTGAGTGTGACAGTAGTCAGGTTTTCAAAACCTACTGAAAACAAGTAACATTAAACATGTGATTTATGAGATTAGGTTGTGTGCTGTTTTGACTGAAGTCAACTTTCCTTTGTCATTTCAAAGGAGAAAAAATGAATGGCCTATAAAACTGTAAGAGCTGATCTGTCAGAAATAATTTCCAATTGCATAATGTTTTTATAAAGTGATTTAATTTATTTTAATCATATTTATAATGTGAAATTATAAGATGATGATCATATTGGCTCCTAAAGTTTTAGCCTAGAAAATAGCATTTTAATTATTATAGAAATGTCTCCAAGTCATTTCATAATTTATTAATTCTGTATTTAATTTTGACATGTTTCTCATAATTCACCATTGTATATAATACTGTGATAGATATCCCACAGTACATACATATTTTTGTCAACATAAATTCCTAGAAATTAGTTTACTAGATAAAATTTTATGCACAATTTATACTTTGGTACTTGTTGGTAAACTGTTCATTAGAAGTACTGTATTGATTTGGACTGTTATATGGAACATTTCTCTAAAATTCTCTAACAATTAAATTTTATTATTTAAAAAAAATTCCCAGCAAAGAAAGAAGAGAAATTCTTCCTAGCAACATGAGGCTGTTTGTGTGAAAACCTACAGCTAATTTAACAGGTAACCCGAAGCTTTCCTTGGAGATCAGGAACAAAAACAAGTGTCTTCTCTGCCTCTGTTCAATATTTTATTGAAGTTCATAGCCGCTAAAATAAGACACTAAGGGGAATTAAATATGTTTAGATTATAACGGTAAAAATAAAATTCTTTCTGCACGGAAGATATGCTCAAGTGTATAAATCAAATATCTAATTCAGTCTACAAAGTTACCAGAACCAGTAAGGAAATTTGGCAAGGTTGCAGAATACAAGATCAATATGAGAAACTTAAGAATTGGTCCCATTTCCATATACTGTCGTTAAACAACCTTAGCATAAAGATATGCTGGACTTTAAAATAAATGCAGTAAAAAAATGTAATATACACTTAAAAAGCTCCTGGGGGAAAGGAAAGGACAGCTACACAACTCAAGGCCTGCCACGTGTGTCTGTCAGGTATTTTGCTGGGATTAAAGACCTGTACCATCACATTCAGTTCTAATGACATTCTTTACACTAATAGAAAAAAAATCATAAAATATATACAGAACCATAAAAGACCCCCCATAACCAAAGCAATCAAGTAAGATGATGACCGCATCAAAATACCTGATTTCAAACTATACCTCAAAGCTATAGTAAACAAAACAACATGGTACTGACCAAAAAAAAAACCCCAACATATAGACCAATGGAATAGAGAATCCACAAATAAATATGTAAACAGATACTGTGATGGTTCATCTTGATTGCCTGGATGAGACTTAGGATCACCATGGAAACAATCCCTGGGTGTCTGTCAGGGAGTTTCCAGACTGGGCTAACTGAGGTTGGAAGATTCACCAAAATTGTGGGAGGACTATTTTGTCGTCTGGAATTCCAGACTGAATTTCATCAGAGAAAGCAAACTGACAGTGCTCCTCTGTCTCAGCTTCCTGCTGCAGATACAATTCTACTGCATGCCTTCCCTCATGATGGACTAAACCCTTGTCGTTATTAATGTGTCCATTATTGTGACAAAACAGTATGACCAAACCAGCTTGTGAAAGAAAGGATTTGGTGGAGAGGCTCACAGTTCTAGAGGATTGTAGTCCATGCTCATCATATGGGAGCATGGCAGGAGACAAGCAGGCATGGCACAGGAGTTAGAGCTGAGGCAGAAAGTGAGCGAGAGCTCACTGGGAATGGTGTGAAACCTCAAAGCCCACCCCAGTGACACAACTCCTCCTATACGACCATACCACTTAATTCTTCCTAAATAGTTCCACCAACTGGGAGCCAGTATTTAAACACAAGCCGACGGGACCCATTGGCATCAGAACTACCACACCCCTCAAACTGGTAGCCAACATGAAAGCCTTCCTTCCTAAGTTGCTTCTGTCAGATATTCTGTCACAGTGTTATCAGAGCTGAGGAACCTCTACAAGCTGCAAAGCATCCAGTATATTAAATCTGTCTGCATAAACAGTGCTAGGAGAACGAGAGATCTGTGTACAGGAAACAGAGTGCTATCCCACCATGCACAAAAACCAACTCAAAACACCTAAGCTTAAGACAGGGGGAGACTTTCTCATAGGCAGCAAATGAGGGACCACACCAAACAGAAGCTTCTGTGCAGCAAATACAGTCTTTAGGTAGAATTTGGTATTACTTACAGATTTATACTTTGCTTCCTTTTGCAAGGAAATTGAAGCAGTTTGTGAAACTACACTCAATTCAGAAGGAAATTGACATTTTGAAGGATGTCAAGAAGAGAAAATATACTTAGCAAACACTAAATTTGGGGGAAACACTCAAGGGCCGGAATAATGTCCTAACTGGTACTGTGACGGAAATCCAGCTTGAAGTTGCTGGAATGTCACATAAGCTACAGAGTAATGCAGTGGTAGACGATCTGCCTAGCATTTGTGAGGCCCTAGGTTCCATCTACAGCACAGTCAAATGACAAAACAGATCAAACAACTATGGTGTTTAGACAAGGGCTAGCTGAAGCAGCCTGAGGTTACGGAGCTAACTGGTGTACCTGGAAATTGGTATTCTATACCCAGAGACAGATAGCAAGCCTTCAAAGTATACCTAAGAGTCCGGAAAACTTGAGCATCTATTAGGCCAGGGAAAACGTTAAATAATCAAAACAAACAACAACAAAAAGCACAGACTTTGACAAGCAACTTCAAAATCCCAGGAGGCAAAAGATGCTTCGATATAGAAATTACCTAAATGAGGCAGGTGAGCTGGCTTAGCTAGTAAAGGTGCTTGCCACCAAGCATGCCGGCATAAGTTCAATGCCAGGAACCCACCTGATAGAAAAAGAGAACACAACTTCCAAGCTGTCCTCTGACATCCACATATGTTCCATGGGACAGAGGTGTGCGCACGAGTACATATACACAGAGATTAAAAATTAATGCAATAAGAATGTTTCAAAATAAAAGTACCTAAAGGTTCTCTTCACCTGCAAAGAAAAAAAAAAAAACAAGTCAAACAAATTATAAGATTGCCACAAAGTAAAACGTATTTCAAACTGTGTGTTAAACTTTGTTACAATGTCATCGGCAAGATAGTGAACCAAGATGTCCCAGACCCTCAAATTCCCATGAAGACATCAAGTAAACAGACTCAAATGGTTCCGTGGTTGTTCTAGCAACCACCCAAGAATCTGCAGCATGCAAATGAACACACAACTAGGAAAATGACAACCCCAAATGTTGAGACATTTTGTGATGATTTGCCTGTGTGTGCTTCACCCCTCTCCTAGTACAGAGTGGTGCAGGCAGGAAGGATCAGTTCCATTTATTTTGCCTCAGAATGGAAAGTAGAGTTAGCCCAAGAAGGGCAGAGCAGCTGATCCCCGCCTCACTTCACTCAGATCTGGGTCGGCTGTAGCGGTGCAGCTGCCAGCAGGATGGAGGCTGGGAATATCAAGCACGCGTTACTGCAGGAGACTTTGGATAGGCAGGTGACTGGGAGGTAAAATTATGAGCTCAAAAATCCAAGAGAACACCTAGGTTCTTGACAAGAAGCAGGGGAAGGACCCTGTGAAATGCTGACCCACTTGAATGCAGCCATGTTTATAAGGTAACTATGAAGGGGGCCGGCATTCACATATCAGAGAAGAAAATGCAATAATGGTAGTAATAATAATATAAAATAGAAAGGGACAAAGTTTCTAAAAGTCACCAAAAGACCCTTATAAATCCTTGTGCCAGGTTAATCATCAAAGGTTTTCTTTCTTTCTTTCTTTTTTTTTTCCAGACAGGGTTTCTCTGTGTAGTCCTGGCTGTCCTGAAATTCACTTGTAGACCAGGCTGGCCTCGAACTCAGAAATCCACCTGCCTCTGCCTCCCAAGTGCTGGGATTAAAGGCGTGTGCCACACCGCCCGGCCTCATCAAAGGTTTTCAACCTCTATGAAAAATCCCGCCTTGAGTTGCTGTTATTAGGTATTATGTCACATTGAAAAATTAAGAGAAATAGTTCTTGTTCCTTCAAATGCCAAGTTTTCAACAGAAGGTCATAAATTATGAAAATAAACAGACATAGCCCACTAAAAGAAAAAAAAAAAACAAAAAACAAAAACTCCAAGAACCAATTCTACAGAAACTGGGCTTCAGACTTCCTAGAGAAGGATGTTAACAGCTGTTTTAATATATGCTCAAGAGGCTAAAGAATGCCATGTGAAAAGAACTAAAGGTCAGACTTAACGAAAATGTTCTAAAGAAATGCTGGAGCCAGAAAGTATAAGAGTGAAGCGTTCTCTGGCGGTTTGTTAGTAGATTCAAACAGGCCGAAGAAAGAATCCACGGACTTGAAAAAAAGTTCATAGCAATCGTCAAGCCTAAGAAAAGAAAAGCCATGTGTGTGTGGGCACCACTCTGCACACCAATGCAGTAGCACTATGATAATCCCAGAAAGGGAAGAAATGGCAGAAGCCGAGAGACTATTTGAACGATGACTGAATACTTCCAAACACGAGGAAAGGTGGACGTACAAATTCAAGAAGCTAAACGACCTCTGTGAGACTTAATTTTGATCATCAACTCGATGGGCTTCAGCAGCATCATAGAAAGCTTCTGGTCTAATCTGTGAGGGACTTGGAGTTGGGTTCAGTGGAGTGGGAAGACACGCCCTAAATACGGGCTGCACTGGTCCACAGGCCAGGGACTAGTGAATACGGAGAAAATGAGTTGAACATCCCTTCTGCTTCCTGATTGCGATGCAGTGTGACCAGCCATCTCCAGCTCCTGCCACCGTGCCTCCCCCACAATGGTGGATTGTTCCTCAAACTGTGAAGGGGGAGAACCCTTACCGCCTTGAGTTGCTGTTATTAGGTATTACGTCACAGCAAGGAGAAAAGTAACTTACCACACATGCTCAGAAGGATACATTCATTATAATCAGAGCTCAGAAGTCAAAGACAAAGGGAAGCTTCGAAGAAGAGAGTGATGTCATGCACAGTGGGTGACACGGACAGCTCTAAAAGGAAGTGCTAGCCTAGCAGTCTATCTCAGAACTTATTCAAAAATGAGGACCAACAGAAGACATTCCCAGGCAAACAGAAGCTGAGAGAGCTGCTTGCTATTAAGCCATGAAAAGTGCTAAAGAGAGATCTTCAAACTACAGTAAAAATGCATTGGACGATAACTTAAAGCCATGGAAATACAAAGTTGTCTGGTAAAGACAAATGCATGAGCAAATGTAAAATTCTATGTTATGTAATTTTGATTGTAAGACTGCTTTTTTCTTTTATAAAATTGAAAAGGCAATATATATATATACATATATATGCCTACATATACATATGTGTATACACACATATATAGACATATGCATGTGTATGTATATATAGACGTACATATAAAGATGTAATCTGTAATAGAAAACAGGGTTGGAAGATCTGTATGAGTACAGTTTTATATGTAATTGAAGTTAAGTCATTACCAGTTTAAGATGGATGACTTAGGGACAGGAAGATGGCCTGGTGTTCAGAAGCACTTGCTGTTTGTCCAGAGAACCTGAATTCTGTTCCCAGCACGCACTCAGGTGGCTCACAACTACTTGTGGCTCCAGCTCCAGAGGATCCAGTGCCCTTTTCTGGGCTCCATAGGCACTCACAAAGACATGGCGTGCACACATACATAACATAGATGTGTGTACATTAAAATAGATTGTTTTACAAAAATGGATGATTTTAATTTTAAGATATTATATATAATCCCAGTTGTAACAGTGAAAAAAGTGTTTACACAAGATTTACATAAATGAGAAAGTAACCAAAATATGTCACCACCTAAAAATCCACAAAAAAGGGCAAAACAAAACCTTAAGTCATGAAAAATAATAATAACATGGCTGTAGTAAGACTTCTCATATTTGTAATTGTTTTAAGTGTAAATAGATTAAATTCCCCATCAAAAGACATAGATAGGTTGAGGGTACTGTCTTAGTCAGGGTTTCTATTCCTGCACAAACATCATGACCAAGAGGCAAGTTGGGGAGGAAAGGGTTTATTCAGCTTACACTTCCACGTTGCTGTTCATCATGAAAGGAAGTCAGGACTGGAACTCAAGCAGGGCAGGAAGCAGGAGCTGATGCAGAGGCCATGGAGGGATGTAACTTACTGGCTTGCTTCCTCTCCTGGCTTGCTTAGCTGGCTTTCTTACAGAGCTCAAGACTACTAGCCCACAGATGGTACCACCCACAAGGGACTCTGCCCCCTTGATCACTAATTGAGAAAATGCCTTAGCTGGATCTCATGGAGGCATTTTCTCAACTGAAACTCCTTTCTCTGTGATAACTCCAGCTTGTGTCAAGTTGACACAAGACCAGCCAGTACAGGTACTGAGAATGTAGCTCACTGGCAAAATGGCTTAGTACTACCAGTTCCTGGGATTCATCTCTAATAAAACACACACACACACACACACACACACACACACACACACACTCTGAAGCAAAGCCAAAAAGAGGTATATTGGCTGAAGGACCAAGAACACATTTATAAACATATGCACCAAATACTAGGGACCATAAAGACACAAAGAATTAAAGGGAGAGGTAAAAGTTGGTAGCAGTGACAGCCGACTTCAGTACCCCACTTTTGATAATGAATGGATGAACCAGAAAGGAAATCAATAAGGAAATAACTGATCTAATACTCATTGCAGACAACTAGACATAATTGATAAATAAAAAACGTCCCATTTAGAACCAGGGAGATGGCTCAACAAAAAAAAAAAAATGCCTTTTACAATCCGACCACTGTGTTTGATCATGGCACCCACATGGTGGAAGGAGAAACTGACTTTTTCATGTTGTCCTCTGATCTCCACAACTGCATTGCTGTACACACACACACACACACACACAAAATAAATAAATAAGTGGTTTTCTTTAACCCCTTTGAACCAAACAAAAGCAGATGACAGTTTTTCCCAAGAGTGTGTAGAGCATCACCTTAGAGTACAGTACATGCTAGACCACATATGCACCCACCCGTGGTTGTGTGCATTCACCTGTCATGCAATGCCCTCAGTGGCCAGACGAGGGAGCTGTAGCCCCTGGAGCTGGTGTTACTGGTCCTTATGAGCTGACCAGCCTGGGTCCTGAGAACTGACCCTCCAGAGAGCTGTAGCTTAATCACTGAGCACTCTCTCTAGACTTTTACATTTTTTTCTAAATACATTTAAAAGACTGAAATCATATATAGTACCTTTTCCTATTAGCTTTCTGTTTGTAATTATTTTGAGATTTATTTATTGTTTATTTTTTTATTTTTTGCTTTGTGTGTGGGGGGGGTCTGGATGCAAACAGCACTCACAGGCTCATGTGTTTGAATGCTTGGGACCCAGTTGGTGGAACTCTTAGGGAGACACTAGGAGGGGTGTCACAGCAGGGAAGGAGAGTAGGGAGGGATAGAGACCAAAAGCTTACATCATTCCCAGGTAGTGCTCTCTCTCTCTCTCTCTCTCTCTCTCTCTCTCTCTCTCTCTCTCTCTCTCTTTTTCCTCACAGTTGTGGATTATATGTAAGCTTTCAGCTACTGCTCCAGCACCATGGCTGTCTGCCTGCTGCAACGTTTCCAACCATGATGGTCATGGACTCTACTACCCTCTGGAAACATGAACCCCAAATTAAATGCCTTCATGATTGCTCAACTTTCATGAGTTGCCTTGGGTTATAGTGGGTTTGTCATAACAACTGACAAATAGCTAAGGCAATGTGTGTGGGTGTCTTGCCTGCATGTACATCTGTGTACCACACGTGTGCCTGGTGCACACAAAAGCCCAAAGAGGGTGTTGGATTCCCAGGAACTGGAGGTATGGTTGGTTGTGAGCCACCCTGTTGGTGCTGGGAATTGAACCCAGGTCCTTGGAAGAGCAGTCAGTGCTTTTAGTCACTGGGACATTTCTCCAGCCCAAAAGTATCTTTTTTAAAAAAATAACAGAACAAAATGAAAAAATATATATATATCATGTAAAAATTGGTCAAAGACTCATAAAAGGCAGTAAAAAATTCTTTTGAGACAGAGGAGTGTGACAGCAGTGTCTCAGACTCTTAGCATACGGTGCTAGAATCGCTAAGGGAAGGTTTATAGCAAAGAGGACTTACACACATGGGGGCTGAGGAAACAGCTCCATGGTAGAACTCCTGTCTTCATTGGGCCTGTGATGAGGCAAAGATGTCGCAAAGATGTCACAATGCTGACGGTATGGAGGCAAAGGCTCTTTACCTCATGTGGCCAAAGAACAGAGAGGAGCAGTACCAGGGAGTGACAGGGCAGGATGTAACCTCTGAGGACATGACAGTCACTGACCTCCTTCCCAACAAAGGCCCCACCGTGCAGTTCCGCAGCTTCCCACAATCCACCAGAGTGTGAATCCCACCAACTCAAAACTTCTTCATTAGGTCAGAGCATCAGGATCTGATCGCTTCTGGAAACAGCCTCCCAGAAAGACCTAGAGATGTGCTTTACTACTATCTAGGTGCCTCGAACTCCATCCCATGGGATGCAAAAAAGAATAGGAAAATATCCAGGTGTAATGGTGCATGTCTTTAATCTCAGCCCTTGGAAGGGAGAGGCAGGTAGATCTCTGTGAGTTCAAGGCTAGCCTGGTCTACATAGAGAATCCCATGCTACCTAGGGTTGCTAGCTTAATTAGCAAAAAGGAAATGTTTTACAGACATAAAGAGAATTATAAGAGAATACTGCACACAATTGTATGCCAAAAAGTCGGCTAACTTAGATGGGATGAACAGAGTCCTTAAAACACATACAATGTACAAGACTGAGTTATAAAGAAATAGAAAATCTGGAAAGAACAGCTAATAATGAGGTTAGTCAGTCATGGAAAATGACCTGACACATAAAAACCAAGAAGATAGCTTCACCTGTGAGGTATAGCCAGATATTTTCCAAAATGGCACTCATTAAATTAATGGAAGAGGAGAGAGAACATCTAGTCAGTCTATTAAGCATTAACCAACTTCAGAGCCAAACAAAAAGCTACTGTAAGAAAGTCACAGATTTGTGCCTGGAGAGATGTCTCAGCTATCAAGGGCACTTGCTGCTCTTGCAAAGGACACAGGTTTGGTTCCCAGCACCTACACCAGGCAGCTTACAACCACCCGTAACTCAAGTTCCAGGGGATCTGATAGCCTGTTCTGAACTCTGTAGGCACCTGTATGAAGGTGGAATGTGTGTGTGTGTCTCTCCTTCCCTCTCTCTCTCTCTCTCTCTCTCTCTCTCTCTCTCTCTCTCTCTCTCTTCCCCTTCCCCCAAGGATCCAACACCGTCTTGTGACCTCTAAGGGTATCAGTCCTGCGTGTGGTGCACATAAATACATGTAGGCAAAATGCCATACATATAGAATGAAATAAATTATAAATATAAATAAAATAATAAAGATAGAGAAAGACTGCCCCACCATAATAAAAGGTAGAATCTGAAAGTCAGCCTTGGAGCAATTAGGCAAGAAAAATTAAATACATCTGAATTCGAGAGAAGTGAAATTCTCTGTGTTTGCATTTGGCGTGATCTTCTATGTAAAAATGCCAATATGCACATATATAGATACTGTTAGAATAAATAAGTTCAACAGAATTCCATAGTATCAAATCAACAGGCAAAAATTCATTGTATCACTGAAGTCGAGTGACTTAGGCTTGAGTTCTCCCAGAACATGGAAGACTAAAGCAGGGGACCTGGCACAGATGTGAGAACCAATCTTGATAGCATAGTAAATTCCACACCAGCCTGGGCTATAGAAGTGTGCCGTATGTATGTATGTATGTATGTGTGTGTGTGTGTATGTGTGTGTGTGTGTGTGTGTGTGTGTGTACCGCATCTCAACAGGCAAAGCAGACAAACAAAAATCATTTCAATACAGTAGGAAATGATCTGAAAAAGAAATGAAGGAAACAGTTCTTTTATAGTAGCTTCAATAGCATAAGATGGGAATCAAATTAACCAAGGAGACTTTGATGGTTAATATTTATTGCCAGCTTGAATGGACTTGGAATCACCTAGGAGACACACCACTGGGGGGGGGGTTTTCCAGAGTGTTTTAACTGAGGAGGGAAGAATGTAAGTAGCACCATCTCAAGGGTCCCTAATGAGTCAAAGGAAAAAGGAATGTCAGCACATCCTGTTCTCTGCTCCCTGGTCTTCCCAGGTATGAGGAGCCTAACTACAAGCTCGTGCAGCTGTGAGGCCTGCCATGCTTCTCCCGACATGATGCACTGAGCTCCCCTAAACTGTGAGCCAAGAATCGATCCCTTTGCCCTTACATTGTTCTCTGACAGGTATTTTGTTACAGTGATGAAAAAAAGAGATAACAAATGCATAAATAAAGACTTTTCACTGAAAGATTGAAGAGGTCAATAAATGAAGAACTAAAAAACGTCCACAGTTATGAATTGAGAGACTCAGTCCAGTGCTGCCAAAAAAGAGGTCTACAAATTCAATGCAATATCTGTCAAAACCCATTTTGTTTTCTGGGAAAACATATTTAAAGGTCATGTGGAATTTCAAAGGGCCTTACCTTAGTCTGTTCACACTGCCATAACCAAAACATCAGAAGCTGGGTAACTTGTAAGGAATAGAAACTTCTCTCTCATAGATTGAGAGCACAGGCAGTTGAAAGTCAAGGCTCAGCAGATTGTGGTGTCTGTGAAGGCAGCTTTCGCTCTGCTCTCAAGATGGTGGCTTGATGACAGTCCCTCAGAGTGGGTACACACTGTGTCTTCAGGTGATAGAATGAGAAACTGGGCTTCCAACCTGAGTCCTTTTATAAGGGGGCTCCCCCCATCACTGAGGGCAGGGCTCTGCTCCCATGTTTAGTAGCCTCCCAAAGGCCACACCTCTCAGGACTATCCTGGTGGAGTCCAGGCTCCAATCTCAACCTTCAGGAGACTACGAAGAATGAGAACCATCCTCCAAGGGGAACGAACTAGAGTCCTAACATTTCTGATTTCAAAATGTACCTCAAAGCAACAGTGATCCAAACCTTGGTACTTGCATGAATAGGTGCAGTCTGTGAAACAGAGTGTAGGATACAGAATCCTGAAATAAAGCCTCATACATATGACCTCATACAACAGATGCAATGGATAGGGGAATATGTGACCTGGTGCCTTTTCAAAGAAAGGAGTCTTTTAAGAACAGGGTGCAGGGAAAGTGGAGCATCCCTAGCCTAAGAAGAATAAAGCTCACCTTCAATATACTCAAAATTAACTCAAAATACACCAAAGACATCAAATGTTAACACTCAAAATTATAAAACCCCTAAAAGATGACTTATGGGAAATCTTTACAATATTGGTTTTAGCAATACTTTCTTGAATATGACATGAAAGCAAAGGCAAAAAGGAAAAACAATAGCTGTTAAATTAGACTCTTACAAGGAGAAACTCCTGGGTATGGGAAGTGATTCAGGTAAAATACAGGATGGGAAGAATATTTTCAAGTCATATATCAAAATACTCAGAATTCAAACAGATTCCCACACTAACCAATAGATTGAGAACCAATTTTAGAGTGCGCATAGAACTTAAAGAGATCTCTCTCTACCATGGTTTCATGGATGAGAACACAAAATGCTTAACATCACAGGTCATTGAGGATATGCAAATCAAATCCACAATGAGCTGGACTCCCTTGTTAAGATGACAGGAGCAGAAGAGGGCTTCATCTTTGCTCCCTGTATTGGCACATAGCTCCTAAGACACCAGGGGTCTTCAGAGTGTTAAGTGTCACGCTAGGCTAATGAGAGACTGAGGGCACCATGTAGCTTCAAGTGAAAGATTGTATCCATAAGACTAAGAATTGAGCCCGGAAAAGCCCTCACGTGAACCCAGACCAATATTTATTTACTAGACTGGTTTGAACCAGGCAATTGCCTTGCAGGATTACTTTCTCTTAGTCCATGTGTTCCTTTTCCAGCACCCTGGGCTTCCTGAACCCGAGTTTGTATTTTAGAAGCTACCTGCAGGCTTCCTATGAATAGAAGCAGTAGGCCAAAGGTCATGCCATTCGGTTACCTGATCATCCCAAACACACAGCCATAACACCCGACACCTGGATCAGCCACACCCAGGGATTGATACCTGTGATCAGAGCTGCCCAACGGCACCTAGCTCAGGCATTCTGTGTAGGAATGCTGGAGAAATAAGGAGGGAGACTGACCAGAGCGATCAACCCAGAGTAGAGTCCAGGGTAAGTGGTTCTCAATCTTCCTAATGCTGTGACCCTTTAATACAGTTCCTCAGGTTGTGGTGACCCCATACCATAAAATTATTTTCATGGCTACTTCATTACTGTAAATTTGCTACTTTATGAATTGTAATGTAAAAAAAAAATCTGATATTTCCAATGGTCTTAAAGGGGTCAAGACCCACAGGTTGAGAACAGCTGTCTAGGGCTTTTATTTTCTCCCTCCATGAGTGGGAAATCTAAATGTAAAGGTGTTTAAGGGAATTGTGTAAAAAAGTTGAGGCACCCATGTGGCGGACTTTAAACACTTATCTCAGTACCCTGAACACCCTGTAAGGCTTTAAGACATACTACGGCTTACTGAGAGGCTGAGCAGATATGTAAGGAAAGACAACAGGGTTAGGCCAGAGAGTAGCAGCCTGCTGCTGTGTGGCCCAGTGGGCCTAGGGAGGCCATGGAGGGTACCTGAACTTCAGTCTGCTTCCTGGAACCCACCAAGTCCATGAATGACAGTGACTGAAGAGGGTTAGTCACATATCAGAGACTGGGACAGAGAGAGGCTGCACAGGTTTTTTACTCCCTGTCCCTTACCAAAACCCACCTATAAAACCCACAATATTGTTGCTTGGGACCTGCTACAGACAACACTTCAAAAACCAGCCAGATCAAAGAAATCACAATGGTCCCCCAAAGACACAACCCCAGGGCAGGGACACAGACCACTTCTTATACTCATGTCCCACCTAAATAGGAGTTCTGCAGTCTTCAAAGGAAAATGAAGCATGTTTTGATTCTAGAGCATCCTTCTAGAGGTCTTCTGAGTAGGTAAAGGCAGCACTGAGCATGAACCATTTCTTCTTTTCTGCTTTTAGTTAAAGGGATAAAATGGTTGACATGGGGCTCTCCTCTCTGTCTGCATGCGTGACATGTTAAAGACGGATTCCATGCAGTGTTGGCGTGAATGTGGCTCTGAGGTCTCACAGGCTGTTGGGTCAGAGTGGACACTGGAGGACACTTTCCAAGAGCCACTAGCAGTCTATAGCACAGGCAAAGATATATTATTACCCTATGATTCTTCAGCTTTGCCTTCTCAGTACAAGCAGGTGCAAATGCTCACAGACGTGTCCGAGTGCACGGAAGCCTGCCTTACAATTGCTACAAGTTAGAAGTAACACCCACTGCAGGAGAATGGACAGACTGCGCCTATTCAAGGGAGAAATGCTGCTATGTGAAGCCTCATAGATGGATATCAACAACATGGCAGCCCGTGAGATGCAAACGTGCGTATGAAACACACAGTGCTTCTACTTATATGAAACAGGGATAGGCAAAGGTAACCCATGACTGAGAACAGTGTTCTCTTTCTGGGAGAGCCGAATCTTTATCTTGGGTCATGGGTGTGCACTATTATGCTCCAGTCAGGTTACATATTACTTACGTAAGAGTTTATAAGAATTATGCATTTGGGATACCATACATTATTGAAATTCTAAAATTATATTTTCATCTCTCCTCCTTAAAACACTTATTTTCTTTTTTAGTCTACCTACTTCCTGCCAGATGAGAGACAGTTCCTTGTGCCCATGTAGACACTAGCCACAGAAAGCCCTCTATCCCTATTGCCTGTAGCTTTGAGGACCACTAAGATCATGTTGGCACTGACAATAACCAAGAAAAGGAAGGCCTATGAAGGCTAACCAAGTAATAAGTATTTGAAAAGAAATAATGTCATCTCATATGCCAAAATAGAACCCACCAGAGAAAGAGCTTTAAAAGGTGAAGAGTTAGAAGAGAGTTTTGGGATGCTAAGGGTATTTTAGATCAGGAAGAGATGGCTCGACAGGTAAAATGCTGGCCGCATAATTCTGGTGACCCAAATTCCATCCCTCAAACCACCCCCACAAATATCCCCCTGATCTCCACACACAAGCTGTGAAACACACATGCCCAGACCCATCACGTGCGCACGTACGCACGCACGCACGCGCGCATACACACACATACACACACACACAAATAAATAAAAAACATGAAGACAAATATTCCTTTAAGGAAAGGATACATTTAATTTCATTAAGTTAAAAACTAACATAAGTAAAACCAAAATGAGGACAACAAACTAGGAAAACTGTAGCACATGTGACAGAGTTGTGCCATGTATGCAAGAATGTATACAAAAAGATTTTATAATAGTAATAAGTTAGGTGATTCAGTCACAAATGGGAATACAGCTTATGGCCCCAGAGGGAACAGTAGACATTTGTTACAAATGAGGTGATAAAAGAATCCTTGGTAAGTATGTATACTTACAAACAACATGTTTGTTTTTAAAAAAAAAAAACTAAATACTTAGAAAATGTTTACATATAATTAAATAAAATTATGTCATGTCACAGGATGTTTGATATCATGTAATTTTAAGTAAGTATATTTTTTACAAAGTGGCCTGAATATGATTACCTCTCAGAGATGTAATTATTAGTCTCTTAATTTTTCTACTGCTTTTTTGTTTTTTTTTTAAATTTTGGCAATGAACACACAGCCTTTAATCAAAGCACCAATATTTTACCTTAAAAATACCCTATAAGCAGATTAAAAACACAGTGAGTGGCTAAAACATTCCGACATACTTAAAAAGTATGGATGTTTAAAAGACTGCTCTGACCAAAGGCAATTGTGCCTAAAAAACAAACAAACAAACAAACAAACAAACAAACAAACAAACCCACCCAACTTACTTTGCATGCAAGCAGCACTCTTTCAGTAAGGCTTCCCGGACAGTTTAAAATCACGACCCTCTTCTGTACTTGAACTATTAGATCATCAGGTTCAACCTGCACTTTTCCCACGCCCCCAATGTGATCTATTATATTACATAATTTTATTTTTATTATGATGACTGCTTTTCTGTTTCCCATAGAATGTTGCCAGGAATTTAACGAGCAGTCACTGACTGACTGGATGACTATGGATAGATACAGCAAACATTTTAGAAAGAAATACACAGTTACAAAAATGTGACTTTTTAAAGATTGTATAATTATGAGTAGTGACTATTTAGAATTATTTAGATTGTACAGTTTTTCTGCACAGAGGAAAATGTGAGTACACACACACACACACACACACACACACACCCCACACACGCTCACTTAAAAGCTGTTTAGCCAGGTCTTTACCCTCAGAATCACCCTAGACACCTTGTTTTTCAAACACTGGCGAGGAAATGCTTTTACAAGCCTCCTCACCAACCTGTGTTGGGGTTTAGTATCCCTGAAAGTTAAATTCTTTTTCTGTTTACCCTGTTGCCCTTGGCAAGTTAGGTGGTGCCTGTGGGTCTCTTTCAAGGCAGAGAAGGGTGGATATTTCTCACCATGGTGTGATGAGCAATGAAAGAAAGAGAGGAGGAGAGAGAAGGGGAACAGCACAGATACACTGTGTTGTGCTTCTCTCTGCTCTGGCTGAGTGAGGGCTGAAGCAAGTGTAACAGAGCCCCTGTCCTCAAGGGGTTTTTAATTCCAAGGAGAGCCTGGAGCCTGGAGCCTGGGTGTTTACTTAGTCTCCTCCTGGAACCTGAGCCAACGTTTACTCTGAGGCAACTGCTCATTGGTAGCTCCCTTTGGTGGCCTCCTGCTGGGGGTGAAAGGTGACAAGTTTGTGTAATAAAACTGTATCCATTGCTTTTTTAAAAAAGGACCACTTTCCATTATGTGGCCAAGGATTATCCTCCACAGTCATTACCTGCCCCCCCCCCCCATTGGAAGCGCTCTCTTTTCCTTCCTTTTAAATTCGTAGCTGGCTTTTCTTTAACATAGTCATAAAACACACTTAGAAGGATCTGCAATGGCAGTTCTCAATCTGTGGGCCGCGACTGGAAGGGGCTGTGCTGCATATCAAATGTCTTGCATATCAGATATTTCCATTTCTACTTATAACAGTAGCAACATTACAGCTGTGAAGTAGCAACGGAAATAATTTTATGCTGTGTGTGTGTGTGGGGGGGGGGTGTCACCACAACATGAGGAACTGTATTTAAGGGTCACAGCCATTAGAAGATTTGAGAACCACCGGCCTAGAACAACATCACACTGGTCTAGGGACTGGGAGATGATTCAGCGGGCAAGACTGCCAAACCTGGAGTTCTGAGTCTCATACCCAAGATCCACAGAGTGGAAAGAAATAACTGGACACACACACACACACACACACACTCACACACACACTAAATGTAATTAAAAAAAAAAAAAAAAAAAAAAAAACCTTAAGAAAAACTGGCCTAGGTGAGATGTTTAAACAAATCTGGAACAGACGAAGCCACGCTGAAACCAGAGCCAAGGGTAAACAGCCGAGCTTTCTGCTGTTGTGGCCTTTGGTCTGACAACCAAGACAAGGAGGAGATGGCTGCTTTCAGGTTTCCACACATCCTGCTTTCTCCTTTCAGGACATGACAGAGGCTAAACTGGTCATTTCTCTCACAGAATGTTTTTGATAAGCAAACTTTGATGGTTTTCTTCAAAAGAACCCAAATTCCTTTTCCTCACGAGCCTTATATTCTAACCATATTATTTCTCGAAGAAATGATACCCTGTTCTCTGTACCATCCTGAAGCCATGGAGCCCTGTCTAACACCAGGGCTGCAGCTGATGTTTGATCTCTGTCAGCTCTCACAATAATTTGGCCTCGGCTCGTATTCTGAACTGTATTTCCATTTTTACATCCAGATAAAATATACTTCCTTAGGCACCCATGGTACTGGAATTTCTGCTGACTTGTCTGCACGTTCAAGTCGCTTGTGCCCTGCCCCGGGTCCTTGTGGTTTGATGCTATAGTCCTGTGGAATTGGAGTCAGGATACCTGGCGTCTGGTTCCCACTTTGCCCTTCCTGGAGGCTTTGGTTAAATCTAGTTTAAATCTCCCAACCTGTACTTGGTGGCTGTCAGCATTACCTTCAACAATCAATGTGGAAATCCTTTCCAAACTGACTTCATAATGGGCTGGGCTCAGAAATACATTCTCTTCTAGGTCTATTTACTTGCTTTGTGACATGCTTCTCAGTCTCCTCGTCCCTTGGTACTGTCCCTGCCTTTAGATGCAACCCTCAAAGTTCCCACCCAGTGAGCCTCCCCCCTCCACCTGGACCTTTTAACCAGGGGGTGTCCCATTCAAGTGTGTTTAATAGCACTGTGTATCATTCCTCTTCAGTTCTTGGAAGAGGTAATTTTTCAATGCATGCTCTAATTCCAGCATGTCAGGGGTGCAGGTAGGGAGTTCAGGGTCATCCTTGGCTACATAGGGAGTTTGAGGCTAGCCTGGGTAGCCTAGTTTGCTTTCTACTGCTGACCAAAAACGAACTTGAGGAAGAAAGGGTTTATCTGGTTTACAGGTATGGTCTATCCTTGAGGGACTCCAAGGCAGGAACTCAAGGTGAGGGGGACCCTGCGGGTGAACACAGCAGCAGTGAGAATGAAACTCCGTTCAGAATGACTTTGTCAACCTGGATCAGACTTTTGGGAACTCTGATGCCAGACGGTTTATTGACAGCATTTAAAAACACAGTATAATTTGGGGAAAGATTTCCTAGTATAATATAATCCCTGGTACACAAGAAAGTGTAATTATATTGAAACTCTGCTCTGGGTACACGTCATTTCTTCCAAGAAGATAGGTTCTAGAGATAGGCTACCCATAGTTAAGGACCTAAGGAAAATCTAGCCTGGTCTTAGTCAAACACATAAGCTAGAGGTCATTTGGGCTACTAGCCACCTCTGGTCCTGGTTGTGGGAGCTTTGTATGTCTTGGCCCAACAGATAACGCAGATCACCAGGCTGTTGACCACCTTCAGCTCACCGCCTTCTGGATGAAAAATAGGGTTTTTTTGTTTGGTTGGTTTGGTTTTGATTTTTCGGGTGGGGTTGTTTGTTTGTTTTTGTCCATTCTTTGAGAGTACAATCCTATGTGCCTAACATTTCTGGTTTCCCTGGAGATCTGTGGGTACAAGGATCGCCAGGCTGTGCTCCCAACATCAAGGCAGGAACCTGGATGCAGATACTGAAGCAGAGGTCTTGGAGGAACACTGCTTACTAGCTTTGCTTCCAGGTTCATGTCAGCTACCTTTCTAATACCTCTCAGGACCACCTGCCTCGGGTGGCACTGCCACAGTAGGCTGGGCCCTCCCATCCTAATCACTAATCAAGAAAATGCCCCGACAGACTGGTCTACCGACAAATCTGATGGAGGCATTTTCTCATTGGAGGTTCCCTCTTTCCAGATGACCATAATTTGGGTCAAGTTAATAAAAAAGTTAACCAGCGACTTTTTTGAGCACTGGAGGGGATGTGTCTGTACCCTAGCTTTTGAATATATAAGGTAAAGGTGGCCATAGTTCCCATCCATAGGACTCTTATGACATTTACGTGAGTCTGAGCACTGATAAAGGCTGCCTGGCCTTGTGTGAAGGGCGCTGCATGTATCTGTGTCCTCCACCAGGCTGGAAGCTCTAGAAGGACCATGCTTTGTTTCTCAAGTGTGAGAAAAAAACCAACTTAGAACAAGTGTTAGATACAGGTTTGTTGCTTTTAATGAATTAGGTATTCATGGACATAAAGCCTAAGCTGCAAGTTTCATTTTTACCCCGTTACCACACTATACTGAATCAAGTAAAAGTAGAAGGCACCAGGGATATATCTCAATGTCAGGGCACTTGTCTAACATGAGCAAGGCCCTGGGGTTGATCTCCAACACGGAAACACGGCTGGGAAGGCTTTAAAAACCTTAGAAAAGTCTCTCCCAAGTCTCAGCTAAGACATTGGTAACTATTTGTATATGCCACAAACTTCCTTGAACTGACATCTGTTGTTTGTGAAATAATTATCAGCTGTTGACCAAAGCACAAACAACTCTGCAAGGCAGTTTGAATAATACAATGAGTCATTTCAAGGTGCTTGGTACAAAGTTACGATGCAGTAGCAGTGTGATGCCCAGGAGAAGAATTAGGGCAAGGAATGGGTTCTATTTGCTGATGGTAGAGGGTGGAGAACATTCAGTCAGGAGTCAGGCAAAAGGAAAAATGCAAAATTAACTCATTTTGCTTCTCCCCCCACCATGCCCATCAGTTTGTTAAGAGAGAAAATCCCTCTGAATTTACTTGTCTTAGGCTTCTATCCTGTATTTCTGGTTTCCCCCTTAGTGATTTTTAAAGCTTTGTTTTTAGAGACAGCTTGAATCATTCTCATAGTATCAAGATTTAAGTCTTAAAAAAAAACAAAAAACAAAATATCTTGATTGCAAATGTTAAAAAACACATCTATTACGTCAGTGAAAAGTTTTATTCACATCCTTTCCAAAAAGAAGCCCGTATGTCTAAGAAGACTTGCAATAGCCAATGTGTGCCACATACCTAAGTGTCCATCAACAGATGGCGGAAGAAAACGTCATATCTGTGTGTATGGATGCAATATGACATGTTATCCAGCTCTGCCATTTATAACAACCTAAATGCACCTAGAGGGTATTATGCTGAGTGAAATGAGCTGGACACAGAAGAAAAAAGTATTGCATGATTTCATTTATATGTGGAATCCAAAAACTTTAATCTCACGGAAATAGAGAGTAGAAATTGTGAGGAGTTGGGGGAAAGGGTGACATGTGTGAAAGGCATACACAAAGTGAAAGTAGCTCAGCAAGGCTTTTTTTTTTTTTTTTGGAGGAGGAGGTAGTGGAGGTGGGGTAGCATCAATGCCAAACTCAGCTAGCAGGGACATGGAGCCAAGATGGCTCCTGTCTTTTCTCCTTGACTTGAGCGGTGATTTTTGTCTCATCTATTGACTTCATGGTCTGATGAGACTTGACTCATGGGTACAAAGGTTCAGGAAGGTATGAGTCCTTAACGGGCTAACTACCTTTGAGAAAGAGGAGGGGGAGGAAGAGGAGAGGGAGGGGAGGAGGAAGAGAAAGAGGAGGATGATAAAGAGGAGGAGGAAAAGCAGCATTTGCTTCCTAATCAATTAACTGACCAATAATACTTGAAATTATAAAATTTGCTAAGATCTTACATTTTCTCTCTCTCTCCTCTCTCTCACACAGTAGTTATTGGGACAGATGTCAGTTACATTGGTTGTGGTAAGCACTTCATCGCTAGTGTGTATAGTGTGCATATAGCCCAACATCACATTGCATGCCTTCAACACACACAGTTTTTTATTTGTTGGCAATACCTAAAGCTAGAATAAATTCAACTACTTTTTCTTTAACAAGGTATGTTTCAGTGAAGTGAGCAAAGATGACAGTTTGCAGACAGACAGCTTCATCTGGCCAGGGAAGTCTCCTAGGTGAGGAATGGCCTTTTGTGTGGGTTTTGTTTCTTTTGAGAAGGGGTGTCTTATTCATGATCCTCCTGCCTCAGTCAGACTGTGAGATTACAAGTATGTACCCCCACACCAGAGGACCAACTTTTCAAGTGCTGATTAGATGCTATTCTGGGCAATAAGGTTAAGCAAGTGACTTTAGAGATCTGATGTGGCAATCACTAATTCCCTGGTAGGAGGAACTTAACTCCTAGAGAAGCTCACCCCAAGCCAAATAGTTGGGTTCTCGTCTTTGTTTATAGAGAGAATGTGGGCTTATGCTCCAAAGGACTGGTGGAAGTCAAGTGAGGGGATTCTGGGAAAGAACTCTTCCCCTAATTACCTAAATAAATGAACAAATAAATAAAGCTGACCATAGTGGTATACATCTTTAATGTGGTCTTGGGGGCAGAGTCAGGCAGATCTCTCTGAGTTCAAGACCAGTCTTGTATAGTTTCTGGCTAGTTGGGATACATAGGGAGATCTTTTCTCAAAACCAAATTAAACCAACCAACCAAATAAATAAAAATTTTTAGAATTAACATACTTTTTTTTTTCCTGTCTAAAAACTGTCTGTGAAAGAATGTGACTCCTGGAGCTTCAGCAGCCTTCCTGGGACTCTGAGGTCAAGCCAGCATATGGAACATGTTTTATTACAAGGAAGAGAAGGTAGTGATCTTTTCATGATACCAAGTGCTGTACTCACCATCCTGGCACGAGACACAGAAGCATGTGCTAACACCTAGCTTTACTTGACTGTCCTGATGCCTCAGTGCCCTTTGCCCTCTCCACTATATCACCCCTCCTCAGAATAGCCCCCAGGGATCAGCAGAATGCTAAGGGCAGCGGACTGGCCAGTGGGAGTCAGAAACAGTGGTCTTGCCATTTCAGTTCGGGTACCCCTGATTAAGCAGTGTTCACTAGAAGACTATAAGGGCTAGCGTGTCAGAACTAGTAGCCTGGCCTTGCATTAGCCAGTGGCTGGGGGAGACAGTAAATGGGAGCAATCTTGAGTGGAGTGGTTCTCTATACTCTCTAGCTAGCAAAGGCAATTCACACATGGTGTTGAAGGCCAAGGACTTTGTGTGTGGCTACTCCCAGGTCACTGCTGAGTGGAGCAGCTGAGCAGTCTGTCCGTCCCCTCACAGGGTTTATAACTTCCTTTGCCTTTTCTTTTCCTCCTTCCTTTTTGCTACTCCATCTCTCCCTCCTTTGTTCCTCTCTCTCCCCCTCCCTTTCTTTCTCTCTCTTTCCCTCACCGTCTCGCTCCTCTCTTCTCTCCCTCCCCTTCCTTTCTTTTATCTTCTGTTCTAGGGAATCAAACCCACAGCTTCTCAAGGCTAGGCAAGACCTTGCCATACCCAGGCACATCTCCAGCTCTCCTTATTTAGAGCTTAATTACAGAATTAACTATTTTTTTCAGTACATAAAATCTTAAACCTCTGCTAAAGTAGAGAGACAGTGAACGTCATCTGCTAATCTCCCAGACTCTTGTGGGAGTTTCAGACGCTGTGACTCTGTGTGTCATGTTCTTCTACCTCTATGCCTTCCTCCACTCTGCTAGAATACCTTAGAACAAACTCAAAATATTAAAACAATTACTTAGGGTTGATTAAGCTCAACACACCAGAGATTATTAGGATATCCACGTGTGCCTCTACTTTATTATTTTTAAATATATCTTTTAAATTATTTATTTTATGTGCATAAATGTTTTCTCTGTAAGTATGCAGGTATACGATGTGCATGCTGCTGACAGTGGATGGAGGTCAGCAGAGAGGATCGGTTTTCTCAGGATTGGAGGTACAGAGGGTTGTGGGAGTTACAGGGGTCTGCTGGAAATGGAATCTGGATGCTGAGTGCTCTTAAGTACTGAGACGTCTCTCCCGTTCCCAATGTGTCTCTATTTTTGAAAGTTCTCGCTAATTAGAACATTTAATATCAACAATACACTGCTTTCCCCTCCTCCTGAGTTTATTTCAATGGCTTCTCAGGAGACCTGGAAAGATACCTTCAGACCCCTCCTTTAACAGAAGGCAGGGTACTAAGCAGTATGGCCCTGGGTTTCACGTGGGAGCACAGACCCCTTAGCAGCCAGTGAGCAGCCTAGTGTTCTCTTGCCAGTCAGAGGAACAATCGGAAGCCATGAAGCTTGACTTGGAAAATGAAGAGTTTTGTAGTTCCCAAGGTCAGTAGATCCAGGTTTTAAAATAGTGTTTGTTTTTGCTATGGCCTCACTTTTCAAAAATTCTTCACATAATGACCCTGTTCAATCATGTTCACTTCTAAACAACCATGTCTAGTGACACTTCTTATAAAATGGAAGGTCTCAGCTCTATTGCCATAAAAGGGATTCTAGACCCTAGGTTCGCTAAGCAAATGAAAGATTTCATCCCTCTAAAAAGGCTTAATCCCTTGGTCCAGAGTGGGAATGTTGAAAGGCAGAAGTTCGGTGGGGGTGGGGTGGATTTCAATGTGTAGGAGGTCCCGAGGGACCTGCTATTTACCTTTTTTTTCCAGACATGGGCTTTAGCCTAGGGTTGTTTTCTCCCCTGTAAGAAGCCTGACTAGAAAGTCAGGCAAACTTTTAAAAACTTTCCCCATTACTTTCCTTCATTTCCTTCTGACATAGGGTCTTCTGTAGCCCAGGCAGGCCCTCTCTGCCTCTTGGGTGATGGGGTTATAGGCATGACCTACTGTATTCAGTTTTATTCAGTTAAGGATTCAAACCTACAACTTGGTGCATGAAGGCAAATATTCTACCAGCTGAGCTACGTCCCCCTTGGCCACACTTGAACGTTCTTTCCAAAAATGATGTAAGAACATTTGCCTACATGTATGTTTGTGTGCACACGTGCACCTGGTACTTGTGGAAGCCAAACGTAGATGTCGAGTCCCCTAGAACTGGAGTTGCACGGAGGTGCTAGATAGAAGCCAGGTCCTCTGCAAGAGCAGCAAGTACTCTAAGCTCCGAGCCATCTCTTCAGATTCTACTTTTCATTTATTGAGTGATTGTGGGGCATCAAAAGGCTTGAGATAGGACATGTGCAGTACACAAGGATGGAGAACTGGAGCTTCAGTGTCTGTCCATAAAGGAGCAGATAAACCAGCCATGCATGGTCACCTAACAAGCAGTAACTTGGAGCACAGACGTAAGCTGACTGTAACTCTTAAGGATAAAATTACATTCATGCTGCCCAAGAAATGTAGGTATTGATCATGCAACTCCATGAGTTTTTCAAACAGTGAGTTTAAAATTTAACATTCAAAGGCTGCAGCATATAGATGAGGGTTAAATGATAACTTTTAAGATGCTTCCAGGGGACTAATGGAACAGGTATTTCAAGTCACAAAGAGTTATGTAGTTTTAATATATTTCTAAGGTTCTGCATCATTGTCATTGGGCAAAGTCTTGGGAAATTATTTGTTTCAAAGAAATAATGATGTGGAGAGTCAAGTATGGTGGTGTGTACCTATAATCCCAGCACTTTCGGCACTTGGGAGCTGAGGTAGGAGGATCATGAGTTCAAAGCCAGCCTGGATTACATAGCAGGCAATCAAACTAGTCTGGGTTATAGTGTGGCACCTGGTCCAAAAAACAGACAGACAAAATATATAAAAAGAAGTTATACATCAAAACTGAGTTTTGCCTAGATTATGAGGTGAATTTTTATGCTTGAAAATAGATTGCCTAAGCACATCATAGTAATAAAGAAAACAGAGTTATCTCAATAATGTAAACGTGTCTGGCAAATGCAATCATGGAAAGTTCTTACTAAAACAGGAATAGAATTTCTACTGGATCTGCATCTACTGCAAGCCTCACACTTAATCCAACATCAAGGGCTCTCCTTGTAAAAACAGCAACCAAGCGTTAATTGTATCCAACCTCATACAAACATCATTCTCCAATGCAGTTAAGGTAGAAATAAGTAGGAACTCAGAACGTTTAAGGTTTGGCTAGTAATGAAACTGTCTTTATTCCTAAAAAACAATCAAGTCTAGAAGAAAATAACCAGTAGATAACAAATGACAATTGTTGTATGTCAAAAATAAGTGTATGAAACTCAACTGTACTTCTTCACTGAGGCTGGTGTGTGTGTGTGTGTGTGTGTGTGTGTGTGTGTGTGTGTGCATGCGCATGCCCCCTGGCACTTGTCTAGCACAGAGGAGGTGCTGGGTTTGGTCCCCAGCAGTGCAAAGTCAAATGAAGAAAGAATACATTGATACATCATAAAACATAAAGGCTCTACGAATAAATTGCAGAAAACATGTATTAAAACTATGAAGGTTTATTTAAGTACATTAGTGAAGTCTTAAATAATACACTAGGCTGTTGGATTAGAAGGCTCAATATCACTAAGGGTCGAGTTCTCCAAGTCAATATTTAGATATAACATGATTTCTATTTTTAAAAAAAAGCCTCAAGTTTTATTTTTTGTGAAGTGATGAGGTGATTCTAACAAGCCACAGGACCAAAGGTAAATCTATTTAACATATATAGCTATTTATAAGGCATAATAATTGAAGTTAAGGATAGGCAAATTGTACAATAGAATAGAGAGTCCAGAAAACATGAATTCTTCTCTGCTTGAACTTCTATTACACAATACTACAGCCTGAGGATTAGCCAGCCCGCATTCTTCTAGTTCTGGAGGCACGAAGTCCAGATCCAAGATGGCAACTAATTTGGCTAACTTTCTTGCTTAGGGGCTTTGCCTCCTCACTAAGTCTTCTTGTAACAGACAGCAGTCTAATTCCTCTTCCTATGGAGCCCCATCCTCAGGACCTCAAAGAACCCTAATTACTTCCCAGGAGGCTATGGCTTCAAAACAGGGACTGGGGGGAGCTATGGTTCATTGAGCTACATGTGCCTATGGCTACTTAGACATGATGAAGGACACTACATTTCAAGGACTCTCAAACTTGATTTTGAGAAAATTGAAATATTCACATGGTCCACAAAATTGAGTCTGCATCTTCTACTCTACATGAAAGTAAATTCCAGTGGATTAAAAACAAATGTACAAGGAAAATGACTAAAAACTCTTGACAATATTCTAGACTCTCTTTATAAACTGGGGATAGGAAAACATGTCTATAATAATATGTAATAATAAATAAGATATTATATAATAAATAATTATAAATAATACGCAAACCATATAGACAAAGATTGAAAAGTTAAACTACATTAAAACTAAGGACCCTTTTCATCAAAATTCATTATAAAACTAGTGAAAGAACAAGAGTGGATATTTGTGATACAAATGGAAATAAGCAGCCCAGCCATACACCTAGCACCGTAAGCTAGCACTGAAGGTTAAAATCAGAAGGGTCTATCTTTTAAACATTTTTAAAGTTATTTCTATTTTATGTGCATTGGTTTTACTTGTATGGATGTGTGTGTGAGGGTGTCAGATGCCCTGGAACTGTAGTCACAGACAGTTGTGAGCTGCCATGTAGGTGCTGGGAATTGGACCCAGGTCATTTAGAAGAGCAACCAGTATTCTTAACCACTGAGCTATCTCTCCAGCCTAGAAGGGTCTGTTTTATTGACACCAAAATTAAAAAACAACAACAAAATCATAACAAAACAAACAAAAGTCCGACAATAGGAAATGCTGGCAAAGGTGTGGACAGTTTCTGCATTTAAATATGGCTATCTAGAGAGTTAATCTGGACATGCATTAAAAAACAGTGACGATGCAAACCCATGACCTAGTAAATCCACACCCTGCTGGGCCTAGAGAAAGGTCTAGAGCGTGTGCCAGGAGGAATGTGTAAAACTGTTCACAGCCCTCCAAATAGATAGAATGGGAAAGACACAGTTGTGGACCAGGAAAGAATGGGAGGAAAGAGCGGTGACCACGTATGACGTACAGTTGCATTAGCAGAAGAGAGGCCTCTCAGAAACGCGCTACAGGGGAAGCAAGGAACGTGTGTATGGTTCCATGCCTGTAAGTCATGAATATTCACGTCTATTTTTAAAATTTAAAAATAAGTTCACAAATGAAAACACATGTTATGATTACCTTCCGAAAAGGCAAGGGACTCTGAAAGGAGACTCACGCTCTAGACTGGATCCTGGAGTTCAAGGTTCATAAAGTGAAATGGCTAGTGCTTCATGCTACATGTTCACTGTTACTACTCTTCAAACATAGCAACTATTTTCAATACTCTTTTGCATCAATTCAATGGGTAAGAAGGCTTTTTCTTCTTTTTTTTTTTTTTTAAGGAAACATGACCTGCAGCAATCTTTTCATTGATTAATCTAATCTGATTTTTATGAGAAAAATTTCCTATAGAAATCGTTTCCAGACATTAATATTGGAATAGAAGCAAAAAAATAAATCCTCATTATCCCAAATAACATGACAGAAAATCTTCAAAGAGGAACTTCAGGCAGAGGCGGAGAGAGAATAAAATAACTACCCGCCTTAAACGAAGCCAACTCCTGCCAACTCCCGCTAGCTTGGAAAAGGCGCAAAGGAGACACACATCCCCCTGGCTGACATTTCCTTTAATTCCAGTGATAAGGTTGTAAATTCTCTAGCAAGGCCTGGAGTTCAGTGTAAACACTCCAAGAGCCTGCAGGACCACAGAGAGAGAAAGAAATGGCTTGGCTCTGGCTGCCTTTCCTCTGTGGTGGGGGTGGGTGATACTCACTGTCAACTGTTGAATCACAAACCCGAACTCTGGGTATCTTGTAAAGAGCAAGAGCTGGGTATGTCTGGCACCAGGAGAAAGGATGAGTGGCAGGGACCGAGTGTTCTGGGGTCGGATCCAGCTCCCACCCGGGGCTGGGATCTATTGCAGTTGCTAGACCTGGCCATTCAGGCTCCCTGGGTCCTCCGTCTGCACTTTCTGCCTGTTAGGAGCTGAGGCTGTTGAACCTTGCTTTCCTGTGCCTGCTGCATCTACCTGGTCTCTCGGAATGGACGCGTGTAACATGCCAGAGCTGGCACTAAACTGCACAGGGAATGAGGCTGAGGGATATGGATTCCCGTGTTCACATGAGAGGAAAAGGGACATCTTGCAATCAAGCAACCTTGATATCCACAGTGAGAATGACCAGCCTCCCAATGCAGGAGGTCTGTGCTGCCGAAGAACTGGAGGCCTGCAGCTCCGCCCGCCCAATCCCGAAACTTCTCAGATAGCAGTTGGCAGTAACAGGCCAGCGCGTCAGCCACAGCATTTAAAGCTGAGAGATCTGTATTGTGTTTGTTTGGAGGGGAAAAAAGAATCCCATTCTGCTGTTAATGACTCACAGAGTATTGGCTTAGTTATTTTCTTTTACATTAAAATAAAAGATTTAGAAAAGGTTTGGGCAGCTTCTTGGTACTATAAACTGATAAAAGCTAAAAATCAATTTAATCAAAAGGTAATTGTATATAATAAAATACACTTTTAGTGTATGAGCTAGACTTGAATCTTTGTATCTATTATGTCCCTGGTCTGTTACTAATATACATACATGTATCTCTATTTTATTATTTTTTATGTATGTATGAGTGTGTTTGTACTTGTGAGTGTACTTACAGAGCCAGAAGGGGTTATGGTGGGTGTTAGGCATTGAACTGGGGTCCCATAAAGAGCAATATGTGAGCTCAATTACTGAACCATCTCTCCAGGCCCTGGATTTTTAATTCAGGATTTTCCCCCTACTCTGGTTAACTTCCATATGGCTCTTCCTTCTGTTGGTTAAGAATTTATTTTGTTTTGTTCCCCCTCCTTCAATCTGGCTTGGGACTAACACCAGAAAAAAGTAAAAGACTGCTAAATTGTTATGTTATGTTGTGTGTTTTATAAAAGCCATTCCCACCACATCAGTGCCACACACACTCACTGGACAAGTTAACTTGTGAACTGCAAGTGTCAGCTCCTGGGGGAGGGTGACAAGATCCATTTACCCCCCCTCACGAGTAGAATGAGAAATGAAAACTCTGACATGCCAGCCAATTATAAAAGAGAAAAAAAAAAAAAAGGTGAAATCCCTCCAATCTGAGTCACCTCTGACAGCTTCCGGTCCAGTTACTAGGTTGGGGCCAAAGGGTATGGCAGCTGCTCTCACTGTGTTTCTGACCTGCCTTTGGAGAGGTGCGGGCATTCGGGTGACAAGGTGCATGGAAGATCATGTCAGTTCAGACAGAACTGAAGATTCTTCATGGTGGATGGCTGGTGTTCCCACTCTTCAGAGTAAAGTCCCCAGGTACAAGGCAGCTGAGGAACCCGGAGGCTGACCTGGCACAATATTGGTCTGTTTCCTACATCTTCCCGACCATCAGCTTTGGAAGCTTTCCAAGAGGCTGCAGGTCACATGATCGCGGGACTCCCTCTACCACAGCAGAAAATGAGAAAGCAGACTGGTTTTTTGTACCTTCTATTTTGGTTACCCACCATATCTATTTTAATGGCAATTAAACTCCCCCCCCCCCTTATCTCGGCTGGCTAATGTATTTAATTCCGCCGCCCCCAAAGGGAATAATCCCTGCTCTAAAGCCTGGGCAGTATTAAAGATCCATGAATTGCTTAATCAGAGCAAACAGAGGATTTGGTTTGTATAAACTGCAAAAAGCTCCTGTCTTTTATGTCCAGAGAATGGGACTGAAAGAAGATGATGATAAATCACTTCAAGAAACAGCATAATGTAAATATTGTATGTTTATTTAAAACTTCATACAGTCATTTGTCTAAGCATTACAGGCCAGCTTTAGAAAGTGACTTGCCGTAATGAGGCTTGGAGGTGAGCAGCAGTGTAGGCTGACATGACACCTCCTCCTCCTCCTTCTCCTCCTCCTCCTCCTTCTCCTCCTCCTCCTCCTCTTCTTCCTCCCCCCCCCCTTCAGCTACTCAAAGGTATGAGGTTGCAAGAGGATAATGAAATAGCAGCATAAACCACTGAGATATACATTACCACTGTTTTTAAAAAGAATGTGTGTGTGTGTGTGTGTGTGTGTGTGTGTGATTGTGTGTGTGTGTGTGTGTGGTGTGCACCTGTGTGCCTGTGGTTGAGTGTGGGCATGCATGGATGTGGTCCAAGCACAGCCTTGGGTATTGGTCCATACCTTCAAATCTTGAGACAGGATTTTTTTGTCTATGGTTATATTCACCAGGCTATGTGGTCTACCAGCTTCTTGAAACTCCTGTTGCCTGCCCTCCATCTTGATGTAAGAGAGCTAGGATTACGCTACCAAGTTTGCTTCTAAGAGGATTCTGGGGATCTGAATATAAATAATTCACAAACCCATCCCTTCAGCCCAGAGTGATTTTAAAGAGAGTAAAAGTATATGATTCTTTGGTTCTCTTTATAGAGTTGCAAGTCCATATTATTTTTAGTTTGCTTCGATCAAAAGCAATAAAGGTGCCAGGGGTGTAGCTCAGTTCATAAAGGGCATGTCTAGTATCCAGAAAGCCCTAGGTTGGATCCCCATACCACATAAACAGAACTCAGAAGTGGTAGTCCATGCCTGGGTTTCTAGGACTTGTGAAGTAGAAGCAGGGGGATCAGAAGTTCAAGGCCATCCCTGGCTACATAGTGAGGCCAGTCTGGGCTCTTTGAAACTAGAAAGAAAGAAGGAAGAACTAGAGAAGGGGATGGGATGAAGGAGAGAAAGAAGTAACATGCGCTGAAGAGGGGGTTGGTTGCTGGAGAGGTGGCCTGTAAGGATTTAGAACAGGGCAGGTTCTGGCTTCAGCACGCTGGGATGAGTATTCTGTATAACTATTCTCCCCCAGTGCCTCATCTGTCTAGTAGGGCAATGATCAGAGAGCCAGCATCAGAGCTGCATGGATCAGCTAACAGTTCCTGGCACCTCCTGAGCAAGAGCAGGCCTTGTGAATGAAGAGGTCTCCTAGGAGATGTGACAAAAAAGTCCTGATAGTGGTGTCACTACAAGGCACTGAGGGGTAGGGTTGGACAAGGGTGTAGCCGTGATTTTAATTCTGTGGACAAGTTTTCCTGGAAAGAATGAGCTCAATTATTCTCCCAGAAGGTTTTAGTAAGGAAGATATATACATTTCTCTTCCCATGTTGTCTCAAAATGAAGATATACAAAGCCAGAGGAAATCTTTATTCTAGAAACTTGTCTTGTCTTTGAAGGGTCACACCATTCTCTCTTAGAACTCCACAGAACTGGGCTGCCACTATTTACTGTCTTCATATGCATGAGCTGCCATGAGCACAGCCTACCAGATCGTACAGTAAACCCGACTACCGCAAGAAGCAGCACTGCTTGCAGCAGCTAGACCCATGAGCTGCGGAGTCTGACCTGCGGCTAGAGTTCACAAGCCGTGTTAATCTGTTCACAGCATCCCTCCACCCACTGACACGCTGGCAGATTTTTTTTGCCTTTGCTGATGTTTGATTGGCAGGAGGGGAGGGGAGCCCAATGAACTTTCTATCTCCCTATAGCCCAATACCGAAGGTGGCGGAAAGTTAATTTTGCAGTGGAGATAGCATATAATATTATTCTACGTGCTCACACCTTCTCAAGAAAGAAAGCGGAAACACCCGTAGAAAAATAACAGAGTTTCTTAGCAGTTAGGAGAGCTGATCCTTGGGAAGAAAATAGATATCTCACACACACACACACACACACACACACACACACACACACACACACAGAGTAATCTTAAAAATTAAAAAAGACTCAAGAGGCCACATTGCCAAGCTTTCTGCCTTTGAAACCTGTAATCCAGGGAGTCAGAATTAAAAATAAATGGAGCAAACATATTGCCATGAAAGACAATAATAAACTTTTAATACATTTATCTAGACATGATCAAGGTCATACAAGTCCTTGTGGAAATAACACTGGAAAAACGTAAGCGAGAACCTCACTTCCGGGAGAAGAAATTGGTCACATAGAGAAGACAGAACTTGCTGGAAGGATAAGGAGGCAGGGGGCAGAGGGGAGGTTGGAATGAACTTCCAAAGCTGCACTGAGCTTTCCCCCACCCACCCAAGACATTTACTGAGCTCTTACTGCATGCTAGGCACTACCCTTACTTAGGAGGTGCTGAGGGGTAGAGCTGGAGAAAGCAGACATAAGTCTTGCCCCTACAAAGAAAACCAAATGAGAAACATGTCAGCTTTCTTCGTAGACTCGTTAGAACTCCTACAGTAGATGTGTTTAATAAGGACAACTGTCAGTTCATCTTCCTTCTTCTCTCCCCCAGGCGATCCTCACTCTCACTGAGGAGAGACCTCCTGGACTGTCTACCTTCCCCCTTTGGGGGACGATTCACGAATTGTTGGAATTGTCACATAAAAAGATTTGAGAAGACCAGACTGTTTCTGATATGGAATGGAATGCAGCAGGACACCAAGTCACAGAAAATAGTGTGATTGCCAGAAGCCATCTTGATGTGGGAAGGAAGGGCCTTTCCAGCCATCTCAGCACCAGGGCAATGTGCCTGGAAGCGCTGACTCAGCAAAGGTTCTCAGCACCAGGGCAATGTGCCTGGAAGCGCTGACTCAGCAAAGGTTCTGACCCTATTCCTTTATAAAGTTATTTTCATTTACCTTTTCTTTGCTTTTCTATTTGAGAAATATGGGATACATTGTTGAGGTTTTTTGCTTTGTTTTTTTTTTTTTTTGTCTCTTTTTTTAAATGAAAAGTTTATTTCTTAATTTTCCCATTGAGTAACCCATAGTACTTCTTGTAAATTCTTTAACTTTTTGCAGCCTCTGCTCTTTCATTTGAGAAACATGGATAATCACTGAGCCTGTTTCATTAGATTGATATTGGGATTTGTGAATGAGTGCATATTCAAAGCCAAGCACAGATGAAGGCCTCTCTGATTGTTAGTGAGCATGAGATAGCTATTATTTTAAGTGTTAAGAAAGTAGTCGTAAATAAAAGTCCTTGCCCTTGTGAAAACATTACAGGCATCATAGGTCAGGAGTAGGAGCATCATCTGGAAAACTACAGCGGGCGAGGAGGAAGTCCCACATGCCAGAAAGTCAAGGCCTGAGCAGATCACAGATGGATGGGAGTGGTAGACATAGGGACATCCAGATGAAGATTTAAAGAGAGCCAGAGGTCACTCCCTGCTAAAGGACCAAGTCTAAGCCCCAGAAGTGCATCCTGTTTTCCAAGTCTACACTTGAGTCTTTGCTGTCTGGTTTCTTCCTTGTCCCCTAATCTCCCCAGTGATGATATAAAATGCAGATGCTTCTATGTATTTCCTTGGAATTATTGGGAAGGCCAAAGAGCTAGACTCTTGAATGAGCTTCAAAGAATAACATCATGCTCTACTGTAGCATTGGCTCCTGAGCTAGGAGGAAGAGGACGTTACCATGGAACTTGAAGGCTTCTGCTCCGAAGAGTCCCCATAATTACCTCTGTGAACCAGCACAGTGAGTGTTGTGTAGTTGCTTTGACCTTGGGTCTCTATTGTCTTGATGCCAACAGTATACCCAGAACATGGACCAGGAACCCCTGGATCAGTTTGATGCCCAGTCAGGCTATAGAAAAGCAGATGATCTGAGTTTTAAAGGTGTCCTCAGAACGAATTTAGGTTCAAGTAGGTTTACTGCTAGAAAGAGATAATTCCTTGACACAAATCAAAACATCCAATCATTCCACATGGCAGAATCTATGTTAGCAGCCTTGTTAGTAATCTGTTATGCTCAGAATGGCTTCTAAGAAAACACTCATTGGTCTGAATTATAAATATGTTAAATTTAGTATCTGCATTATTAGGCAAATGCAAGCAATTTGTCCATATGGAGCTTTTCTTATCCTGAAAGTCACTTACTCCTGACATTATCCATGGGGTCGCTCCAGGCCACCACAGCTCCTATTATATACCTAGGCTTAGCAGGAACTTAAGTAAGAGGAACCTTCTGGTCACACAGCCTAAGCAGTGGAAAGTAGGTGACACGGGGACAGCTGATGATGGGAATGGGTCAGGGATATCTAGACTAAAGGAAGGGATTGATGATCCTTTGTACACAGTGGCTTTGTCCTCTACTGTGTCTATCCTGGAAACTGTCCATATCTACAGTCCCTACTCTTTTGAACAAATGAAGCAAGAGATAGGCAGAGAGGAAAGGCCTCCCAGAAGAGAGAAAAGGTCTCTCAGAAGACAGGTAGAGGCTTGAGGACTTTCTGCCCTGCTACAAGTTACATGTTGTTGGTAAGCCCTGATTAGAAGAAATGTATAGAATATTCCCTATCCCTCACGAAGTTACTCAAGTCCTCAACTTACTCAAGTTGCAAACGTATGACATTCTCCTGTAACCCTAGCATGCAGGAAAGAGAGTCAGGGTGGCAAGTTCAAGTCCAGTTTGAGCTCAGTCCCAATCTCAAAAAAGAACCCCCCCCCCCTGCAGATGGAGGAGCCACTGTCTCACTGTGTGTCAGAGCCTAGGCATCTTCTCTCATTTCCCAGCTGCTAAGTGTTTCTTTGCTCATGATGTCTGTCTTTCAACATCCACTAGAAACTTAGTTTTAAGACCACTCAGACTATTTCCCCTCTTGAAGCCCTGCCCTAACTGAAAATCCACTCACCTCCCCAAGAAGAAGATTAAGAAAATTAAGACTATAGTTCCCTTAGGTTCTGACACTTGATGAAATGTCTAGCCACAAGCTGTCCTTTCAGCTGGACTGGGGGTCTCTTGGAAGAGGGTTTTTCTGAAAGTAAAGTCTCTGGTGTCAGAGAATTACTTCATAGTTTTCAACTTGAGCACTTGCCTCTGAAGCAGGTATTGTAGTGATCAGATGGCAGAGTTGAGATTCATACTGAGCCGACATGGATCTTCTTAGCACCTGTTAGCCTTCTGTCTATGTGACAATGGCCTGCCCTCCAATAACTTATTGTTGTTGTTTCAAAGGGCCTACCATACGGTCTCTTGGCTCTGTTGTTTCTGGGTCTTTGAGGAAGCTGACTTGTCATGGCAGATCCTTGTGGAGTCAAGCTGTTGCCCTCATAGTAGCCAGGAAGGTGGAGAGGGATAGAGGGAGGGAGGGAGGGAAGGAGGGAGAGAGGGAGGGAAGGCAGAAATTAGATACATACTTCCAGGGCCTACCCCACTACCACAGACCCACTTCCTCCAATAGGTCCCACCTACTAAGGATTACACCACTTCCCAATAATGTCCTTTGATCCAATCAGAACTCACACAATCCAATCATCTTCCAAGGGCCGCATACCTCTGAACACTGTCTCATTGTAGTCTTCATGTTAATACCTGAACTTTGGGGGATATTTCAGATCCAAACCTTAACTGCACATTTGACCACAACATTATAGCATTTTAGCACATCCAGTATCTACCCTTTGGCCCAAAAGAATAAATAAAGAATTTGATCAGTGAGTATGGCAATGAATTCCAGGAAGCTTTCTGGTCTTGCCATCTCAATAATCACATGTTTAGGCTGGATTTGAACAGGCTCATCTGTTAGAATAAAGGAGTGAACTGGGAAGAGCTACCATGGTGCCTAAGGGCATAGATCCCAAAAGCCTGGAATATAGAAACTGTTCTACCAGTAGGTATCTGTCCATCCTACCTGGATAAAGCCTTGGGACTTTGACTGGATATATCTGTGACAGCTTGCTGCTGCATTTCTCCCTGATCTACGTGGCTCATGCTTCCCAGACTCCATAGCTGGGGCTTTGAGTTTTCTTAAATGACTTTTTCTTTGTTTGAAAATGTCTTTCCACACATAGTATGGGGTGAGGGGACCTACACAAATAAGAAATCCTGCTGTCAGGTGTTTTAATGGCACTACAGCTATAGAGCCAAGAGCTCATTCTCGTATCTTTAAGAAGTCCAGGCCCTTGCGGGCTTGTTATTGTTTCTCCAGTTCTATTAATGGACTTCCTCCCCTGGTCCCTGCAATGTATAGAACTGCATGGCCTGTGTTATGGAAACACTAGCAGGCTCTATTTTGGAAACTTCTCTTTTCTTTCAGATTTGACATTGCATATTTGATCAAAACTAATCCTAATTTATACTTCTTTTTTAGTACCAGCTACTTGTTTTAGTTACTTCAAGTGGGCGATGTCAGTCTAGAGAAAGGTCTGTTTGTGAGTTACAAATCCTTTGAAACACAGAACCTATTCGATTCCTGAGAACGGCTCCAAAAGTCTGTTTGCTTTGCCTCTTCAAAGTGGTCAAATGCAGCTGAAAAGTGTTTCAAAGAAAACCCCACAGCTGTCTGCCATCCCTGGGCGTATTGAACACAGGCAGAGACCCACAACTCCTGGCTCAGCTCTGAACACCATTGACAGCCCATGCAGGATGTCCCGATTTCCAAAGCAATAGTTAAATACATTTCCATTTTGAAGGAGGAATGTCTATCCATAGCTAAAACTTCACCTATTACAACAGAGTCTACAAATAAAAGCAAACGTATCTTCTATACCAGCCACCCACCCCTCTGATTCTCCTTTCTTGTTTAGCCATATTCCTGCAATCATACCTCAGACCTGCAATGAGCATGTACATTGCATGGTTGGTAGCTTACTCTCTGTGTTTTCTTCACTACACACTGTATCTTAGAGATGGCACATGTTAACATATACAGTTCTACAGAATTTTTAAAGGGTGCTTAATATTCCATAACAGACTTGACAAACCCCCATTTGATTTGAGTGCCCAGGTTGTTTCTGCTTATAAGCAGTGCTTCAGTGAAGCCTCTATTCCTAGGGAGAACTTAGGGCAATGGTTCTCCCCTAGGGGGTCAATGCTTCGACCCTTTAATACAGCTCCTCATGTTATGGTGACCTCCAACTCTAAAATTATTTTCACTGCTGCTTCCTAACTATAAATGTGCTACTATTGTGAGCCATAATGTAAATCTCTGTTTTCCCGTTGTCTTAAGGTCACTCCCATGAAAAGGGTCATTTGACTCCCAAAGGATCATGACCTACAGGTTGAGAACCACTGACTTAAGACGGGTTAACTGAGCATCTGCTTCGAATGCAGCAGAAGGAAACCTCTCAAGGGTCAAGTATGGTAATCTTGCTTTTGTTTGCAGGCCAGGTGACTACCATACCAGCATGATTTTAACACAAAAACCAATTCACCTTTCTTCTTTAAACCCCAGAAGCATGTAGTAGCTGCTCTTGCAGTCAGGGGCTTCCATTCTTGGATAGATTTTTATTGGAAAGGGTAACTAACCTTGACACGGTCCTTATTTCTCTCATTTTGTTTTCTCTGAGTGTCATGCAAAAATCAGAATGTCTCCACTAGTTACCCAAGACCATTTTTATGTGCTGTTAGGCATATTTCCAATGGTAAAAATAAATAAATAAATACATTGTGGGTTATTCTAGCATTTTAAAATTTTAAATCTCAATGAAATATTCTTGCTTAAAACACTGAAGCAGAATCTAGACAAGCCTCTAAATCTTGGATTACTAAATACAGAAAATACAAGGCAGAGGGGAATAAATTAAGCTACACCACAAAGAATCAGCCAAATCAGAAGATGGGTGCTCTCCAAGACAAGCTGCCTAGCATTTTCCAATAAATCACACTCTCACACAGGAGAAAAGACTGCAGTCTCTGCTACAACGTAAGAAATTTACAAGCAATAACCCAATACAAACTGAATTCTGATTTCAATACAAAGTGTCTGTAAACAAACCACCTCTTTGAAGCATGGGGAGAATTTAAGTACTGCCTGAGAGTGACCAATTAGTTTTGTCAAGTAAGATAAAGACCTGGGATGGTTTAAACCTCAAACAGAGATGCAGTGTTTATTAGTGAATGATATGATTGATGTCTGGGATTTAGAATATTCTAAAACAAATCAGCATACCTTGTGAATTATTGAGGCTAGGTGGTGGGGACATAGAGTTCCACACACTTCATTTTGGGGTCTTACATTAATTCTCTAGGGCTGTCCTTGCAAAGTAGCAGAGGCCGTTGTTTATTAAGCAGAAGAAACTAACCTTACAATCATTGTACCGGGAGTCCAAGATCATGGTGCTGGCCTGGCTGGCTTCTTGCTGAGCCCTTCTGGTTTGAGGATGTCCAATCCTACATCTCCAAGTCTCCATGTCTTCCTTGAAGAATGCCTGGGGCCAAATCTCCTCTTATAAACAGACCAATCACGTGGATTAGAAGCCACCCCACCAACTTCATTTAAACTCAATTGCCGTCTTAAAACCCCTAAATACACTCTAAATGCACTGACCTCTTAGGTTCTAAGGATTAAGATTTCAACATGAACTTTGTGGGGGACACAGTTCAGCCGCCACAGTACCTGTGAATGTTTCCGTGCAAACAAAGGTCGCAAGGAAAAGATGTCCATTTTGAAGGGCACAGTTTCTTACTGGGCAGTGCATCTGCTGGTGCAGGAAGCAATGTCAGGTGAATCCAATCCTTCCCAGCAGATCCTGCAAGCTACTGACCCCAGCCGGAAAAGGCTGATTTATTTGTTTCAGTTATTTGATAAGCCCAACAACCTGAAACTCTAAGGACCCACTTCAGAAGGATTATACATTTTATGAGTGAAAAGATCTCTCCAGCCTTGGAAAATGTTTACATTCCTGGAGAGGAGAGCACTAAGCTGTTTCCTAGAAAATGAGGTTGTGCGGGGTGGGGGGGTGTCTGTTGATTAAAACAGATAGGGGCTGGCGGTTTAGCACCTGTTTTCCCTAAACTTGAACAGAGTTCTTTAGCCACCCCACCTGATCCACGATTTTCCACCATATGAACTTTATACTGAATAAAAAATGACGCTAGCCTTCCAGGAGCTAGGGATTAAGGACTACAGAAAGACACTTTTCTTGGGATTCTCATAATTTCCTGGTGTTGTCTGGAAAAAATTATTTTCACAATATTTTATGAAGAGCCATGATCTAGCCAGGTGAAGTGGGATGCAGTTTTTAATTCCAGCACCTGGGAAGCAGAGGTAGGTAGGCTGAGCTCTATGAATATAAAGCCAGTAAGACACCAGCTCAAACCAAAGCGAGCAAGCAACCAACCAAACAAATTCAAATAAAAACAAAATGATCATAAAACCTTCTTGGTTGACTTCACTAAATAATAATAATAATAATAATAATAATAATAATAATAATAATTCACTTGTTCATCTTGCAATGGGTCAATAATGAGCAAATCATATTGAGATGGATTTCAGACCTAACCCCAACCCTCAGCCCTGGATTTATGATGATCCCAAAGTCAGGGAAAGTCTTCAAAGGCAGACATCCTGGCTGGGCATCTCAGAACCATCCGAACAGAATATCCAGAGAGCCAGCTCTTTCCTATGACAGTTCTGAAAACCACCCAGTTTCCCGGTGCCTCAAAGGTCTGCTGTACACGATGATGTTTCAGAGGCGCCCCAGAAGGTACACACCCCTTGATCTGCCACGGTCCACACCAGGTCTTGACATGTGCTATTTGAAGTGTTCAGCTCTCCATTATAAGTGGAGAAAAAAAAAAAAAGTGTGTGGGGGGGGTGTGGGGGTGTTTTAGCGCCTGAAAATTCTTGGGGTGGAGCCTGGTAGCGAGTGAGTCAGAAGGCCCCAAGGCCACAACCACAGCCAGGAAAGAAACTGGAATTTTGTTCCCAGCACAGTGGGACATATTGCTTCATAATTATTTTTCGGGCTTGCAGGAGCACTTTCGCTTCTTTGAATGGTTTTCTAACCCAGAGCCACCAACACATAGCATTTACTCTCTATAGAAAGCCCATTTTTTTCTCCCTTCTGTCTTCTGGCCAGAGCCAATCCTTCATTTCTCAGTTGAAATGTCACTTGAAATGACAGTGGACATGTCTAACTATACAGGGTCATGCCCTATCAAATACTTTTAAATTTCCTCCTACTGTTCCTCGGTGGCACATAACGGGAGACAAGTTGACGGCATGTATGCTATCACTCCATCTTCTGGACTCAGTAGAACCTAGATTTGTTTTTAAAGATTTATTTACTTACTATGTATACAGTGTTCTGCCTACATGTATGCCTGTACACCAGAAGAGAGCACCATATCTCATTAGAGATGGTTAAGTGGTTGCTGGGAATTGAACTCAGGACCTCTGGAAGAGAAGGCAATGATCTTAACCTCTGAGCCATCTCTCCAGCCCCCAGAACCTAGACATTTTTAAAGGATTCTTAGGTAAGACAGTAAGTGTAAAAATTAAAATTAGGCAAGCTTACACTTTCTTTGATCAAAGTTGGTAAGGGGCTAGAAACTTTAAAGTTGAAAGAGATTGGTCATCCACCTTGGCCAATGCCACTTTAAGGTTTACTGACGAGAGAGAGAGATGGCTCTGCGGAGAAATCACATGCCAAGCTTCACTGTGCTGTACCCCAAGGACCTCTTCTGGTCCCGGAGATGGACCCATACTTCTTTCTGAGTGAACTCTAGGACTCGAAATAGGGTCCTGAGGGAAACGAATTCCTTGAGACAAACTTTTTCTGGCTGCTAATCACTGTACTAGGAAAGAAAAAAATAACGTAGGCAGCTTTCGTATTTCACCGATGGATTTAGTTACAGAGATTAAAGTGTCAGCTTGGTATGGGTCCAGCACGTCTCTGGTTTGACAGTAGTTTTGGAGTGAAGGTAAAGACATCCAGAGCTGGCTCTTTTGACATGTTGGGTAGCAGTCCCGTGGGTCTTTCTCTCAAAACTTCGGTTCAGTTTTTCACGGCGTGTCTGTGGCTCCAGGGAGGCCCACAGCTAGAAAGAATAACAGGGGTGTGCAGTCCAGGCTTGAGACCTGCTGGCACCGAAGTGTGGGAAAAGTTCTCACAGGGCCTGCTCACAGTTAGCCTAGTCCAGACTAAGGTTATTAATCTTTCACGTCCCCAAACACTCAAGTCACACAGATTTGAAAAGGGAAAATAAAGAAAGATAGCAGGAGGCCGTGTGGCAGAGTAGAAGGAGCAGCAAGGGCTGGACCGGGAGATCGGCCTCTCATTTTTAAAAAACTGAGCAGCTCACACCAGGTGATGCCCAACTGCCTACCAAAGGCCCGTGGAGGTTGGGTCTTGTGGTCAGCTGGCAACTTTGACAGATCTGAATTCATCTGGGCTGCCGGGGTGATGCTCATGGTCCCAAGATTCCAGTGTTGAGAATTGTCCTGGGTTCCTAGCCCGGGTTTTCTCTTCTGCAGATGAGCCACAGGATTGTACTCAAGATAGCAAGAGTTGTCTGAAGCTGAGCAGATGAGTGGAGAAGCTGCTCACAGCACAGCATGAGGACTGAGCTAGCATTTCCAGCAGACACAGGGACTTCTATCAGGCATGGTGCCAGTCTCAGAAAGGGAGATGGGGGAAATCTGGGTAGCCAGACTGAGTCAGAGAGCTCTGGGCTCAACAAGAGACCCTGCCTCAGCAAGTGAAGTGAAGAAGACATCTGACATCAACTTCTCACCACATGTGTCTGCAAACACACATGTATGAACACATGTATACACATAAAACACACCACACACACACACACACACACACACACACACACACACACACACACACACACATTCCCTGGGCTTTAACAGCCTGTCACTACAAACAGGGTTACATTAGTGGCAATAATTCAGATTCCACTGGCACCCATACTTGCCTGCTTCACACAAAATTCCCCTGAAAGCTAGGAACCAATGACTCATGAGAAAACACAGATACACATACTAGGAAACCATATTCTGCTGTCTTTAAACTGGGCTTTCTCAGTTAATTCCTACCACGCTGTACTTCTTACATACCGCTTGACGTGCGCCTTTAGACAGTCCTTGCCCATCTGCTTGTCAAAGGGCCATGGCATATGCGCATTTGGCTTATGTTCTTAGCTAGGCTCTTTGCAGAAGTGACTGCATGATCTCAAACATTTTCCATCTCCAAAGGCCCAGGACAGCACTGAACATGTGAGCTTCAAGAACAATCACATTTTTGATAAACAAAAACAAAAAAACAAAACCAAACTCCCTTTTCCTTTGGCCTAGTGAGGTTTTCTGGAGTCTCCAAAGCCATATATTCATTCAGTGGCAAGGATTCCACCCTTTTGGTTCCTCCTGCCCGGTTTTATTGTCTCTGTACCAAATACTTACCGGAATAGAATAATCTAGAAACTCCACAGGCATACCCTCAAACTGTTGTCTCATGGGTCCTCTATCCACAAGAACCAATGGACCATTTTGAATTTTAAAACTTCATGAGTAATAGAATGTAACCTAGGAAGTGCTTCTTCTGATCCCTCCTGGCTTCTGAAATACTTTGGACGAAGGTGCCGAGGAGCAGATGGAGAAGTGAGCAGAGGGCATCCTCCACTCCTTGTGTGAAGCCATCCTATTTGGCTATGTTTTGAATCAGGGAATGCTAGAGACCAGCTGTTCTCTTTGTTTCAAAATGGACTCCTTCTAGCCTTTGACCCTCCAGTGCACACTTCCCGCTCCTTATCCATGGGAGAGACCTGTTGTGGTGCATTAATGAAAAGACTAATGTCTACCTATCCACACCCTAACACCACTGCTCTGAGAATGACATTTATATTATGCTCCGTCTCCTGTATCTTACATGAGGGAGTTTTTACGTGCCACTGAAAAATACTGGATAGCACTCTTTATTAGCCCCATGATACCCTGGGCCATCAATACTTGTCCAGGCCTGATGAGGTCATGCAATAGCTCTTAATCAGAGTGAAAGAGAGCAAGAAATACCTTTATTAAAAAATCAATTAAAAACTAGTTGCCCCAGGTTTTTTTTTTTTTTAAGCACCACTGAGGCTGAGAAGACTAATCAGGAAATGAAGTGGCAGGAGGTACTCTGAGAGAAGGCTGGAGGTCCCTGGTCACTTCCATGTATGGCTGCTTCCTTTGGGTCTCTAGATCAAACCCTTCCTTCCAGCATACAGGGTCATCTCTTTCCATTCTCCTGTGTTCTGAGTCATTTTTCTAGTGCAATGGCTATTCTTGGTTGTCTATTTGACTACATCTGGAATTAACTAAAAGCTGCATGTCTGGGTACACCTGTGAGATTTTTTCTTGAGTGAATCATCTGAGTTGGGAAAATCCATCCCCAAAACTGGATCTTTTGAGGTGGGAAAATCCACCTTAAGTCTGGGCCATATCCTCATGTTCCAGTCCATGTAAAGGACAAGGAAGAAGCATTAGGGATTCATTTTTAAACACTGTCAATGGGCATATCTAGTTTTTAATATAGCCAGCCTTGAGCAAAACGTCTGCTCCAACCTCCGATCTCTGCTCCAGGAGTAACTAAGATAATGGCTTCAAGTGTGGATGTTAGTGTCACCTCCCCAGAGCCTTTCAAAGTCATGCTGACAACAGCTTAGAAATCTGCGCCTTATGCAAACATTGAAGGTGGCCCATGTATAAACATGGAGTCTGAGAACTACTTGTAGAAGCTGAACTCTGGATAGGCCCTCTTCCTTAGGACAGAAGGATCACCAGGTAGCCACAGATGCATAGGTCTCCTGCATACGCATCCAGGTACCCACTTACCATGACCCAAACCTACCCCTTTCCCCAGAGAGTTTCCTTGAAGCTCACTGCAGTCCTGCCTCACAGCTGCCTACACAATGATGGGTCTGACTTTTATTGCTAACAGGTTGATTTTGACTGTTCTAGAACTTCATACAGATGGTTTGACACCTGGATTGTCCTGATTCTTTCTCATGATGCCAGATCTGTGAGTATCGAGATACAGCTGACGCTTAGCTCAGCGCTGAGCCACAGAGGACTAACGCCTGCTGAGATCAGAGTTCATACTATCAGCGCATCACCAGAGACATCTTTACTGATGTTTCTCTAAAAGTTAAAAAGTGATGGGTATAAGCATTGTAGCCATATAGCCTGGAGGGGGAATAAAGCCTTCCTCGTGACTAATTAAATGGTCAGAAAGTCCAGCTGTTAACATCACAGGTCCCAGAGGCATCAGATGCAAGAATAGCAAAGAACCTGATTTCAAAATGGTGGTTGCATGGATGCCAATTGCCACTGCACTGCGACTTGAGAATGCTAGTTTTGTCACAGGCTCCTAGGCAACTGGGTCGCAACCGTTGTATGAACATTCCTGCCTACTCCATACTACTTCAGGAAACCCACTGAGTGACAAAATAAGATTCCTTCACAGTTTCAAGGTGGGAAGCACTGATGAGCGCACAGCCCTGCTTGTGTTTTAACATATCAGACAGCTGGGCTGTGTTTCCTTGCCTCTCTCCTCGTTTGTATTTGTAGCATCTAGAATGCAGTCATTTAGAAAACCAGGCAGACCATGATGGGACACAAATATTGTTCATGTTCAGCCTTGGTTCAGTTGGGGGTTCTCTATTTTTTTTTTTGCACATGTACGTATATGTTGGGCTTGTGTGTATGCATGTTCACGTGTGTGTAGGAAAATGGGTGTCTTCTTGGACCACTCTTACATAGAGAAGGGTCTCTCACTTTTGCATATTTGGCTAGTCTATCTAGCTTGCCCCAGGGATCCCCTGTCTCTGCCTCCCAAGGGCTGGGATTACAGGCGCCTTGCCACACACATTCAATTGGGACTCTGTTTTTAAGATTTATTTATTATATATATATGAATACACTGTTGCTGTCTCCATACACACCAGAGGAGGCCATCGGATCCCATTACAGATGGTTGTGAACCACCATGTGGTTCCTGGAAATTGAACTCAGAACCTCTGGAAGAGCAGTCAGTGCTCTTAATCACTGAGCCATCTCTCCAGCCCCCTCATTTGGGGTTCTTTATATGGGAATTACATAGCAGAGAAACCAGTTTTAGATTTATTTTATTATTTATGTCCTTATTTTTGTCAAGAAGGCTCCAACCTCCAGAGCAGACTTCAAGTCTTTCCAGGAAAATTAAATCTGGGCCTAAAAACAATATTGCCTTAAACTGTATTTAGTAAGGTAAATTCCCGTGGTAGAAACCAAATGTTAGGTATTTAGTCTTTTCTTAGAAAAAATAACATTCGCATCAAATAGTTTGTTTTTGGAAGAAAACAAAGATAGCAAGAAGCAAACAAGAAAAGCAGAAACCCTGATGAGAGAGACCCCTTAGCACGCAGTACTGATGGTAGCAAAAGAAAGTGCCTCATGGGAAAGGTGTAATACTTCATTCCACAATGACCCACTAAGGCATCAGTGATGGAGAAGAGCAGAAGGGAGGAGTGAGAGAGTGATGGAGCAGGGAGGGAGGGAGGAGTCAGAGCGGGAGGGAGGAGTCAGAGAGTGATGGAGCAGGAAGGGAGGGAGGAGTCAGAGAGTGCTGGGGGAAGGAGGAGTCAGAGCGGCAGGGAGGAGTCAGAGAATGATGGAGCAGAGAGGAGGGAGGAGCAAGAAACCCTCCTGCGAACCCTTGAACTGACCACTCTGAAGCCTTGGCAGTCCCGTTCACGTTCACTTCTGGCTCTGCTGGAAACATCACAATGGTTTACTTTTGTTAACTAATCATGGACATTCTTATTCTTTCATTTGTTCAGTAAATGCCACACAAGACTTCAAAGGACACTGTACAAGCTTGCAGCTTATTCTAGTCCTATCTTTTTTTCAAACTTTCTGTTTTATTTACTATTATTGTGTTTGTAGCTGGGAGGAGTACGTGTAGGCCACGTTGGGCACGTGGAGGTCAGGGGACAGTCCCAGCAAATGGGATTGCCCCATTCCACCTTAGGCTGCAGGATTAAACTCAGTTTACCAAGCTGATATAGCAAGAACCTTGATCTTCTGAGCCACCTTGTCAGCTCAACTATTTCTGGCATTTAAACAATTATTATTGCTATTAAATTTTTTTGTTTAGATTTAGTTTATTTTATGTGTATGGGTTTTATGTCTGTGCACCATTGTACATGCCTAGTGCCCTCAGGGTTCAGAAAAGAGAATTAGATTCCCTGGAACTGGAGTTACAAATGGTTGTAAACCTCTATATGGGTGCTGGGAATTGAACCTAAGACCTCTGAAAGGGCAGCCAGTTCTCTAAACCACTGAGCCATCTCTCCAGACCCATTTTTATTTTTAATCGTGTGTGCATGAACATATACATATATATGCCACAAGTGTAGGGTGTCTGTGGAGGCCACGAGAGAGCATCAGTGCCCCTGGAGCTGAGTTTCAAGTAGTTATGAGCTGCCTGGTTTGGGTGTTTGGAACTAAACTCATGTCTTCTACAAGATCAGTAAGTGTTCTGAACTACTGGGCCATTTCTACAACCCCTCTGGCAAGACCTTAAAAACAAAACAGAATCTTTCTTCCATGTGGAATGGTATTCATGCTAATTCTTGAAGATTTTGTTTTAGCTACCTGCATGGGATTAATATTTCTTTTAAACAGATAAACTATGTCCTTGATTTGTATCTAGTTCCTACATGCCCTCCACCATGATATGCTCTGTGCATTTTATTTATGTATTGTCTCCCTGAAGACCCAGACTTCCTGGCTTCATTGTCAGAATTAGCATAAGATCTAGAAAGCAATCATGAAGTGATAAATGAACAAGAACAGAGTGGCTTTTCTAATTTGCTTCATAAAAATATTTCTGAAATAAACACTAAATAGAAGTAATTCAGTTAGAGATCACCCTGAGAGTAGAATTGAATGAATTCTTCTCTAGGAGTCCTTTGGAAACCTAACTAGGTGTGGGGTGAGTCTCTGGAATACAGGTATTTAATAAGCTCCCAAGTGATCATCAAGCAAACTCTGCTATAAATAGGCATAGGAGATAAATAGGAAAATAAGAAAGAATATTTCATCTGGAGACTTTTTGTAGGTACAATAAGCATTGGCATGTAACATGCATTTTAAAAATTATGTTAAGGCTATGATGGCTCAAAAGACATTCTTTTTGGGTCTGGTCACCTCTGTATAAGAGTATGTATTCACTAAGTGATTTTTTGTTGTTATTTATTTATTTTATGCTGTAGGGAGAAGAGGCATGACATATACCTTCTGAAGTTATTGGACTAGAACAGTCCAATTGCTCCCGTCTCCATGTCTCTGTCTCAATTCCTGATGTAAATGAAGGGCATTTGGAGGCTGTCTGTGAGGTAAATTTACTGCTCAGTTACTTATACAAATCCTATGGGTCTGTGAAATCTTCTTAAATGAGTATCAGATATAGGAACAAAACTGGAAAATTGAATGGGAGATGCCATTGCTCATAGAGACACATGAATGGTCATCTGCTCTTAAAACAGCAGCCCAGTGTGGTTGGGCACCAGCCCAGGCTGGTGTTGGTAAACACATATTTTAATAAAAAGGCTCAGACATGCCCCAATTATTGTAGAGACGTCCATCTTAGAGCACCACAAATGGCTGGCAACTCTAATTGGCTACCTGGACAAATTCAAACTTTGAATAGGCCAGAAAAAGGGGGACGCAATTGTTATAGCTTCGTTTAGTGGAAGCTTCTCGATTGAGATCTTAGAACGTAATGTGACCCCTCATGGAAAAAGTCACAGAGTGCCATGTGTAAGCTTAGAAAGGTCATGGTGATAAGCAATGATGCCTCTAATGGCTATCAATGGGAGTCAGACACCCCTCCCTCCCTCCCAACCCCAAATGCATCAGGCTACCAAGTAAAATTGCCTATTTGCATCATAGTGTAGTCAATACATTTTGTATGTCTGGTCTGTTAGCATCACCTCTGCCGGATATTAGAAGGATAGAGTGAAATGGACCACAGCCCCTGACCATGAAGGGTTTATAATCAGACAGAAGGGTTGCCTGAAATAAATAACACCATCAGGGCGGGATGCGCTATGTGCTCCATTGTGGTATAGACTGAGCTTCTCAAACTTTAATGTGCCTTTGGATCAGGGGACCTTGTTACGCAGCTTAAGATTCTGTGTTTCTAACCAGTTCCCAAGTAATGCTGATCTGAGCATCACTTTTTTGGGTAGCAAGCATTAGACATCTACATGGCGTCTGTAGGATATGCTTAGAACTCAGGAAAGCATGTAAATACAAACTGTGGCGTTTCCAATAGGTAGACAGCATTTAAAGCTACAAACTGACATCATCAAGAGAGAACCGAGGAGTAAGGAAACCAAAGAGGTGAATGCAGGCGAATTTGACTGACCCTACAGCAGTGGTTCTCAACGGTCCTAATCCTGTGGTCCCTTAATACAGTTCCTCATGTGGTGGTGACCCCCAACTGAAAGATTATTATTGTTGCTACTTCATAACTGTAATCTGGCTACCGCTATGAATCGTAATGTAAATATCTGCTATGTAGGATGTCTGATATCCAATCCCCATGAAAGGGTTTTTTGACACCCCTGCCCCCCCAGGGGTGGTGATCCACAGATCAAGAACCACTGCTCTACAGTTTTCCTTTGAAAGTAATGAAAATCAGGACTGCAAGCTTGCAGTGGAATTACAGAGACGCTTATATACAGCTTTACAAAATGTGGACTTGAAATAATTCTTGCTTTTTATGGTCTTGGGGGAGTCCAGTTCCTACAGTGGATGGCAAAAATGACATCAGCCCCACGAAATCATGTCACCTGGCACTTACACAAATACAGTCATGTAAAGCGTGCTAGACTAATATGCTACTCGGGGGCTCTGGTAATTCCGTGGAACATTTAAGAAAACAATTTGGAGTGACTTTCACAATGTTGCAAGCACGCTATCCCCATAACAGAGAGCGGGCTATAAATACAGTCCATCTCCGTTTGATAATTGCTTTATTCAGATTAAGACCAGCAATTTTCCTGTCAGAGACAGGAATGGAGTAGAATGGGAGCGTGGAAGTGTGCACAGCCTGGCAGTTTTCGTAGCTTGCCAGCTCAGTTACATTTACTTTCTTACATTAACAGGGCAGATTGGGCACTGGGCCTGAAGTCGTCTCTTTGGTCGTTTTTGGTTAAAAGGCCTCCAGAGGTTCAACCGTTATTAACCCTGTTAGGTGTGGACTTCCCTTCTAAACTGAACTGACTCCATTACAGGAATTCTTGGGGGAAGAGGCTGAGGAAGTGGGAAAAGCCCGTAATGGATGGCCAGGGTTTCTAAACCCATTTATCCTGGTCATTAACACAAATGTGCAAATCCCCAGGATTGCACGGGCTTTCTGTAACGACCTAGTCGCCATGTGTTAATGTGTCTTTTAAATGTTAGCATATGTGTCCTGATCCACCCTTTCCAAGGGTGCCCAGGGTGGGGTCCAGACCCCGTGTGTTTGTGCTGAGTTACTAACCCCCTCCCACCACTGAAGAGCACGTTCTCAACTCATTCCTACTTCTCTCTCTGCCTCCTTTATTCTGTTATTCTTTATTTTTAAATTTTTGTGGTCCTAGAATGTGTCAGGAGACAAAGCATTCTATTTATTCACATATAAAAATTAATACAACCAGATGCACATGCGTGGATGTACTTATCGCTCACATGTATGTAACAGACACACACACGGAGAAAACAGTTGATACAAAACCAATTATGTTAATATTTGTTAACATGCAATAGCGACTACTCTGATGTTTATCATATTTTGGGGTTTTTTTTTTTTGTTTTGTTTTTTTTGATGCTTTTAAAGGTACTTTTGGAGTATTTTGGTTCAAATCCAGGACCTTATGCCTGGGAGGAAAGTGCTCTACCATGGAGCCAGATTCTTAATTTTTTATATTTTACCCCGTTTTTTGTTTTTTGTTTTTGTCAAGGTGGTAATAAATTTCGAGTGCTGCTAAAGCACTCAAAGCTAACAAACGTTGAGGGGGCCCTCAACATCAAGTCCAAATCGCCTGAAACTGACTTCTAATTTGCTAGTGCTTTTCTGTAAGTGGTTTTCAGGTGCTTGGGCCAGAACTAACTGCAGCTCACATGGGGCCATTAGACTCTCATGTGCAATTTCTGTCAGCATCCCTGGGAAGGGTGAGAAGGAACCACCGTGGAACTGATTCCATCCTAAGGGGGACCAGTGCTTCCTTTCTGGTTTCCATTTTCTGTCAGGGCCCACAGAAAGCTGGTTTGATGCGGAGGTGACAGCCTTTCTTTTCTTCCTCTGTTCCATTTAATTACTTCTAACACAGACATAAAGAAGTTTTAAATGAGCTTTCAACACCCTCTTCACATATACCACATTCCAAGTTTCGGTTCACAAGACGGTTACCAACACCTGACAGAAAAGAGCATAATGAACGGATTTCCCCAACGCCTGCTTGACCAGACTGCCTGTATCCTTTCCTATGAAAGCAGAGTTACAGATCCGTTCTGTCGACTCTCTACGCATGTCATTTTTGTAATTGACCTTGGTGTTGTAGCAATAGTGGGCATTTATGAGAAAATCACCCTGTCTATAGACGTTGGAAGAAACACGATGAAATAAGAAGCGAGAGCGAGCACTCCATCCCTGTGCCAGCTTCAGGCTCTCTGTCTACAGGATACGTTTGTATTTGGGAAAGACATAGGCAGAACATTTGCTTGATCCGTGGAAGTCAGGATCATTTTCTTTATTAATATTAAAGAAAAAAGCCGATTAACAGACTGACTACACACACACACACAAACCCCAACAAAACAAAACAAAACTAAGCTAAACTAAAAAACCCCAGAAATTCAAAGGCATTATAAATGACAGATAGATAAACAGACAAATGTCTTTGTATGGGCCATTCATCACTTTAGCAAGTGTTAATTTAGAGCTATTACTATATATACATATAATAGTTTTAATTTACTATAATGATTTTATGGTATCAAATGAACAGAAACTAATTTACTTTGTTTTAATGAGTGATATGCCTAATGCATAGGCATAAAGATTAATTGTACAGTGTGAAATGCCAGAAACAAATGCAGATCTTTGTAGGTCGTCTTTTAATTTAATGCTTCTAGCTTTACTCAACCGCCATCGTTTCCTGAAAGAGCTATATTTACATGTGTTCTTCAGATAAAGCAAGGGGCTGTTTAACAGATTTGAGAGTCTAGCAGCCCAAAATAATCAGCTGCTAATCTACATGTCCATTATAACACTTTGGACATTTTAAAATAGACACATATGGCCTATTTGGATATACAAGAACGTACCCCCTACAAAGAAAAGACAAACACTGCCGCGCAAATGAATCGTGCTTTAGCAAGCGAGCACTCAGATGTAAAGGCTGATGTTTTATGACTTGACTCTTAGCCTCCATAAAACATGCCTGCAAGGCAGCATTTTCTTTGGGGATAAGTCATAACTTTGCCATGGAGGGCTACTAGGGGACCATTTGCTGACATGAGACTGAACCTACAATTCCCACCGAGAAATGTTGTTTCAAAAGAAAGGCTGACATAGGGGATTTTCGGGAAAATCCCCCCAGGGGATCTGACCGGGGTACTGGGCATGTGATGCAATTTCCCACATTGGAACAGAGACTATATGTTGGGGGGACAGTGAAAGTGATTCCCACTCCTGCTGGGGCATGAATAGTCCTGCTGGGGCATCTCCAGTCAAGGCAGCTTTGGGTTTGCATCTCGGGAAGACCAATTAGATGAATGTGTAGGTTGTTCTTAGGACTCTGTTGGCTCAGACAAAGTATGTTTCCCAATCCTAGTGAGGGTGGGCTCCTGAAGCCCCCCAGATACTGCAGGCTATTGCAGACTCTAACACTGAAGACACCATATGATTTGATTATAGGACATAGAATGATTATGGAACGTAGATTAAGCTGAAACTGAGCTAGAAGGTTCCTTTCTGTTTGCTAGCCTTTGTAGTTCTAGAAGGTGCTATTTAGATTACTAGGGGAGAAAAGTCACCAATAGTCTGTTTTTGTTTTTTAAGATTTATTTATTTTATGTATGAGTATACTGTAGCTAGCTGTCTTCAGACACACCAGAAGAGGGCATCAGATCCCATTACAGATGGTTGTAAGCTACCATGTGGTGTTGGGAATTGAACTCAGGACCTCTGGAAGAGCACTCAGTGCTCTTAACCACTGAGCCATCTCTCCAGTCACTAATAATCTTACTCAGCTGTAGGCCCAGCATGTTACACAACTAGCCTGGCAGAGAAGGTGTGGCCACACTTATGTAACAGTGGCATGGTTGTTATGTGGATAGCCAATTGCTTCCTAGTTGGAGCTGAGTCCACTCTACAAAGGATTTCTCCCGGATTTTGTGCCCGGTACTGTAAACTTGGCTGAAAGCCCGTGGCTGGAGGGGTCAGAGGTCCTAGTGGGAGAGCACCTACTGTTGCTTTGCTAAATGGACATGGTAAAAAACTACCTTCCAAATATTTATGCCTGTAGATCAGTACTGCTGTCAGCTTTGGTCAGAGAAGATCCTTTTTGCAGTGGGTGGCATTGCAGAGGTTTGTAACTTGGCAAAGAACTGTGTCACGCATGCACTCAAGCACACCTATATACACAAAACACACACGCACACGAACACACACACTGCATTTATTCCAGCATGGCATGGAGAACATTGTAGAAGAGGAGGCACAAAGAATGTAAGAGCTAAAGGAAAGGGCGGGGTGTTGTTAAATACTGCCTTCCGGGCACACCACGCTATTTTCACTTATGAAGTCATAGAAGATTCGGTTACCTGCTTAAGACCTGTAGTGACTGAGCCCATCACCAGTTTGCCATGGAGTAGGAACAGGTTCACAGAACCGCACCCCTCCCTGAGGATCTATAAGTAATAAATAGGGGAAGGAAGAAATGTTTTCTTCAGCGGTGCAGCCATTGGTTAAGTGCCCATGCCCCTGTAAATAACTCTTACTTCTTGAAGCTGTGCAGAAGAGCAGGCTGGAGCCCCAGTCCAGACACGAATCCCTCTGCCACAGCTGCAGAATTGGATTTCTGGATCTTCTTGGTAGGAAGGGGTTCCCTGATTTCAGCACATCTCCTGAATGGCTGGAATTACTTTAGCATATCAACTCTTGAGGGGACAGTGTCACAGCTGGAGACTACTCTGGCTATCAGGGCTCTGTTGAAGACCACTTAGGGAAAGTTAATCAGAGTCTAAAACCCTCATTAAATTCATTTGAACAGAGAAAGAGAGAGAGAGAGAGAGAGAGAGAGAGAGAGAGAGAGAGACAGAGACAGAGACAGAGACAGAGACACAGAGAGACAGAGAGACAGAGAGAGACAGAGAGAGAGGCGGGAGGGTGGGAGTGGATGGATGTCAAGCGGAGCAGGTGTAAATGGTTAAGGAAGGCGCGTCCTCCTGTTTGGTCTGTGGCTGGCTCAGACTTCCACCTTTGAAGATGATGGACATTCCCGCCTCTTCCAGTATCTTCCTGTGTGGATTAGGGGGGGTTGTGGGAGACTCAGCTCGTCAAATGCTGCTCTGAATGAGAAGCCTGATCCAGGATTGTCTTGCTAATCTAACTCAACACTGATTCTGAATTGTTGACTGACACAGAGCATAGGACCCTAAAATATACACTGAGTTTATTTTTAGAACTTTTCTTCTGGAAGAAGACGGTTTTCCTTCCTTAGGGACTTTTACTACTTAAGCAAAACAACACCCCACATGAACATTAGGCTGTGTACTAAAATAAAACTTCATGTTTTTTCTTCTTCTTTTTGGCAGGCAGAAAATTATTTTCATGTAGTCATTTGTTGGACCTTAGGGTAAAATTATATTTCATAGTTCCCCTGTTCCCAGGCTATGGAGACAGACAGAGAGATAGAGGTGGGGGCAGGGAGGAAGAATTACATGTATATTTGTCTTACAGAATTGTTTGACACTCTTGGGAATAATTATGTTGTTATATCACTGAAGGTTAGCAATTCCTTAGGAATGAACTTCTTATAATTAGTAATTTAGATGTAGGTAGGAAAAATTAATGGAAAGTTTCTGATACTACTATTATTTATGAAACATTCTTTGAAACACAAGGCAAAGGTCACAGCTACTACTAAGTAGAACGCTCACTGTCTCTTCACTTTCTGAGGGTAGACAACGTAGAAGTCCACAGTAAAACAGTGACATTCAGCATTTGGTGAGGAAAACCCCATTATATGACACTAATCTGTGCAGGTAAGAAAGGGTAGACCCAGTGGCTGTTGGGACAGGCTTTCAGTGAGTTCATCTTTCCCAATTTGCTACCTGTAGTTTAGTCAGTCAGATATTGGACTCAGGACATCAGTAGAACAAACAGGAAGGAAGGAATAACAGGAGGAAACAAGAAAAATAGAAACAAAATTTATAAAACCTACTGTCTTCAAGAAGAAACCAAAGCAAAGCCAGGGATTCCACTCAGCAGGAAGAAGCTACATTGAGTGTTCCTGGATTCCACCACAGTAGTTAGGGTTACCTCTACAGAGAATGTCTATTGAGTATAAAGCTGTAACGGTAATGCTTAGTCCTATTAGGATAGTGGAAGTGTTAGATCAGGAGAATAGTGATATTGTAATAAATAATTCTCCGATTAGATTAATTGATGGTGGGATGGCTAGATTAGCTAGGCTGGCTAATAGTCATAGCATTGCTATTAGTGGAAGGATTGTTTGTAGTCCTCAAGCTATGATTATTGTTCGACTATGAATGCGTTCATAGTTTGAGTTTGCTAGGCAGAATAAGAGTGATGAAGTTAGACCATGAGCAATTATGAGTGTGGTGGCACCTCACTCATGTGGAAATAGTCTTGGTTCTGTCCTGTCCAGAAGCCAGAAATGCCAGGAGAGAGCTCTGATTTCTTATTCCCCTTCTCCTAATGAACAGCCCTGTGCAGGAGAGCAGACTGAAGCCCCAGTCCAGACACTAATCCCTCTGCCACAGCTGCAGAATTGGATTTCTGGATCTTCTTGGTAGGAAGGGGTATCTGTTCCCTAATTTCAGTATATCTCCTAAATGGCTAAAATAATGTCAGGATTCCAACTCTTGAGGGGACAGTGTTACAGTAGCCGTGAAGACCAGTCAGGACATCAGGGCTCTGTTGAGGATCATTAAGGGAAAGTTATTTCCTTCTAGTCAGAAGGATGGAGTATACCTCTGTCCCTGGGTAGAAACTTACATTGTAATCTGCTCCACAGATTAACATTATACAATGATTGTCTCCTCCCTTAAGAATTAATCCCAGTGGGCCTGTCAATCACCTGGCCAAGAGACCACCTCTCAGGATGGCAGATTCACCTAAAGCCATGTTAAAGACTGCGAAAGCATAATTTATATTCTTAATGAGATGATGTACTTTTTCTCCCCAGGCACCTTGCCTCCAGGCAGCTACTCAGAAAAGCATAAAATTCCCCTTCTTTCTTTGTTTCAAAGGTTTCCCTGACATTCTGAGCTTTCTCATTTTTTTTAAACCACTGAAACTCCGCATCCACTTCTTCCACACCTCTGCTTGTGACCTCCGTTGCAAAGGTATGGCTTTCTCATCTCTTTTCCACCTCTCCCTTCCCAGGATTTGCAGCCTGCCCTGTTTCTCCTCAGACTTTAATAAAACAGCCCTGTGCCTTCCTTCTGAGTCGTTTAGAAGATTCTTTTATTAATAAGACTTAGAACATCAAAAGGAACCCCGATTTTCCTGGTAACAATTCTAACCCATTAACCTTCATTTAAACAATATAGTTATGTACTGAATTTAATTAAACACAACTTCCTGAGAAGAGTGAAGATTTTTCTGTGATATTCGGAACTTTTTAAAAAAGGTTTATTTATTTATTTTATGTATGTGAGTACACTGCCGCTCTCTTCAGACACACCAGAAGAGGTCAGAGGTCACAACATGACAGATGGTTGTGAGCCACCATGTGGTTGCTGGGAATTGAACTCAGGACCTTTGGAAGAGCAGTCAGTGCTCTTAGGTGCTGAGCCATCACTCCAGCCCGATATTCAGAACTTCTATGCACTATGTCCAAGGACAGCTGACTGACTTTAGTGATGGTTTGTGTTGTAGAACTCTACTTATCAGGTTCCTTGACAATTGTGCTCTCCACTTGAATTTATACACTATGTCATCAGACGTTAACACCACAGCTCCAGTGAGCTTGAAATCCCTTGTTGGATTAGTAAGTTAGAAGAATACGGTTTTTCCCAAATAACCCAATTATTGTAAAAATTATTTCAGATTACAAGGAGAATATTTCATTCTTCCACAGCTGACATGGCAAAAGGTTGGAAAGTTTTCTGGAGAAAAGACATGAATCCTTATAAAAAGAATAAAATGAGCACAATGGGATAAATAAACATGTATGCTTGAGACCCCAGAGGTTGGAGAAAATACAAACAATCCAAAGAAGCCGAACATAAAACCAGAATGAAAAGTTAGCGTGCCTAGTATGGGGTAAGAACTGGAGTGTCAGCACCAGGTACATGACAAGGACATCTGCTCTCTCCATACCTACTCAATACAGTACTTGATATCTGAGCTAGAGCAAGAGAGCTGAAGGAGACCATGCAGGTGTAGACAGCAAAGGAAGAAGTCAAAGTATCTTTATTTGCAGATGATATGATTTTATGCATAAAAGATCCTCCAAAACTCTACCAGAAAACTCTTACAGCTGATAAACATTTTCAGCAAAGCAGCAGGATACAAAATTAACACATTAAAAAAAACAATAGTTTCCCACCAACCAAAGAACATACATAGGCTAGACCTAAGCCTCCCCGCTCATATGTAGCAGCTGTGCAGCTTGGTCTTCATGTGGGTCCCAAACAAGTGGAACGGGGGACTGTCCCAAAAGCTGTTGTCTGCGTGCAGGACATGTTCTTCTAGCTGGGCTGCCTTTTCTGGCTTCAGTAGGAGAGGAAGTACCTAGCCTTACAGAGACTTGAAGTGCCAGAGTGGTGGGATATGCAGGGGGGGGGGCACCCACTGCCTCAGAAGGGAAGGAGAGGTGATGTGGGAGGGGTGACCAGGAGTGGGGCAATGAGCAGGATGTAAAGTGAGTAAGTAAAAAAAAAAATAATAATTTAATTTAAAAAAAGAAAAAGAATCATTGTAAACCCTGGGAGAAAAACAAAAACAAAAACCAGTACTTTTTCCTATATATGAATGACATACTGAGAAAGAAATCAGGGAAACAATACCTTTCACAATAACACCCCCCAACACACACAAATATCTTGGTATAACTCTAACCAAGCAAGTGAAAGACTTCTTTAAAAGTTTAAGTCATCTAGGAAAGAAATTGAAGAAGACTCTAGAAGATGGAACGATCTCATGGAGTATATTATTAATTATTAAAATTAATATTATGAAAATGACCATCCTACCAAAAGCTATCTACAGATTCAATGCAGTCCTCATAAAAATTCCAACAAGTCATCATTGATCTTGAAATGATAATTTTTAAGCTTTACATGGAAACACAAACACACATACACACATACACACACACACACACATACCTCTACACATACAAAACAAACCAACCAACCAACCAACGGACTAGTTGAAACAATCCTGAAAAATGAAAGAATTGCTGGTGGGATATCATGATCACAGATTTCAAGTTATACTATAGAGCTACAGAAATAAAACAGCATAGTATTGGCACAAAAACAGACACATTGACCAATGGAATTCAACTGAAGACCCAGATGTAAGTTTACCTACCTACAGACACCTGAGTTTTGACAAAGAGGCAAAAATACACACTGGGAAAGACAGCATCTTCAACAAATGATACTGGTCAAACTGGATGGCTGCACATTGAAGAATGAAAGTGCATCCATGTCTATCACCCTGCACAAAACTCGACTTTAAATGGATCAAGGACCTCAATATAAGACTAGATGCTCTGGATCTGGTAGAAAAGAAAGTGGGGAACAGGCTTGAACCCATCAGTGCAGGAAAGAACTTTCTGAACAGGATACCAATAGCACAGACATAATGACCAACAACTAATAAATGGGACCCCAGGAAACTGAAAAGCATATAACAAACAACACTACCATTTGGGCAAAGCAGCAGCCTATATATAATGGGAAAAGATATTTACTACTTGTTGTCTCATAGAGGGTTATTATCTAAAACATATAAAGAACCAAAACAGTTGAACAACAAGAAAACAAATAACCCAGTTAGAAAACGGGGAACAGAAGAAAGCAGAAAGCTCTCAAAAGAGGAAACATAGTGGCTGAGAATCAGTTCAAGAAACGTTCAACCCTCAGCTACCAGGGAAATACAAAATAAAACTGAGAGATTTTATCTTCCGCCATTCAGAATAGCCAAACCCAATAGAACAAATGATAGCACATGCTGGCGAGGATGCAGGGAGAGAACACTTGTCCATTGCTGATGGGAGTGCCAACTTGTGCAGCCACGTGGACATCCGCACGGTGATACCTTAGAAGCTTGGATTAGATCTACCTCAAGGTCCAACCGTGCTACTCTTAGACATAGTCCCAAAGAAGTCTACATTCTACAGAGATGGTTGCTCAGCCATGTTCATTGCTGCTCTATTTATAATCGCTAGGAATTAGAAACAGCCTAGATGTCCATCAACTGATGAATGGGTAATGAAAATATGGTACACGTACACAATGGAATATTATTCAGCTGTTAAGGAAAATGAAATTATAAAATTTGCAGATAAATGGAGGGAACTTGAGAAAGAATCATACTGAGAGAGATAACTCAGGCTCAAAAGACAAATACTGTATGTTTTCTCTCAATTATTATGTGAGTATTTTTGTGGATCTGGTTTATTGTTTGCATTATGTCAACTGGGTTTCCAAAATTACATGGGAATTCACATGTCTACATGTAAAACACTGAGGCACCTGTCCCCAGTTAGCTTTGATTGGTAAATACAGTTGCTGGTGGCCAATGGCTGATCAGGGAGACAGAGGCAGGACTTGAGGATTCGAAGGCGAGGAGACTGAAGAAGGAGGAGAATCACCATGCCGGGAAGAATAAGAGCCAAGCTTGAGGGCTAATGAAGGGAAGCACACAGTCATGTAAGAGCTGGAGAAAAGGAGCCCTAACTTCCCCTTGGGACCAGGGTGACAAAAATGAAATATAGATTTTATTAAGTAATAATTCAGGAATACCAGAGGGGAGGCATTAACAATGTGGAAGTTTGGGAGTGGCCCAACCATTGACCATTGAGCTGATTAAGACATATTAAATATAAAGCGCTCTCTCTCTCTCTCTCTCTCTCTCTCTCTCTCTCTCTCTCTCTCTCTCTCTCTGGTGTGTGTGTGTGTGTGTGTGTGTGTGTGTGTGTGTGTGTGTCTTTCTCTGAGAATCCAGAACACTGGGGCGGTAGCGAGGAGCTTGTGCTGCCGCCGCTAGGGAAATTAATAGCGCATTAATCGACTATGACTACAGGTATTAGCTTTTAAGCTTTTGCTATGTGTGCAATGATCTGAACAACTACAGAGCTTGGGTACCTAATAAGGCAGTGAGGAGGATGAGGGGGTCTCCCAAGGAGGGAACCCTAGAATATAGTGTTATGGGGAGACAAAGGGAAACAAGAATAGGAGGATTAAATAGGGAGGGGATGGGGCAACAAGGTAAGGGGTACCACGGGAAGGGACAACTAACACAAACGGCCATTTGGAAAAACACACAAAATTACTACTGTAGAAGCGTCCTAAGATATATATAGATATGAAAAGAATTTAAGTAGAGTCACCAAATAATAGGATGACAATGCTCCAACTGGACAACTTGTGCCAGCAAATAAAATCTCCAGTACCAGAAATGTTGAGTGTCTGGCCAATAAGTTCCCATAGGAACCCCAAACATCACAGGGCATTGCCAAGGCTATTGGTTACTCTCCTCAACCTAATAATAAGGCTCTATCGCTGGAGAGAGCACTTATCCACCTCACTAAACACAAAGGAGTTGATTTGGTGCCTAACTAGAAGCTTTGCCCCGACTGATGAGTGTACATGAACTGAAGGTTCTCATCACACGAGGAGAACAGTAATCATAAATATCACCCAGCTTCAAGCCCTGCAGCCCACAACAGTGATCTTCCTGAAAGATATACCAGTGCAAAAACATTATGAGAGTAACAAACCACTTTTTGCTTGGGCTTAAGGTTCACTCCATGAGATAGAACCCTTACCTGACACTGGTAAAGTAGACAAGAACCTGAGACTAAATGGGTCATGGGCCTAAGGGGAAACCTAATACTATTTTTCTGCTAAAGGAACATAGCAATAAAATCACTCCTAATCTCTCCTGTTATATTCATAGATCAGTACCTCTCTCAACCCATACCAGAGAAGCTTCTTCTTACAGGACGCAGGAATCAACACAGAGACTCGTAATTTGGCAGCGTGCAGAGAGTGAGGGACTTTAGAGCACTCAGTCCTGAATGGGAAGTTTACATAAACCCATCCTCTCAAGGCTCCAGAATCCATGAGGAAGAAGAGGCAGAAAGATCTTAAGAGCCAGAAGTGATTGGTGACTCCAAGGAAAGAGTGTCTTCCAGACAGAACAGAACCAGTGCCCATACAAACTTACAGAGACTGTAGCAACACACATAAAACCTGCACAGATTCAAGACCGACTGTGCTCTGAGCACTGAGATGCTGGTGTGGACACCGAGTCCTGCCCCTAATTAAGAAGCTATTTGCAATTGATGCCTGCTGGCAGTGGGAGAATCTGTTTTCTCCAGTGGAATCTCACTGGGTATATTATCCACACTTCAGAGCAAGGCCCATGCCTGGGAATTTGGCCAACACAAAAAGAACTCAATGGTATTTTTGTGGACTTTTTGTTTCATTTTGCTTGTTCGGGGCATTTTTATTTATTTATTTATTTATTTTTGTCTTACTGGTCTTTTGTTTATTTTGATTTTCGATTTTTGTATTTTGTGTGTGTTTTTTTATGTTTCTTGATTTTTTTCCTTTGTTTCCCCTCCTTTTTTTTTTTTTTTTTTTTTTTTTTTTTGAGAAACAGGGAACAAGAACATAAAGTTGGATTTTAGAGAAGTGGGCAGGATCTGGGATAAATTAGGGAAAGAGAAAAAAACACAAAGTATGATACTGTATGAATTTCTCCTACAAAAATAATTCGAGTGATATAAACTTATCATTTATTCATTCAACTCATTTTACAAGTATTTCTAAATATTTATTTTATTATTTGATCTGTATGAGTGTTTTGCTTGCATGTACAGGATTTATACCACGTGCATGTCTGGGTGCCAGGGATTTCAGAAGAGGACACAGATCCTGTAAGACTGGAGTTACAGACAATTGTGAGCTACTTCATGGGTAAAGAGGATTGTATCCGGGTCTTCCTCAAGAGCAAACACTCTTACAGCCAACTCTACAGCCACACAAGTAAATTTCAAACCTCTGTTGGATATTAGGCCTTATTCTAGATGTTCAGGGTAAATCTATAAATAGAAGAGATTTAAAGAGAAAGTGAGTCAAGTGAGGTAGTTCAGCACTCAGGAGGCTGAGGCAGAAGGATTGCTGCAAAACTGAATGCAACCTGGAGTAAATATCAACACCTTGACTCAAAATAAAATTGATCAATTAAAGTCCAAAACTAGTCTCACCAGGATAGGGCAAGGAAGGTGACAGCTGGCTGCTTCCTATTGGCAGCTCTAGGGATGAACCTATTCCCTTGTCTTTTCTAGCATCTAAAGGCTGCATGTCATTAACCAGGGACCCCCCCCATCTTCCATCCCCCCTCAACTGCCCTTCCTTTCCCTGCCTCTTCTTCCTACCTGTCCTCCTGCTCTTAGTCCCCCCTCTCTCGCTAATATACAGAACTCCCCCTCCATCAACACACCTCTCCAGTCTGTACCTTTCCCGACTCCATCTGACAAGGACATTGTCCACCTGGAGAATTTTCCCATCTCAATATGCTCAATGTAATCAATAGCTGCAAAGTCCCTTTGCCATGTAAGATGGCACTAATGGATTCTGAGTTTCAGGCTAGACAGGGTTGGGGAACATATTTTCTCTCTCAGACCAGCTACCGTTCCTTCACTTTTGAATGATAGTCACCATAAAACTCTGTATCCAGCAAGAGTGGAAGTAAAACAAAATTTTGGACAAAGTCTGAGAGTTTGGCAGACCCTTACTGAGAGGACAGAAAGAAAGAATCACACTGTACAAAAATAAAATTAAACAAAATATTATAAATATGCATAGCCATGCATTCACGACATTAAAATGATAGAAAGTGCGAAGTGTGGCTCTAAATGTAAAAAGAGAAGAAGATGGAGGAAAAAAGAGGAGGAGGAGGAGGAGGAGGAGGAGGAGGAGGAGGAGGAGGAGGAGGAGGAGGAGGAGGAGGAAGAATGAGAAGAGAAGGGGGAGGGGGAGCCGCAGTAGCAACAGCAGCTAGTAATGGTGCCTCTTCCCTGTACTGCGCATGTTAAGATTGGTCTGGGTAACAGTAAGTTCATTGGGAAACAAACAACAACAAACCCAAACAAACCACACCACAAATGTGTAAAAGTCCTGTAAAACAGGGTTATGGAGATGAGTGAGTGGGAGGGCTGGTCAAGATAAGAGTTGAAGCAACCTAAGGTTCCAGTGAGGTGCAGAGAGAAGACAGGGATTGCATGTTAGCGTTTTGAAGAACCCCTGAAAGGAGAGAAATGTGAAGGGAAAAGCCTTCACCCCAAAGACACCGTGACTCAAACCTACCATATAGGCTGGAGAGATGGCTCCGTGGTTCAGAGCGCTTGCTGCTCTGAGAAAGGTCTTGGGGTTTGGTTCACAGCATCCACATGGCAGCTCCTAACCACCCACAACCCAAGTTTCAGGGGATCTGATACCCTCTTCTGACCTCCTTGGGCACCAGGCACACATGTGGGTCACATACATAGTTGCAAGTAAAACACTCATAAACATAAAATAAAATAAATAAACCTAAAAATCATTAGAAAAAAACCTACCATATTTCAAAATACTTTTTAAGAAAATGGAGAAAATTACAAGAATAAATTAATAAACTCTTCTAGTAAGGAGTTTTTCTTCATTCCTTCCTTCTCTCTATCCCTCCCTCCCTCCCTCCCTCCCTCCCTCCCTCCCTCCTTCTGGAAAGAATTGAATTCATGGGTGAGAATATTCCTTTCCTGATGCTAGGACTCTCTATCCACCCTTAAGGAGCCTGTGGATAGGAGGCTTGCGACCTCCCGAGAGACTAATTTACCAATCTTCCCGGCTAAAATGAGCTTGCTAACTGCGTCCTCATTTTCTGTAAGCACTAGGACTAAGTGTTGCACTAGATTTTAAGCGAGTCTGAGGGAGAACCAGGCTCTGCTTCCTGATTGCTTTTCACCAAGCTGGTGCAGAGTGGCACCACTCAGCTGGGGAAGTCAGCAAGGGTTACGTTCCACAGGCAGTCCCCGAGCTGTGTCTGGTGACTTGGCCAGCACACTGGCTCCCTGAGGCTCTCTGAACCCTCCACATATACTCACCGGGAGAGTGAGCATCACCGAAGAATATTTATGAAAGAGCCCTGTGGCGTGTGGCATGTGGTGCTGGGCTATGTAAGAAGAGCAGTTGCAGCCCATGTCTTTTGGGAGCTTATAATACCAAACAGGATCTTTTTTTCAGAGCCTGAAGTTGCCCAAGTGAGACAGGGCACTAAAAGACTTCATTCACACCGGAGAGAGCCAGGTTTTCTTCAGCTGGTGTCTTGCTCTGTTTCGCCTCCCAGGCTCTAGGCTCAAGCTCAGCTCAGTTAAAAGGGTCCATTATTAGAAGAACCCACTAAACATTCCCTGCGCTAAAACAACTTATGCCAGAACCTACACAAGTCCAGTCACCTTCCTTCTCCAGGATTCACATAGTCCATGCAGGTTGCAAAGGCAAGTGGCACATTATCTTTCCTGTCCAAGAAGCCTTTGGTAGCACATTGGGCAGGCACGGTCACAGCAGATATAACAGAGCCTCGCGGACGTACATCCTCAGGAAAGGACCTGCAAATGAGCACATGGAGGTCCCCTCTGCTCATTCTGCTACACGGGGATGGGAAAACCTCAAGTGCGCTCGAGTTAGTTATAAAAGCCAGCTGAAGTTCTGATAGGAGAAAAAAAAGTAAAATGGGCCTGCCAGCCTTCTGGAGGGGTATTAGAAAGAAAAGTTAGGGGAGATGTGTTTATCTGCCAAGTTTTAAATAATTCCTCTCCATGTGGTCTATCTCCTTTCTGGTCCCCTCTGCTGTTTCCCACCTCAGCTTCGGTGCAGGGAATGCTGTCCTGAAAGAAAGGTGGGATCCTGACTTCACTGTATCTTTCAGCCTTCCCTGAAAGTCTAGGTCACAGACAGACAGAAGAGAGATGGTCTTAAACACTGTCCACTGATGCGATCTCTTTCTCTTATCCTGGGAGTCGATGAAAAGGGGATATTTATTGACAGAAAAGCCCACATCAACCTTGCTGAATTTAGAGAGTCAGACTGACCTCCACAGGTCACACAATCCATCCATTCCAGAGTCTAGCAAACACACAGCCATAAAGCTAAGGTGGTCTTTTCTCCCTAAGGGAGTTTCTTGTGTGACACATCTAGAATCGATGTGGCTGGCCCAGTGCTGAAGTCTTCACTCACAACTGAACCTTCCTGTTGACTTGAGGAGGCACACTTAAGAGATCTTGTCTTGGTGACCACAGCCAAGGATGATGGCCTTAACCAAGGGCCAAGGCCCTGGAGGGGATAGCACCAATCTTTACCAAATTCCTAGGACTTTCTACCCCCCACCTCAATCTTACCATTTCCTCTGCCCGTGGAGATCTCACGTGATGGCATACAATCACACTCTGTCAAAGAAATACATTCTTACGTGTTCTGGTTTTTTTTTCTTCCCTGAATCAAAAAGCAAACAGATTCCCCTAGACCAAAGGATTTCACAGTCATAAACAAAGCCAGCCAAGTCTGAAGGAGTACATTTCAAATCTCTGATGTGATGGTCAAGTTGGGGACTCACTCTTTACGTGGATGAGTTATTCAAAGTTCTCTCTGATTTCAGAGAATCTTTGTAAAACATCCTCCTAATAGATCTGACTTGAAATTCTTTTCTTTAATTTGGTCACTACTGAAAGCCAAATACACTCTGCCACTTTACCACAGTAATAGCAAATGTATATATTGTATCTCTGCATCTTATTTTAAAGACTGATGTATTTTGTAAATGGAATTCCCTGAAGCCTCATGATTGTATCCTTTTGTCGACAAAATAGAAACAATTCTAAGAATTTTTTAAATATTGAGTTGTATAGAAATTACTTACAATTTTTCCGATTAATAAGAAACATTGGGAATTCTGTTACTATTTTTCTCATCTTTAAGATTTTTGTTGTAATTATAGCTGTTGAATTTGTTTTTTCAATCTCTGATCCATTAAAAATTAAAATAAAAGAGATAGATTTTCTACCAGTGACTGTGTGATTCATATCTGCCACTCCAGATTTAAACTACTAATGAGATTTCTTCTCCTATTGAAAAATAAATGGGCATGCATTACTCATCCAAGGTAGAAATAGAAGGTTTCTCATTATTCTTATATAGTTAATTTCTTCTTTAATTTTATAACTAAATAACAATTATAGCACACAATGAATATAACCCATTTATCCAATTTTCCATAATTGCCCAGTATTCATAATGGATGGGTGTAAGAAACGAGTAGGCTTAGGTAAGACTTTGTTGACAAGTAAAGACTTTTTCCATCACAGAAAACCTTGCACACTCTAAAGCAAAGCAAAGAGGAAGCCATCCACAATCCAAACACCCAGAGCAATAGTTTCTATGCTGGAGAGACATACTATATTTAATATTAATAACAATTTCCCATGCTTTCATTAGTTCCTTGGAGGCCTTACTTAAGTGGTCACATAAAATCACATTAAACAAATGATGTACTTAAGGGTATTGTATTGCTCTTGCTCTTAGACAAAATTGCACTAGAAGCATTGAGTGAAAGTTTGCTCATCTTCAGGATTAATCTTCACCAAATACATTTTTGAATGAGAGTAATATGCCAGCATGTTGTTCCTATTATTTATAAGACTATTTAAAGTTCATAATTGTTTTAAGTAGACTCTTTACCCTTGCCCTGAGGAGCACTCACTCAGCTGCTGGAAAGAAGAAAAAGAAATGCTTCCAGGAAGAGGGCGGGTAATTCCAGCCTTTCAGGGGATTCCTTCTTTGAACTGTTACTACTTGTAGGTAAATCACATCATATTAGGGGCCTGTTTTTTTCCCAAGTTCAGGATTTCCATGTTCCGCTTTGAGAATACTGGGGCTTGATCTGGTGTTTAGTGTAGAGAGAGGAACTCATTAAAGACCTGAAGAGAGAGAGAGACTAAGAGAACTCCCAAGGTGGGGGCAGTTAGCATTATTTATGTGGCAGGAGCTGAGTGATTTCACTTTGTTTTTGCATCTTTGTGTTATATAGTTCCTGGAAGAGTATGACACCAGAGTGTGGGAATGTCAGCACACACATATTTCACATCTGCCTGGCCATGTGAATGTGACCATGCCAGGACTCTAGATGTTGCTGTCCTTCACAGAAATCATGGTGAAGAGACTTAGCACTTCAGAAACAATAAGGAAGGTTCCAGAGGGACATGCTCAAGAATGGCTTAGAAATT
>CM052715.1:38247839-38353285 GCA_028551405.1 Uromys caudimaculatus | reverse complement strand
ACACACACACACACACACACACACACACACACAGAGAGAGAGAGAGAGAGAGAGAGAGAGAGAGAGAGAGAGAGAGAGAGAGAGAGAGAGAGAGAGGATCATCTCAGTGAACTTAGGATGTGGAGTCTTTTGTAGGAAGAATTCAAAGAACAAGCATGAGAACATTCTGAATGAGCAGCAAGTTTCTAGCAAGGAGGATACAAATTGTGTTTGTAGCGTGCTTCGTAAATGTGCTCAGCTTACATGCTAACTTCATTTATGCTGCCACAGGGGAGGAGTGGGGCATTAAAAAGGCTAGAATCTCTCTCTCTCTCTCTCTCTCTCTCTCTCTCTCTCTCTCTCTCTCTCTCTCTCACACACACACACACACACACACACACACACATCCCTAATTACCTAAGAGAAAAATGGTATAGACCCCGTGCTATCTGCCTGCAGCAGATCAGCAAAAAAAGGCAGCCACTATCATCCTTCTGTGGATCTTACAATGATTGCAACTGTTGCACAGCACATAAATAGCTTAAATATAAACATGGGGGATGGGAAGACAAGTAAAGGCACTGCATGAGATTACAGGACGGGGTATCCAACTGTAGAATGACAGGCATGTCATTCTACATGTAGAATGTAGAAGACAGGCAAATGGAGAAATGGCTGGGGAAGAGCTTTCCAGGACCCATGTCTCTGGAGGCTCTAACATTGCCCACTGTGCTGTCAGCAGAGCAAAGAGTAGGGTAAGCAAGTAGGCAGAGATCATAGCAGCAGCACCCATAAGATGTTTGCCTTGCCAACAGATATGTGACTTTAGTTTTTATTACTTCAAAAGCAGTATGTATCAAGAAAGAAGGCGTATGGTAAGAAGGTGTGCACTGTGAAAATGTTGGGCCTTTGTTTTCAAAGTTCTTAAGGGAGCATGGAGACTTACAAAACAAGTGGGGAGGAGATGTGGGAAGAAGGAAGGCAGAGAGCCTGGTTAGAAAGATAAATTCCTTTGAAACTAGGGCAGAATAGAGAGGGATGGTCCATCTTTGATGGATATAAAACCCTTCAGAAGACAAAAACTTGGCTCACACAACATGTGCATTAGACAGATTTGGGAACCCACAGTTTCATGGAGACATCCATGTTGACTGTCCATAACCAAAGAACTGAGCACCATCCAGAAGATGTGATGGTTATGGGTTTAGAAGCTTTTCCCTGAACCTGGTACCAATACCTGTCTCTAGCACCATGGTAGGTATTGACCTCCTTACACCAACATTGATTGGTGTGGACTGATTTGAACACACTGGCAGGTGAAGGTCATAGATGTGGGCTCTTCAGAGTTTCCAGTGAAACAGACAAGAAAGGATGCATGTAAAACAGGTGGTGAGCCCTGACAGGCTCGGCTAAGTGGCTGGCATTTGTCCTTCGGAGTTTCCTTCAAGTTTACCACTACATAACTCCTTCCTTATTCCTCTTCCAGTCTCTCCTCCCCCTCCTCTTCCACCACCTTGTTTCCTTCTTCCTGGCTCTATGTCTTTCTTTTGACTATCATCCCTTCCCTACTTGTTCCTCCAACACTTCTTTTCTTCTATCTTTCTTCTCTCTTTAAAAAAAATAAAGTGAATAAATTATGTGTATTTGTGTGTGTGTGTGTGTGTGTGTGTGTGCGCACACTCGTGTGTGCACAGCATAACGTATGTCTGTAGAAGCCAAAGAGAGTAAGTACTTTCCTTCCATCCTGTGGGTCTCAGGAATCTTGGGGTTTAGTCTATATTCCCTTTCCTGTTACACAGTGATCTCTGTAGTCTAGTCTCTCTAGAAAAGAGTGGAATTTGGAAGCCCTAGAGAGGAGCTAAGCACTTCCCGCTCCTTGTTTAGAAGCTGACATTGGAGTTGGCAGGAAATAGAGATTGTAGGAACATCCATTCACAGACTACATCCCATTTCCTGCTCGTAAGCCTACCAGCCACGACATTCACATGCTGTCATCTGAGGCAGGACTGTTTATCTATCACATAATGCTAGTCTATGTTGTGTCTGTTAGCGCGCTGGCTTGGATTGGGCAGTTGGACCCAGGCACATGGGCAACACAAAATACAAGAGACCCATATTTGGGCATGTGCGAGCCTAAACATGAATAAGGGTTGGAACAACTGTGGCTCTGGAAATCCAGCCCACAAATCAGGTCACACATCAGGGAAAAATCAAAACAGAATTAAGTTGGCTGCTTTTTCTGTGTAGAGACATGAGAGGTATTTTGAGTTAAGTCTGTGAAGCCTTTTTTTTTTTCCTCCATGTTCAAGTCAGTTTTTGGCATGGCCAAATATTATTACCAGTGCCCTATTTTATACAACTTTTTCTCACACGCCAATGAAGGGGTTCCAGAAACTCACCCAAAGCATGGATTCAGAGACAGCACATGTCCAAATAAAATTTTCTTTCTAAGGAGCTGAAAGATCATTGACTAAACCTCCATCTGCCTAGGACAATGAGCATGTGATGCTTCTGAGGGGCGTGGCCAAGCTCTACCATTGCATTTTTTAAAAGAACATAGATCCTTGGCCTCCAGAGCTGACTTTCCCTGGACCCTGAAATTTAGAACCTTTTCAGATTTACTCTTTCTGTTTCTCCCTGTGAGCTCAAAGCTTGACTGCAGTCAGCTCTTCATTTGCTTGCCTTTGTTTCTAGAGAACAGCTAGCATGATTTTTCTGGTTTCATATTCTGCTTCTACTTGTAATCATCCTTCAAGTCCCAGGTCATAGTGTCTAAATGGATCTCTCTGTCAATCATGCTGCCCCCATAGGCCACTGTCCACTGTGCATTCCAGTTGTGACCTGGGGAATTCTGGTGTCACTATAGGAAGATGTTTCTTGGTGCTGCTTGCTACACCCCCTCCCCCTGACACACACACCATCTACTTACGCCACCTTTTCCTAAATCACAAACTTTTTTCTCCATGTTTGGTTTGGAAGGAGAGAAAATATTTATTTGAATCAGAAGGGGGTAACTGCAGCAGCGGGCCAGGAGCCTAACCGTGAGTTCTCCTCCAACCACATGCACAGGCTTGCACGACTAATAGCCAATTTAGGGAATTAAACCATCAGCTCTGTCAAGAGACAAGTGCAGACTTAGAGGAGACCATCACAGAGGCTGCAGATACTTGAGGCTATCTGGGAAAATTGGGATGCTTGTGGATCCAAAATCCAGCATCGGAGCACTTAAACATGAACAGTGGACAGAAAGAGTCCCCACCCAGAGGATGGTGAATAAGGCAGTTAATTACTTAAAATTTGAGACCTCTTCTTCAAAGACAGAGTGTTGATCTGTATCTGCATACATGATTTGTTAATTAAATGAATTTCTTCACCCAAGATGAGTACATGTTGACAGTAAGGATGTGGTGAAAGGCAGGCACAATGGTACCCTGGGAACGGACAGACCTTTGCCTCCAATACCTGGGAGGTGGCCTCTCAATGCTCAGAATGCCTGGAGGGCTAGGAGCAGCCTTGTTATTCTCAGCTGGCCCCTGGGACCACATTTGAACTTATGCCAATGAGATGGCTCAGCATGGGATGATCATACCAGAAAGACCAGCTACGTGGTCAGTGGGCTGGGACTTTGATGGAAACCGTGTGGACAATCAATTATGCTTACACGGTCAAAGTCCAGTAAAATCTCCAGCCATTGAAGCTGTGGCGCATGGGTCTAATTGGCATTACTCTGTATTTTGTCACGCATCGATGTCCTGAGGTGATACATTCCAAACTTTTGCATTTGGGATTCTCCTAGATCTTTTCTTGTACATGAATTGTTTTGACTGGTTCTATTTTTTTTATCCTTTTGTTATCCAAAATTCTCATTGAAGCTGGGAATACAACTAGGCAATAACAGAGTCTTTGCCTAGCATGTATAAGGCCCTAAGCTCAATTTCCAGTCCCTCCCTCCCCAAAGCCCCAAACCTTTAAAATTAGAATCATATGCATAACATTTTCCTGAGTTGTTGAGTAATTTGGCAAATTATCAAATATGAGGGAATATTGGAAACCTACAAGTTTAAAGCCAGTTGGTCATAATGTGAAAGGTCTCGGAAGTCTGGGCTTGTAGCTCCTGCCTAAAGTAAGGGCAATCCTGTGGAAGATTGTGCCCTATGGGGTCAGGGGTCACTGCAGCAAGACAGCAGATATCCATAGACCTGGTTTTCCAGTGAAAAAAATCAGGACCCAGTGAGGACTCTGGGCTTTCATATGGCAGTGGGAGGACTGTATCTTCAACAATCCTTTGGCTCCATGTGTAGTTACTATGAAATCTCAATTTGTGTTTGTTGAAAGAAGAAATTGCATGACTAACTCTATTTTTAAAAAAAACCCAACACTAGTTTTCACAGTTTTGTACCATGTTGTATATGTTACATGCCAAAGTTTAAAGGAAAGAAGAATTAAGTGTATGCAATCAACAGTTTTTCTCTGTTTGAACAGATGAAAATTTCCAAAGTATATATTACTTTTTGTTTGCTCATATGTTTGTTTATCTTATGCTTTGCTTTTATATTCTGCAAAAAGTAAGTTAAAAGAGAAATCCTGAAAGCTTGTAAGAAGGAGAGGTGGTTGCCAAAGGCCAGAGAAGACTTTTTATAGATCTGCTTATGCATAACTTATATAATAGTATTTTTTCCCTGTGGGTATCATTTTGGCTCAGTGGTCTTGGAAACATCATTTCACCATATGTTAAATAAGGCTTAAACAAGATGACTTAATATTCCATTCCCCTTTAAAACTGTAAGTATATCTCTAAAGACTTGTGTTTATTTACCCATATATAAAAAAAAAAAATCCACAGATGTTGGAGGTGAGGGAGAGAGGTTTTGGAATAGGTGAGCCCTGCCATGGGAAGATTTGCATAAAGCTGATTTAGCGAGTGAAAAATGGACTATGACAGATGAATTCTGGGAGGCTTCATCTGCTCAGTATCTGGCCCACACAGTCTGGTCTGATCAGATCTTCAAAGTCATGTGGTCCCTATTTGGTTTTACAATAAATAACTCAGACTTATGAGTTAGAAACCAATTAATGAAGTAATCTAGCCCCCAGGAGAACAATCCTCTGGGCAGGCATTTGAAAGAATAGTCCATCCATTGGTTTGCCAAGGGTGTTCCTGATGGAAACGTTAGGATCTTGCCTAATGCCACAGGACCTTTGCTCTGAAATCTACCAGTGGCTGCTGGGGAGGTCAGAGCAGGCTGGGCTAGTCTGACTGAGATCCACTAATGACATGGGGTGCTCTCATTTTAGTCAGACAGTAGCTTCAATATTGGGAAGTACTGAGGTCCATTGGATAAGCGACTTCTGCTAAACTGCACGCATTTACTTTGTGTGTGTGTACACATCTTGAAGGGATATAGGATTGACTTTAGGTAAGAAGCATTTTATAAAATACTTTAGGGAGCATCTTGAGGCATCGTGTTTCTGGTTGGGAAAAGTATTGATGTTTTCATGAATATTGAGAACTAAACCCACCATGGGTGCTCAATAAATATCAAGTAATCAATCAATTCACCAGCCACAGAGATGTATCTTGTGCCAAGTATGTAGTCATGGAAGGGAGTCTGGCCCAAAACCTACCTCCCTTTTCCAAATGATGTGACTCCAAACTCCAGAAAAAGTTCTGGGTATTTTTTTCCCCTTTCATCCCTCAGCCCCTGATGGTACAATTCCTGGCATCGCTGGAAATAGTAGTCTCCAAATCAGACATGGAAGCCATAGGATCCCGCTGCGTGTTGGTCAGCCGTCTACAAGCACATGGAAATATACTCTCAAACTGTATCCAGGCAGCTGATTGGAAGTTCCTATACCTTCTTTTCATTAAGATAAATGTGATTTTGAAAATGCAGACCTATTGTACAGATCTGCTTAGCATTGAAAGCACCTGCTTGGAAGATAGCCACAAACTACATTTATTTGGGTCAATTTTGCATCGATCAATATGCCTCAAAGATGACAATCTGCAGTTCTTGAAATTTAGTAATCCTTATAAATTTCTCCTGTAAGTGTTGTGAAAGGACATTTAAAATGCACTCTCATGGCTGACAAGCAGCTAACAATTTTTAAACAGAGTTACCATGAATAATTACCAATGAGATCCAATCTGCTTCCACAAATGTGCAGTGAACTTCTAGGGTTCGAGCTTCCCCGGTCCTTTAAAATGCTCTGTGTTTTAATGGTTCCTTGGACACATATAATTTGCAAGACCATTTTAGTCATAACTTTACAGATCTTTTGATGGGTCATTGCCTTTGGCTTAAAGGGAACTAAAGTTATAGGATCATTTACAATTTTATTTAATAGCCACATGTCAAATACCTGCACAGTTATTAGCAATATGGGACAATAATTTGGTATATTAGTTATGTGAAGTTTTTTTTCTCTTGCCTTGTGAATCCAAGTTTCTCCCCTTAGGACTGTCAGACAAATGGCTTCCATGGGAAGGCAATTTCTGAGAAGATAAATGAACAAAAGAACACATTGTATATTTTTGAATTTGAAAGCTGATTTTGCAGAAGTGTGACAGAAGAGCGAGGAATCAGACAGCATCAGTCTCCCTTGGGTTCTATCCCCAACCTATTCCAGTGGTCCTCAGAGCTGGCAAAGGAAAGATTACTTAGGATTCACTAACAGCTGAAAACTAAGGCAAATATTTTGCCCAGGTTAGGAGATGGATGGAGCTTGTTTTCCTTCAGGGGTACTGAGAGATGACCAGTCCCCACAGGACTGCCTTTTCACTGTGCCTCAGGAAAGCAAGCTAAGTGGGATACAGCTCCCAGGGAAATGAAAGAAGGAAAAAGAACATCCCAGGATGCTATAAGGCAAGGGGAACTAGTCACTGGAGAAAGGGGTATCATTTAAAATGTCCAGCCAGGGGTCTAACATGGCAGTCTTCGACATAGCACAAGCCAGCTTCAGGAGTTGGAGACTGGCCAAGATTCAAATACAATGGCACATCTCACAGACGTTGGCAGATGTAGACACAGAGGGGCCAAGCACTTCCCACCTCATGAGTAATCTAGCCTCAATGCTCATCCTAGAAGCTTTGTTGATAAAGAGGGTACTTAGACAGTCAGTAAGGATGTTGTATTAGTCAGGGGTCTCTAGAGTCACAGAACTTATAGGTAATCTCTATATAGTAAGGGAATTTGTTAATGACTTACAGTCCTTAGTCAAGCTCCCCAACAATGGTCAGCAGTAGCTGTGAATGAAAACCTGAGGATCTAGCAGTCGCTTAGTCCCACAAGGCTGGCAGCAAAGAAGATTGAATCTTCCTCCTTCCAATGTCCTTATGTAGATCTCCAGCAGCAGGTGTGGCCCAGGTTAGAGGTGTGCGTCCCACCACGCCTGAAACTTGTGTCTTCCAGTCTCAAGATCCAGATCCCAGGTGAGCCTTCTAATTCTGGATTATAGTTCACTCCAGATATAATCAAGTTGACAGTCAGAAATAGCCACTACAGATGTCCACCTGAAATCTATAAACCCTCACTAAGGAAAGAAAGAAAAAAGAAGTGCTTCAAATTATGGATAAAGGGGTTGGGGACTTAGCTCAGTGATAGAGCGCTTGCCTAGCGAGTGCAAGGCCCTGTGTTCGGTCCTCAGCTCTGGGGGAAGAGGGGGAATAAAAGACAGAATAACAAATTAGTGATAAAGAGTGTGTGGGATGGCTCAGTGGGGAGAGGTGTTTTATGGTCAAGCCTTGCAATCTAAGTTTAATCCTCAAAACTCACATGGTAGAAGAAGAGAACTGGCTGCCGCAAGTTGTCCCCTAAAACCTACAATTTTGGCTGCTCATGAGTGCATGTGCACGTATGACTGTGCACACACATGCGCAGGCACATATTGCACATGTGCACACACACACACACACACACACACACACACACACACACACACAGTTAATACATTTTAAAATTTTAAATTAAGGATAAAATGTTCTTGGGAGGCAGAGGCAGGTGCATCTCTGAGTTCAAGGCCAGCCTGGTCTACAGAGTGATTCACAGAGCATCCAGGGCTACACAGAGGAAACCTGTCTCAAACAAACAAACAAAAGGATAAAATATTAGAGTTAATCAGATCATGATTGGTGAAAAGAGAAATTAAATCCAAGGATGAAGCCATAATTCTTTCCAGTTTGTGGCTTGACAAATGAACATTCTTAGTGTAAGGTAAAGCCCTTCCTTATAAATAATATACCTTACAGCCAAGAGGCAAAATAAACACTGGCTTAGTAAGAACATAAGCTAAGGTTTGCTTAGAGCATAGTCACCAGAAGGCCAGTGCCAGCCAGGCCACTCAGTACCTTACTAAGCAAATTTAGGTGAGTCATTGCTCTTTCTGGGGCATGTTCTCTTACATCGAAAGTGAGGATAGCATCACTCTACTGCAATTCACACAAGGTCAAGGTGAAAATCAAGTCAACTGAGTATGTGATGCAACTGTGTCTTAGATGGCAAAGCGCTGCATATATGTAAAGCATCTTGACTGAAACAGAGGTCAGCTCTAAGAAACAACAAGGACGACTACCAGCGGTCAAGCAACTACCTGTCCTTAAGACCTGAATCTGAAAATCATCCTTCTTAATTGGGAAGGGCAGGGAATGGTTGGACGTGTATGTTCTGGACACATTTAAAAGTTGAGTTTTACCACATCTGAATCCAGGAAGTGCTGCGTACACAGTGCCTTCTCATTCTACCTTCACCCAACAGGTGGGGAAAGAAAGAACTGGAAATTGATACAAACCTACTTGCTTTTGATCCAAACTTTATATCCACTTTTGATTTTACGAGGCTTGTTTCTAAGTCTCTAATACTAATCCTTCACTTCAGAAGAATTACTAGATACATGATGACGACTCTGAATCAAAACTGTCAATTTTCTTAGGTTTCATCTCAAGGAAAGTAAATCTGAGGCCAAGAAGCTACAAGATACTGCAAAGCAGTGGGAACATTAAGAACAGGCCGTTGTGTTGGATAAACAAACTCTGGGGGTGAAGGTATGTGAATACAAAGGAATTATTCAGCACTGGCCCGGTGCCTGTGTGGCCCTGCAGACACTTCACAGTGAGAGGAGATCATACAAGTATACACTTAAACAGCTCAGCCACACATATTCAGATGGGGCCTACCCATCACTTCATGCAATTAGAAAGACTATAAATGGTTTCTTGCATATGTAATATTTATTATGCATTGCCTTTTCTATATAATTGAGAATTTTATACATACATATTTCTGTACTGTGTGCTATGAGGATTTACCAAAAATGGTTAGATTACATATTCATTTGACATAAACACTGATGCTGAAGTCAGATCTCTACATATAAGGAACTTCATTACACATATTAATAATAATTTCTCACTACATTGAATCCCTTTTGCTAGGAAAGAATTATACACAGCTCTAAGGCGAAGTCATCCCATCCATGGCTACCTACCTTTGGAGACCAACAAATAAATTTCATTTCAACTTGATTTAGAAGTAAACACATACACTAAATGTATAAACCTTAAGATATAATTCGAACCCCTTTGGCTAATTTGTTTATTTTACCTACAGCTAACCAGTTCCAAGTGTAACTACCACTGTATTCTAAACTCCATAGGAACTTGGCTTTAAGAGGTACTGGCTTCACATGTGGAACAGAAGGTAAAGTAACTAATCCATCACACGGTTAACCAATACCTGACAAGGGCAGAGGTATCTGAATTGAAAGCAAATCTATTTTAATCACATCCAAAATTATGAATCTAGACATGCATTCCCCAGGAACAGGCATGCAAGAAATGAGAAAATAATCTATCAGTGCTCTCTTCTGCTTTTGTTAACAGTATCTGGAGACACAGATGAATTCTTGCTTGGAATAATTCATGAATGCAGTGTTATCAGAATTATGGTTAACATTTTCAATGCTCAAAATCGTGATCAAATCCCTTTTTCTTATTCCTTTTAGATCAGTATTTCAAAACATCAGAAAAACCAGAAATTGAAGGGGTAAGTATAGTATTCTGTCTAAACTCCACTCCACAATTACCTGGCAACAGCCAGGTATGCTCCTCCCCACAGCCTGGCAACAGCCAGGTGGGCCTGGCCCACTATAAAAGGGGCTGCTTGCCCCTCCCCTCTCTCTTATCTCTTGCCTCTCTCTTGCATCTCTTATCTCTTACCTCTCCCCATTCCCTTCCTCCCCTTTCTCCACGTGGTCGTGGCTGGCCTCCACTCCTCTACTTCTCTACTCTCTCCCCCTCTCTGCTTTTCTCTGCCTCTACTACCCTCTTAACTCCTCACCCCATGCCCTAAATAAACTCTATTCTATACTATACCTTCTCGTGTGGCTGGTCCCTCAGGGGGAAGGGATGCCTGGGCTTGGGCCTGCTGAGGCACACCCCTCCCCCACACCTACCTCCCCATACCTACACCCATATAACAAATAGATCTTTATCTTTTTATAAACACATCAATAAGTAGTAGACTTTCCAACTCAGGACAGGCCAGGTGGGTGGGTATCCCACTGCTACCAGACCTTTGTGACAGTGGTACTTAAAGTAACCACTAACCTAAAAGGGAAGTTAATGGGAAATGATACTAGCTGTGGTGTTACTCCTATTGATAATAGCGTTCGCAGCAAAGCCAGGCCTTGAGTCTTTATCTCGGGAAGTGCTTGGAGCTCCATCAGCTTCTTGCCCATGTTTGCTGAGGATGCCTGGTCCAGTGTTTCCACTGTGATTACTTTTAAGAATAATTTCCTCGATCTCTGTAGCCATGGTTACTTACTTCATGGGATGGGGTAAAGAGCCCTGTGACGTAGACACTTCTATCTGAAACTGTTTTGTGTTTTGGATCATTGTGATTGTGTTTATTTTTATTTCCACCATTAGAAGAAAGTTTGAAAATTTTTCCAATAAACTGCAGTTCAAATTAGGTGAGGTGGTATATACTTTTAATACCAGTTCTTAGGAGGCTGAAGCAGGAGGCTCACTGCAAGTTCCAGGCCATCTTGGCCAACACAGTCAGATCTTACTACAATTAGTTAATTAAAAACACAAAACTACAGTCAAATGTTGTTTTTCCTTTTACATTTGGAGCTAAATCATATTTCCAGGGAATGAGGTTAATGATTCATGAATAGCAGTGAGTGTGAATCAATGTTTAGGGGAAGCCTTTTGATTTCATTGATCACGGTCCTGACAAATCAAAAACGCCTGCATGACTGTGTGCCTCTTGGTTTCTGTCACTCCTCTGACATGTCTTATTTGGTTAAATCCTATTCACCAATGTCCTCTCATCCATCTTCTGTGTCATATATATAATTTAGTTTCCCTCTTCACAAAATGAAAAGGCAGGCACCTTTTCATGAGTCTCTCCTCTTCTGGCTGGTTGGCCTTGCTGTCTGGATCCTTCTATTTATCCATTCTGGATGGAGAAGCAGAGCAAGAGGAGAAACGTGGGGCTCTGTGCATGCACCATCGTTCTGGTGCTTGACAGTGATGCCATTCAGTTTGAGTCAAGTTTTGCTTCACAGTTCGCCTTCAGCCCCTAACACACTCACTTTGCCTGTGATGAGTCATGTCTATTGTTGACATCCATTATTCAGTTGAACGACACAAAGAAAGGCAGAAAACCCGCCCCGAGGGCAGAACATCACTCAAGGAGCCAAAGTCTTATATAGGAAATGCTTTCTAGTTTTGTAGGGGGCATTTGCATCCCTCTTAGAACTGAGTCACTTAGAAGACCCATGTCTTAGGCCTATTCAAGCAGGTTTTGTGCCAACTACCTTGCACCTAGGAAGATAAACCTATGTCATGTCCTCAGCAGGTCATTTGGAAACAAAATGTGTGGTCGGGCATCTAAGGAGGGCTACCTAAAACAAAAGGCCCCTTTGGTGAAATCTGGCACATTTGCCTTGTTGATAAGCTCCAGGTCTTTGGGGGCAAAACTTAGCACCAATCAGGTCTGATTTAACTAAGAGGGGATGGTCAGAGACACCCTGAAGCCAAGGAGGTAACACATCTCAATAGATACTCCTCACTGCCCTGCCAGTTACCATACTGTTTAGGGCCTGGGCTCTCAGTAAGGACCCCAGAAGATGAGCTTCAGATATGGGCAAAAAACACATGGGGAAATGGCAGGCCCACAACCTCCTCCAAGACCCAGGATTCCGACCTTATCAGAGCTGGATCCATCCAAGCTCTTTCCACCCACGAGTCCAAACTGAGAAAGTGTTTGGCTGGACGGGGTGTTGAGTTTTCCTGTTGTCTTCCCATGTTGAGCCACAGACCAAATACGATACCCACAGAGCCTGGGACTTTTTAATGTTTATAATCCACATAGAAGAAACATTGTTATATACACCTTGCCAAGACTATAGGCCTTTTAAATTCCCAACTAAGAAGTTGAAGAAATTTATGGCAGTGTTGCTGGAGGGGGAAGCCAAGTAAACTCACAATGTTGATCTTAGGTCTGTTTAAACTTCTCTTGCCTCCTGGCACTTTAAGCAAGAGTGGAAAGAAATCATTTACTCCTAGGAGCATTAAGCATTTGGAAACACAGGGTACCAGGGAAGAGCATTAAGGACATAATTGATATGTCTCATGTGGTCCTGGCCTGTGGAGGGCAAAATTTCACTTCAGTGTTGTAGTCATTTGTGCCCCCAGTGACACAAGAACTTCAGGGTGCTTTCATGTAATAAACAGTGAGTTATACGGAGGTTCAGTTTTCCTTGATCATTAACCCATGCGAAGGGGCACGCTGCTCAGAGGGAGCAAGTCATCGCACAAGGACGATCCAGTTGGCTCCAAATGCGAGCAAACAGAGGACTTTTCCATGCAGGTTTCCTTTGCTTCTCCATCATTATTTCTGGCTCCTCTCTTGTGCTTTTTCTGTCTCTAAGGACCGCAGGATTTGCAGCAGGAGTCATAGAAATTCTGGCCCTTTTAGGACCGTAGCTGCAGAAGAATGAGTTGGACCCTGAAGAGAAAAATCAGCATTTAGCATGGGTGTGTGTGTTCAGATTTCATTTACCAAATCACATATCTGTGGGAAAATGTAGGATTTAATCAGTGATGATACCACATTCTTGCAAAGCACTATGATTCTGTGGAGGTTATTGGGTGGGGGCGGGGTGGGGAGGGGGTGAGACAGACACTATAGGACTCTTCCCTCCTGAGGAGAGCTTTGAGGGAAAAGTGGGAGCCGAGTTTTACTTGCTAGATCACTTTGATTTAATATAAGATGAAATGTAATCTGATACATGCACTGGTAATGGACTAACAGATGACTCAAGTAAAAAGTCATTTTATTGTGCAGTCCTGGACATGATGAATAACCTTCTGGGAGCTGCTGAAGCTGTCCCTATGGTTTGCGTGGCTATAGAAATTTTCTGGAGGTGATGCTAATGGTTATCTACCCTCTTCCCACCATCTCTATTTTAGCACTTGTTGTGTGTGTGTGTGTGTGTGTGTGTGTGTGTGTGTGTGTGTGTGTGTGTGTATAATCTGAGTATTTTATATAGGGAAATATGGCTGGAGTTGAAATTGGAGAGAAACATGGCTCAATAAAATTTACAATTTAACAACCCAATAAGTCAGACAAGAATTTTTTGGAATAACATCTTCTAAGAAGCTTCTGTATCCCAACTTTCACAATCAGTACCCTAGTTAATACAACCAATGCCTGACATTGTTCTCAAGCTGAAGGAGCTAAACTTTCTTAAAGTCTACAGGGTTCTTTACAGACACTGGGAATGAGGAGGGAAAGGAGAGCAGAGGGAGGAAGAGAGGGAGGGATGGAGAGAGGGAGGGAGACAGGAAGAACAGGAAGGAGAGGAAAGGTTCTGGTTCCCTCTTTCTCTGCAGCAGGAATGACTGTTTTTGTCCCTGCTAGGCTCCACCCTCCTCCCCATTAAGTTCTAGGATTTGTGTATCTTTCGATGCAGACACTCAAATGCTTTCTTTACTCACGCCTTGTGAGGTCTTGGAACAAAACTTAGTTAAGAAAGAAACAACTGCTCCTCCTCTGTCCAGAAAAAAAAAAAAGAGAGAATCACATTGCATCCTGTAGCTCAAAAAAGCTGGGGTGTTTGTGGGGGAGATAATGTGTGTGGTGGTGGGGCGGATCTTATTCCCACATGTGTCATTTTTCTCCTTAAGGGAACACATGCGCCAAGAGGCACTGTCTGCTAATGTGGTTTATAGGAGAGTGGAACAGACACAAATAGAGAGCATTTGACTGGGGACAACCTCTTAAGCCAGAATGTATAGTGTTGATCCCATGAGGGTTTTGCTCAACCCTCTCTCTCTCTCTCTCTCTCTCCCTCCCTCCCTCTCTCCTCCCTCCCTCCCCACTCTCTCATATTTCTGCAGGCCATTCCTGTCTCTCACTTTGACCCTTAATACTAAGGCTTTTTTTAAAAAGCAGAAATATTTAATGAAAAGTATGTTTAACACAGAGAGAGCTGAGCTGATAACTCACTCCCGTGACTAGGAGAAGCCATGGCTTGGGAAGGCTGTTTATTGATCTATAAATCATAGTGGCCTTGTCTGACCCAGCTGCTGGGGTGGCTGGGGTCAAGGAACCCTTTCAGTGTTAAGAAGCCCCGGAGCTTCTCTCTTTGCAGGGCTCTTAATCAACTCTCCCAAGACAGAAAGAACATCAAACAACCAAGACCCTGGTGAAGGAAGGACAGTACAAATGAGTCCACTTCTGCAGACTAGAAATGTCTTATAGAGTCTGCCTCACTGTGAGTGATTTTCCCAATTATTTGGAGGCAAGTGAGAGACTGACAGGAGCCGGCAGAGATCACTGCAATTAACACAACTGATCTAAAACCAAGATCAAAGACAGTGACTATCTCAGCACATCCCACCCGGTCCCTTCCCTTACAGTAGAGATAACCATTTCCTGGTAATGAGAGGACCCAGGGGACAGAGGACCCAGGCCCAGCATAGTGGATATCTTGTCTCCCTACTCAGTCTGCTTTAGTGAGATCCTAACTCTTCCAACTTCCATTTCTCTTGCTTATAAAATGACAGTAATTGAAGTAGTGCCTACTTCATAGTGCCGTTATGAGAATTTAATGACGCACAAAGATCCTGTAGACGAGTATGTGATGCATGTGATGTGCTGTATGCTCAAGTTGTAACTATTGGCAACCGCTAACATCTCTTGACACACCATGAAAGCCGGTTCGCCTATCTACAGTTGTGAATTAGATAGCATGTTCAAAAAGAAGCAGTAATGAAATGCCCATAAGAACATTACTTTTTATGTCACTAAATTTGGCTTTGAATGCTTGCTTATCATTGGCTATGTGACTTCAGCCAACTGGTTTCCCTAAGCCTTTGTTTCCTCTTCTCTGGTGAGACCTCTCTCACATAGTAGCTGTGAGGACAACATCAGAGACCTGCATAGAGATCTGCCTCATCTGGTAGTTCTGTGTAGATTAGAAGCTGGCAAAAAGCCAAGGGAATGCTAGCTCGGCATTCCCAGGGGCTGATGACAAAAGCATTTGCTATACTCTCACTATTCAGGCCTTGGTCCTGAAGGTATGTAGGTGAGAATCTAGACTCTTGCTCTCAAGGAGTCTAGGGAGGGAGACACAGAAATACCTTATTTTCTTCCTGTGTGGTGCCCAATACAACCTGATGCATCTTTCTCCAACTTTTCATGGGATCCAGTCTTAGTCAGCCTTCAGCTTTTAGAAGATTCTTGCCAAGGCAACTTTTTCGAATCTCAAGGTGATATATAGAGACTCGGTCGTCACACTGCCTCCTAACTCAGCCTGTTAGTGTTTTCAGAGTTGTATGACCCCATTCACTTAGAATATGCAGCTTACATGCTTAACATAGGAAGAACAGACATGTCCCCACAGCTTATTGTAGACTAATGAGCTAATTCCAAGAGGTAGATTAAGTATCGTAGGATGCTCTGGAGATCTCTGTGTCTAAACTGTGGCTGGCAGGAGCTGGAGGCGACTGCATGGTTGTTAACACAGTTTAATGAGTTGAAGAGCCTAGAGCCTAGAAATGCATCTGGAGGGATAATTAAATGGTACAGTACATGCTTAGCATACACAAAGCCATGAATTCAATTCGCCAACCACACAGAGAGAGAGAGAGAGAGACAGAGAGAGACAGAGAGAGACAGAGAGAGAGACAGAGACAGAGAGACAGACAGACAGAAGATATACAGTTCAATAATTTCAATAAGAATTCCAATCCCGTTTAAGTGGGGAAAAGATAGTCATTCAAACCAATGTTTGAATGTTGTAGGGAAATCAGGAAACCCACATATACAACCTGATACTGAACTTGACCTTAAATCATATACAAAAATTACCTCAAAATGGATCAAAGACTCACATACGAACCAAATCTATAAAACTTTTACCAACACATATGGGAAAACCCTCATGATACTGGATTTGGCAATAAGTTCTTGGATCTGACACCAAAGGCAACGGCAACAAAAGAAAACAGATAAATCAAACGACATCAAAATTAAAAACTTTTGCGCATCAAAGAACACTGTTAGCAGAGTGAAAAAGCAAGCCACGGGATAGGAAAAATACCTGAAAATTGTATAACTGATATAAACTTAATACCCGTAAAACAAAGAAGTGCAATTCAACAATAGCCACCAAACTAAGAGAACCCAACTTTAAAATGAGCAAAGAACTTGGAGAGATGGTCCTTCACAGCAGTCTTTAAAATGTCTAAGGATTTATGAAAAGGTTAGGGAAATAAATGGAAGGAAAGTCACAATAAGATAACACTTGGGGGGGGGGGAGCTGGAGAGATGGCTCAGTGGTTAGGGGCACTGGCTGCTCTACCAGAGATCCTCAGTTCAATTCCCAGCAACCACATGGTGGTTGACAACCATCTGTAATGAGATCTGATGCCCTCTTCTGGTGTGTCTGAAGACAGCAACAGTGTACTCACATATATAAAATAATTAAGTCTTAAAAAAAAAAAAAGATAACACTTCAGATGGTTAAGGTGTTGGGGGGTGGCTGATTTTATGTCAACTTGATACAAGCTAGAGTCATTTAAAAGGAAGGAGCCTCAATTGTGGATATAGGGTTTTTTCTTAATTAGTGATTGATGGGAGAGGGTCCAGCCCATTGTGGGTGGTGCCATTCCTGGGTTCTATAAGAAAGCAGGCTGTGCAAGCCATAGGGAGCAAACCACAGAGAACAAGCCAGTAAGCAACACTCCTCCATGGCCTCTGCATCAACTTCTGCCTCCAAGTGCCTGCCCTGGCTCCGTTTGATAATGGACAATGATATAGAAATGTGAGCCAAATAAACCCTTACCTCCCCAACTTGCTTTTGGTCGTGGTGTTGTTTCATTGCAGCAATAGAAATCCTAACTAAGACAGTGGCTATCATCAAAAAAGCAGGTGACAGGAAATAAGGCTGTAGAAAAATCAGGATTCTTATGCCATAAACGTGAATACTGTGGAAAACAATACAGATATTCCTCAAAGAATTAAAATTAGCTTTATCTTACAGTGCAGGAAGACCACACACGAGAACCTACCCAAAGACTTCAAAGCAGAATCCTGAAGAGATATTTGTGCACCTGTGTTCATGACAGACTCATTTAAAACATCCAATAGGAGGAAGCTACCTTTGTCCACAAGGACATAAGTAGATAATCAAAATATAGTAGATTCATTTAACAGGATTTCAGTAGCTTTCAAAAAGGGTGGGGGGGGGGAGAAAAATCCTAATACATCTTAACATATATCTAATTTAAATACATTATGCTGAAAGACAAAAGAAAAATTATTATATGATTCTGTATACTAGGGTCCGTGGAGAAGTAAATGAACAATGGCATTTGCCAGGACTGACAGACGTGAGAATAGGACCACTGCACACAGTTCCAGGTAGGGAAGATTAAAGAAGATCTGCTAGGGATGGGCTAGCAGATGACTGCACAGCAACGCACTTAGTACCACTGAACTCCACAGTTATGATGACTGTGGCGGTCATGTTACATCCTTCCTGTGTTTTCCACAGTTACAAAAAGAAGAGAATCATTCTGCCCAGAAAACAGCTGATGGCGAACAGTCGAAATATCTTGCTGCAGGGCTGAAGTCTGAGCTGTTTTCTCCCAGGTTAGTCTGGGTTCAGCAAGGCTGAGGGCAGCAGCATTACCAGTAGAGGGGACAGGAGAAAGGCAGGGCGCTGGGTAGTGTTTGGAGCTTGGGAAACCACTCTGGTCTGCTTGGTTACATGTATTTCACTTAAAGGTCTTTCAAGCAGAACTTGACTTCCTCATCTTTGGCCACCGTCTTCGAGGAAATGGCCTTCTCAGGACTGAGTCATTAGCATGTTTAAAATGTTGCTTTGAAGAACCTTTCTCCATCCCTTTGTTTTCAGTCAAAAGGCCAGAAGTTCACACATCCAGTGAGACTGGCCTTCATATCGAAGGCTCTGGCCTGTGGAGCTGAAGTACTTCAGAAGAAAGGGGGCTGTATGGAAATGCTTGAGAATGAACTCTGCACACTGCCAGGTGAGCTGAGCTGAAAGTGGACTCCTTAGGGTTCCTTCCGAAAAAGCAGGAGGAGGCAGCGGGGCTGGGATCTAGGAGAGGCCTTATGGCTATGTGGCTCATGTTCACAGAGACACAGCTTGCAGAAGAGTGACGTGTCTCACCAGGCTCAGGCCCCAAGGTGTGTGTGAACACACCTTCCAGGAAAGCTGACTCAGATGGAAAAAGTAGCTACACATTGGAGGAAGATCAGGATGCAAGAAGATGCTCTTAGCTATGGGAGACAGGGTTTGAACAAAAGCCGAGCCAAGTCTGTTCCTGGTTCTTCTAATCTTACTCTGAGATATTCAAAATACTTTCACCTATCCTCAGGCTTCTGGCCTCCTCTGAAGGCTTTAGTGGCCTTCTTATTTGGCCCAAGCCACAGTCATCAAAGGTGACCCTGATCAGTAGCAATGGGAGATACCAAATGTACTTGCCTCATGGACAGTGTCAACGTTTTGAAAGCAAATGGTTTGCAAACCTGGAAACAGATCTCCCCCAGCTGTGGATTCTGGCCCGTTTCCATATGGATTCATTTAAGAACAATTTCTCTTAGACTAGTTGCTTGTGGCCTGTTTTCTGTGGGTGGTGCCTTCACATAGGACATCCTGCACCAGCTCCTTCCCTGCTGATAACAAAGGAAGGCACCGGCACAGGGTGCTTCAAGTGCAGGGCTAGGGCAAGTCTTCATATGAGAGATGCTTGAAGCTAGACTGGAACAGAGGTAGAGAAAAGTGGGAAGTTGGGTTTTTTCCAGGTTCATGTACAAGGTTTTCTTGAACAAGTATCAGGGCTTTTTAAAAACTAGCAATTAATTTTCTAAAGCTAAAGAGAAGCTGAGTGGATCGGGAGGCAGCTGTGTGGAGGAGAGCTTTTCAGATGCTATGTGACTGCAGAAGAGGAGCCCAGTCTTTTTGTTTTGGGTTTTTTCTTTTTTCTTTTCTTTTTTTTTTTTTTTTTGGTTTTTCGAGACAGGATTTCTCTGTGTAGCCCTGACTGTCCTGGAACTCACTCTGTAGACCAGGCTGTCCTCAAACTCAGAAATCCGCCTGCCAAGTGCTGGGATTAAAGGCGTGTGCCACCACTGCCTGGCAAGGAGTCGAGTCTTAAGAGAGAACAGTATGGCTGTCTTTTGCTTTCAACATTCATCAACCACTTCTCCCCTTTCCTTAGGCTGATGTGAAAGCTCTCCTCATTCTGACACTGTGGCTGTTTCTCTTACAAAAAGCTTAAGATAAGCATCATGAATGGCTTGAAGGTTACTGTATGAGATCTCTTAAGAAAACATTAAAGAAACTCAGCCAGCATAATTTCAATAGACACATGACAGGAATGTGTTTGCAGATCTCTGGTGGTTCTTGGAATTCTACTGAGTGATCGATGGTCATGTAGATAGAAAGTCCAGAATTCTTTGCCATTCTTCTTCCCTGGACAGGTTTGTCATGGCTTCAACAGAGAAGATAGAATGAAAGTGTCCCCAAACTACCATGCCAGCATAGCCATGGCTAAGCACCCTGGTCCACAGCCCCAGCTTAGCTCTCAGTGGAAAGTGAATCAATGCCAGCCACACAGAGGGCTATTTATTGAAGTTGCTGTTGTTAATGATGAGAGAAGGGGGAGGGGGCAAGGGAAAGGTGGGAGGGGAGGGGGCAGGGGGGAATCTTCATTACATTGCATGCATAATATATACTGAAGTTTTTATATTGGTTTCCAATTATGCCTCCCAGCAACTATTGAACAACCTCTGGTCTATCCCCCTTCCTAGGCTGTTGATTACCCTCTTATGCTTTATGCTGCTCCTTCCTTCTTCAGGAATATCACAATGGACAGGTCCCTGTGGACCTGAGACAGGGAGGAAGTAACCTTGGACACCCAGCTCCACTGAGTTTTCAGATGGTCTTGCCTCGGCTAACTGCTTCTGCAACCTGAATGTAGTCTGTTGTAGTCTTTGGTTTCAAAGGTCAGGAGACAACTTTGTATGCAGTTACAAATTTGCAAGACAGGTTGGTTATAGTTTTTTTTCAAAATTCTCCTTCTATCCTTGATAGATACTATGTTCTTTAAAAATAGTTTTTAAAGATTCATTTTAAATTTTTCTTGTATGTTTATACATGGAGTGCCTGTGAAAGCCAGTGAGGGTGGTCTCAGAATCCAAGGAAATTGATGATTGTAAGCCACCATATGGATTTGAACTAGGATTTGAACCCAGATCCTCTGGAAGAAAAGCCAGTGTTCTGAACTGCTGTCTCTCCAGCCCCACTATCATGTTCTTAAAGGTCACTCATGACTCACTGGGATTCCAGGTAGTCAGTGGTCATGGGTGACCCTCAGACAGCAGTTCTTCATTACACCTGAATGTTATTACTTACAATATTAAATTTCCTTTTTCTCCATGTATTTTTCAATTTTAGGTGGAAAATATTGACTAAACACCGATTATTACGACTATTATTAAAATAATAATATGCTATTATTTTAAGTAAACACATTTAATTTTCATATTGGTTATACTGGGTAGGTATTATTGTTGCTAACCCTATTTTATAGGTAAAAAAACTGAGTGAGAAATTTAAGTACAACTTGAAATGTCGATGAACATGTACTATGAGTGGATATAATTCATGTACATGTCTCTACATAGGTCATCACAACTATGGATTGACAACAGACAATATGATGGGAATTCATTAACTATGACCTCTGCCACCTTCAGCTTCTCATCATTTTATCCTCATTCTCTCTTTCTCTTTCACTTACACAAATGGTATAGTGAAACATAAAAGAAGCAACTAATAATAATTATTATTTTATTATATTTTAATTTTTATAATTTTATTTATATAAAATTTTATAAATTTATAAAGTATAGAATTTATATAAAATATTTATTATATATTAAATTTGTAATAATATTTATTTTATTATTTATTATTATTATTACATAATGTTATAGGTATTTACCAGAGATCACATATAAATATAAATTATGTACCTGTATGGGCTAGGATAAATGACTCAGTATATAATGTCTGACAATTAGATGCAATAAGATCCCATCACCCCATCTCTTATATATTGTTATAAAACTGTCATAATGCAACTTAAGCCTTCTCCTTATTTTTAAACAACATAACCACCCTCTCAATAAATCAGCAGCTTTCTCTAGACCAAATACAAAATAATAGTTTCTACTAAAAGCATTTACAAATCATATGGCTAAGACATAGGTAAGACCAAGCATATAGAGATGTGAGTTAAAGCATGGCTCTCTGCTGCAAACCAGCCACACCACTGCCAGTTGGCTTTTGAAGTCAGTTATGTGTTTGCTTATTGGCAAGAAAGCCCTTGAAGCCATTTGAGAATCTCCTTTTCCAAATGGCCCTGTGGGTGTCACCTAACAACAATGACATGAAGTGTAGATGAGTAATTACTACCCTGTATCATGATTAAGAACACGGACCCTAGAGCCAGAATGCCAAAATCCACATCCCAGCTCTGCTACTCTGCCACTTGCTAACAAGGTGACCTTGGGCAAGGTACTCAGCCTTGCTAGGCCTCAGGAAGTAAAGTAGGTGAGTAGATATGTAGTCGTGAGGGAAGTAACAGTGCTAACAGAACTCACTATAGAGCTGCGAGAAGAACTCGGTAAATCAATGCAACAAAGCACTTAGGGCAGAGCCTGGCACAGGGCACCTGCTGCATAAATGTTTGTCAAATAAGTAAATGAAATGTGTTGCCAACAGATATTTCATCCTGTGTCCAGACACAGCCATTGATGTATAGTCCACAAATGCAGAATGCGAGTAAAGTGTACACGAGGGGAAAACATGAAGAGATTTTGGTGCTGATGTTCAGAACTAATACTACAGATGAGGTCTTTTTAGGTTATTTTGTGAGCCGGGATTTGACTGGGAAAAGTAGAACTTTATGGGAGAGGGTGCTAGCTGTGTGTGCAGCAAGAATAAACGAGTAAAATAATCATTCTTCAGGTCTGTGTGGAGCCGCAGTTGCAGGTCCCTGTTCTACAGGATGGGGGTTCGTGAGAGTTGTCAAGAATAAGGCCTACTGTAAAAGATACCAAATGAGATTTAGAAGGCGGCAAGAGGGTAAAACTGATTACTATGAATGGAAGCAACTGTTGATCCAGGACAAAAATAATTACAACACAACCAAATATAAGCTGATAGCTTGTGTAACTAACAGAAATATCATCTGCCAGATTGCATATGCCCGTATAGAAGGGGCTATGATCATCTGTGCAGCATATGCCCACGGGCTTCCAAAATACGCTGTGAAAGTTGGCCTGACAAATTATGCTGCAGCCTATTACACTGGCCTGCGGCTGGCCCGCAGGCTTCTGAATAGCTTTGGCTTGGACGAGATCTATGAAGGCCAAGTGGAGGTGAGCGGAGGTGAACACAATGTGGAGAGCATCGACGGTCAGCCCGGTGCCTTCACTTGCTATTTGGATGCAGGTCTTGCCCGAACTACAACTGGCAATAAAGTTTTGGGGGCCCTGAAGGGAGCTGTCTATCCCTTATAGTACCAAATGATTCCCTGGTTATGACTCTGAAATCAAGGAGTTCAATGCAGAGGTACATGGGAAGCACAGCACGGGTCAGCATGTGGCAGACTACACGCACTACTCAATGGAGGAAGATGAAGATTTGTGTAAGAAACTTCTCTCAGTACATCAAGAACAACGTAACTCCAGATGTGATGGGGGAGATGGATAAGAAAGCTCAAGCTGCTGAGGGAATCCAGTCTATGAGAAGCCCAAGAGAGAAGAGAAGAAGAAGAGGTGGAATTGTCCCCAAATGTCTCTTGCCTAGAAGAAAGACCAGGATGCTCAAAAGAAGGCAAGCTTCCTCAGAGCTCAGGAACAGGCTGCTGAAAGCTAAAGCAATTTTCTATGAAGATTTTTTTCATAAAGACAAAATAATAATAACTGTTCTTAAGGGTTAATCTGTGTACTATATGGCTTTCTGTATATTTGGCTTTCTGAGCTCTGTCGGATAGGGTATTGATTACCTATAGTCACAGTTATGCCTTGTAACAAAGAGTCACAACTCTTGGTGGCATGTCTCAATGCATGTGTGGCTCATGCGACAGGAATTGCTGCAGGGTTAGGTGACTTCTCAGAGCTGTGGGAAAGGGCAAGAACGAAGTCAGAGGTGCAAGGGACTTCTTGCGGGTAAGGCTGACAGAGGTGCAAGGGACTTCTCGCGGGTAAGGCTGACAGAGGTGCACCGGACTTCTCGCAGGTAAGGCTAAGAAGTATCATATTGTCGCTTCCAGCACAGTTAACCGAACAAGTCAAAACCTAGCTGGCATTCAAGATGAGGAGAAATGGAGTCTCCCAGTTTAGTGACCCAGACCTTCAAGCCACATGGCAAACGGAAAGACTACATAGAGGCAAAATCAAGCACTACGTAATAATCTAAAACACGTGGTCAAGACTTATTTTTATAGATATGCATTTTAAAAATACATCCAAGGAACTTGGGAGATGGTGCAATTGCTGCTCTTCCAGAGGGCCCAAGTTCAGTTTCCAGAATCCATATCAGGTGGCTCACAATCTTCTGTAACTACAGTTCCAGGAGATCTAATGCCCTCTTCCAACCTCCTAAGGCACGGAAACACACACACACACACACACACATCTTTTAAATAAATAAATAAACACATCAATAAATAAATAAATACACCTAAAGTGGGTGAGTTGCATCTATATGAATAATTTATAAATGGGCTGTGTGCTTGTTTAAACATTAGAGACTGCTAAGTCCATAATCAGCACTAAGGAGAACATGTTTTTAAAGATAAAGCAATATTTTTAAATTTATTTTTATTGCTGTTCTTGGGGTGGGACACATATGTGCTCTGGCTTATGCATGGGGTCAAGAACGACTTGTGGGGTTCGTTAGTTCTCTCCTTCTGCCTTTCCATGGGTTCCAGGACCAAATGGACTCAGGTCATCGGGCATATGCACTACCCACTGTGCCATCTCACTGGCCCATAAAACAATAGCTTTGTTTATCAAACCAGAATGGACCAGGAAATCCTGTGCTCTTAACTCCCAGGATAAAAAGGCAATCTCCTGCCTTGGAAATAAATGCTGTGTGTTCTTTGGGCTAGTATCTGATGGAATGCTAAAAGTATCCTTGGTAACTTCTGGCTTTGTATCTAATCTGAACCTTGATGACTCGAGTGGAATCATTAAACACCAACGCCCATTAACAAAAACTTAAAATTAGAAACGGAGGCCTAGAGAGATGGCTCAGTGGTTAAGGGTACCTTCTGCTCTTGCAGAGGACCGCGGTTCCACTCACAGCACTGACATGGTGGCTCACAGCACTGACATGGTGGCTCACAACTGTCTGTAACTCCACTCCCAGGACACGCAAAGCCTTCTTCGGACTTTGGAGGCAAGGCATGCACATGATGCACATACATAGACTCAGACAAAGCACTCATACACATAAAATAGTAAATACATCTTTTTTAAAACTAGAGATGAAGTTTAAAAATCAATAAGGAAAACAGAAGGAACTTGAGGAGAGAAGGAAAACAGATGTATAGCAAGCTGTCAATCATGGAATCAGATGAGTCCTTAGAAAGACATCTCAGAAGACTAGAGACACTATCACTCCTATAGTTCATATGAAAAATATCATTAGGGTTAAAACACACTACTTCTTATTTATAAACTTAAGATGACTCTTCCATACCTGCAACCAGCAGCCTGCATATGTATTCTTTGCTGTCATATGCTCTATAGACAATGCCAATTTTCAGAACACATAAAGGTCAGCATTTTGGGCCAGATGGTATGTTGTTCCCAACGTGATATGTTGCCATCTTAATCTTCAGTGTTGAGGCAGGGGCATTAGGGAGTAATTAGGTTTAGATGAGATCATGAAGTTGGAGTTGCTTCTGTGATTACCTTGATCTTGGACTTGCTGGCTTCAGAATTGTGAGAAACCACAGCACACTCTTATTCCAGTAGGTTGACACTTTGTTCGGGCAACTTGAGAAAACTGAATGGGTGTCAAGAGTGTGGAAAAGATTCTGTGCTAACAGCTTTGTCCCAAGTGTCAGTAGGACAAGTTCATCTCGTGGACAAGGCCCTTGGTGGTCACATTTAAGATCAGACTTATCACTAGGGAGTGTTGTTCTGTATTGGAAAGCAGCATGGCCACCCTTACTGATCAATGAGAGAAGGCGGAGGTGAAATGATCTTGATGGGGAGCATTCTCCTAAAGGGGAGATGATTTCAATGGATGATCGCCCTCCTGATGATTGCAAGCTGTTGAATTATGAAGTACAATGATGCGTTGGTTTTCTAGGGCTGCTGGAACCAACCATCACAGATCGGTTTTACAACAGAAATTATTCTCACATTTGTGGAGGCTCTGTGACTCTGAAATCCAGGTATCTACGAGCCATACTTCCCCAAAGGCTCTGTGGGAGCATGCTGCACAGTCTGCTTGTCTCTGGTGGTTCCAGACCACCCCACGGCATGGCGATGCGTCACTCCAGCCTCCGTCTGTCTCCACATGGACTCCCATCCCCCACCCCTTCATATGCCTTTTCTCCTGTTTCCTCTGAGGACTCTATGAACTGGATTTAGGTCTCTCCTGTACAATCCAGAAAGCTCTCAAGATCACTTACTTATGTCTGTAAAGACCTCCTTTTAAAAACATAGTCACATTTACAGATTTGGAGTAAACATCTTTTGTATTTTTGATGGCGGGAAGAACCATTCGACCCACTGAAACTGAAAAACAAAAACAAAGAAAAAGGCAAGAACTCAGAAGAGAATATAAAGAGTGGAAGCCTCAAACCTTTGTGTTAAGGACGTGAAATGTAAATGATGTCATTGCCTTTTCTAAAGTACACATGTGTGCAATCATGAATGAGTATGTCTGTCTCTATGTTTATATGCACTGGCTTCCTGACAACAGAAAAAACTGACAGGAAGACCCCAAAAGAACTCTTGATACCTTTGTTACATGGTAAGATCTGCTCTATCTGATAGAAACCAAATAGTCTATTTTGGTTGTGCCTGGGATCCCAAATAATTGGTATTCTCTTAAGTTGGGAAGAGGCATGCATAATTTCCAGGTACAGATTTAAAAAAAAAAAACCAAAAAGCAAGGGGCCGGGAAAGTGGGATGACGTCAGTAGGGAGGGGTTCTCCTTGCTATCAGCTGCCTGGCTGCAAGTCACCCACTTAAGGGATGAGCTGGACTGGTTTTCTTTCTGGGTGTCTATAGGGCTTCTAAAAATCATGAAGAAAAATAAAGCTCCTGGTGCCCCCACCCCTGTCCCTCTTGTTATGTCACTGTGACTCCATTATCCCTTTTTGGTTTTCCTCATTACTTAGAATCTTCTTCTAGGATGGTAAATACAAATATCTGATTTTATTATCCACTGGGACTTTGTTATTTTCATCTCCATTCAGTGTCCTGAAGATATAATTGATATGGAAAGGTAGGTATCCCAGTCACAAGATCTATGAGTCAGGTATCTTAATGTGGAGTCCGGGTCGCTTTTACTAAAATTCAGTGTGAATTTTGCTGTGTTTGAGAATTTTCTATAGAACACTACTTTTTTTCTAGCACATTCCCAATTTCTAGCACATAAATCAATTTTTTCCCCATTGAGAAACTCATGACTGCTAACAACACAGGAGATAACAATAATAAAAAATTAATAACAGGAAAATATAAATTCAAGTATGAGACCAATATCCCAGGGTGGGGCTCTCTGGGTGTTCCCAGTGAGGGGCCAATGTCCACAGGAACCTCGGTTGGTGACTCCTGAGTTATTATTATATCCAAACATGTATCTGTTCATTTAACTCACAGCTCAGAAAGCAGCTCCTTGATTCACCTGGGCTTCTCCCGGTGAAGGAGTGAGTACTGCCCTGAATCTGATCCCACTGGGTCCATGTGGGTTTCTATGACATCTATACTTTAACTGAATACATGTTGTTCATTCCTTTCTATTTCTTGTTCCTACCTTGTTCCATTCATAACTTTATAAGCATTTGTGACTAAACAGATGAAGGACAAACACTACTGGCTTGTGGACGTAAAGCCCCATGGGAAGTCCTCAGAAGTATCCCTGCCAGAAGGCTGAAATCACCAACCACCTCCTGCCTTGCCCACTTCAGGAGGCACTGACTGAATCTATAGCCTGATCAAGAAACAAGCCACATAGGAAGAGACCATGACTAGCCCAAGAGTCCCCTTTTCTAAAGGATATCCAGAACGAGACTTAGGTACCCCACTGCATCAGAGAATATTCAAATATAAATAGTAATTTCTAATGTAATCTTTTTTTCAAGAAATATGTGTATGTTGTTCCCTGGCAGTGGCCTATGTACACACCCTCCCAGAAGAAGCAGGCTATGAGTCAAGAGGAGAAAAGGCGGCCCAGTCCCTGAGCTTCACCACTCTGAGGAGCAGCCGGCTTGACAGGAGCTGCCAGCTGTGTGTGATCAGTCCCACGACACTGAGATTATTCTGGGACAATAAATAATCTCAAAATGAAACATAAGCATGAAAACCCAATGACAACATTTCTTCCTGTTGATTAGACCAAGAATCCCGAGAATCATTAGCCAATCCTCTCTTAATCTAAGAGCCGACATACAGTTCATCAGTAAATTCTCTACTGCCTATCAAATTCCAGACCGACTCTACCTGCACCCTGATACCTTTGCCACTATCACCATACAGATGGTACCATCATCTCTCGCCTGCTCAGAGGTCTCCCCCTGGTCACCTCCTGTTGCCAGCAAATGTTCTTCTACAGTCTATTCTCTCTCTCTCTCTCTCTCTCTCTCTCTCTCTCTCTCTCTCTCTCTCTCTCTGTTGTTTATTTCCGAGATTCTAATTTCTACATTTCCCCTCCAAACCTTCCCATACACCCCTTCCCACCCTCCTTCAAATTCATGACCCCCTTTTCACTAGTAGTTATTGCATGTATTGTATTGCATGTATTTGTATATTGTACTGACTGGTTTTGTGTCAACTTGACACAAGCTGGCGTTATCACAGAGAAAGGAGCCTCCCTTGAGGAAATGCCTCCATGAGATCCAGGTGTAAGGCATTTTCTCAATTAGTGATCAAGGGGTGATGGCCCATTGTGGGCGGTGCCATCCCTGGGCTGGTAGTCCTAGGTTCTGTAAGAAAGCCAGCTGAGCAAGCCAGGGGAAGCAAGCCAGTAAGGAACATCCCTCCATGGCCTCTGCATCAGCTCCTGCTTCCTGCCCTGCTTGAGTTCCAGTCCTGACTTCCTTTGGTGATGAACAACAACATGGAAGTGTAAGCTCAATAAATCCCTTCCTCCCCAACTTACTTCTTGGTCATGATGCTTGTGCAGGAATAGAAACCCTGACTAAGAGATATATACATATATATTCCTAAACATAACCCATTGAATTCATATAATGTTGCTTGTGTACATGTTTTCAGCAAAACAGCCAAATGGTTGCTTTCAATGAGAACCCCTGCTTCTGCTCAAAACCAGCCTTCCCCACCTTGCTCAGAGGAAATACCACGTTCCCATAATGTCTTTCAAAGGCTCTCCATGACCACCTTGAGGTACCACCTACCATCTACTCCACCCTCAGGGTCCTACTGGCTCCTCTCAGAAGCTCACATACTTCTCGGTCAAGGAGAAGTTTACTCTCCAAATCGGTGAGATGTAAGTCACAAGACTGACTCAGCCTTTCTGGCTGGAAGCACCAATTCTTACAGACTGAGAAGGGCCATAGACCCTGTCCCACTCTCAGAGCAAAGAATTCGGCTTTACTCCAAGGGTTATCAGGGTTAGAGTTAATGGCTGGCTGGTCCTCTGGGCCTGAATTTTCAGGGAGTAAACTTGACTTGGTCAAACAAACAAGATGATGCCACCTGAGAATTAAGCCAAAAGCAGAAGCCACCCAGACTAGCTTTTAACATTCCTGCAAGTTAGTCCTTCTTTATGCTAAAGTTCCTCCAATATCTGTTGACTGCCTACCATCCACACTAGAATCAGTTTACTCTGGAAAAGGACCAACCTGGGATAGGGATAGGCTAGCTCAGTCATAAAGCACTCACCTAGCTAGTGCAGAACCTAACACAGAAAAAAAAAACCCACAAAAAACAAAAAAACAAAACAAAACAAAACAAACAAACCAATATATATGTGTATCACCATGGGACTGCAAAGACAGACGCCAAGGGCAATCAATTTATCAGAGAAATGTTTTTATTAATCAAATGTATTTACACCTCTTGGTTAGTGATCACTAAATTTGTACCTGTTTTCCATTTCAACACAACCTGATCAAGGGCAGACTCTACCATAGGAATATAGCAACAGGAACTCATTGGTCTTTTGCAATTTTCTGTCTGACTTTAAGATTTGAACTTAATAGAGTTTTGTGGGATTTCAAGGTAAGAAGTTTGTTTACCACCCTACCTTCAGGGCAGGCATTCCCTCTTACCACGGACTGCTGCTGTGGCCAGTCACATAATTGGCATTGCCAGTCTCATTCCCTTGATGGCCTTGCCTAAGCTGTTGTATTTGGTGGGAAGTTGAAGACAGTCATACTTCTATATACTACCAGTAAGTTTAAAATAGCTACAGTGTCCCAATAGGATCTCAACAGCCACTTGTACCAACACACTGCAAAACTGAGGGTCTTCCCTTGATGTGACAAACTTAATGAGTTACGGGACCTTAGGCTCCCAGGATTTTTCTGCTGGTATGAGTTAGTTCTTCATACCCTCACACTCTAACCAGGGAATCCCCCCCCTCCCCGCCCCATACCAGAACTGAAACTTCCAAGTAGGTTTTTCCTATTTCATTCTTTCTGAGTTGGGAAATATCAGAGAATGTATACCAGACTGGTAAGAGAAAATGAGGTTGCAGGTACTGCTTTTGCTAGCATTTGATTGTGCTCGCATGTGAACCAGCCAGGACTTCGATTTGGACATTTGGTCTGGAATGGCTGCTCCCTCCAACATGTGGCAATCACCTGCTGTGGCAGGATTTCTGTTCTTCTTAAAAGCAAAGAAATCTGCTGTGGAAATGGATCTCCAGCTTGTTAAGTTTATACCAAGATTGTTTTTGGTTGGGAGTGACGTGCCAAGCCTTGGGAAAGGCAGGCAGTAACAGAGATGTTTTGCAAGGCAGAAAACAGGAAATACCAACAAGGAGCCTGCCATGTTCAACTGGCTTGGAGACATGTCCGGTGCTTTTTAACAAACGTCCCTGTTAGAAGTAGAATGTTGGATAACATGGCACCCAGTGCTTTCAAGGAAGAATGGCCTGGTAATAAAGCCAGCTCATGAAGAATCGTGTAAACTTGCTTTTGGAACAAACTTCACAAACAGCTTCATCTAGATTATAACCAAGAACCTGAAGTGGGCCCCGGAGTACCTTGTGCATTAAAAAAAAGTACAGTATTTGTACTTTTGACAAACCTAGCCTGAAATGATTTGTTGCTTTAAGCCAACAGGTTAGTCTATATTCTTCATGGACACAACTACATGATTCCATTGATGCCTGAAAAGTAATTTTGTTAGCATCCAGACAGAACAAAGAAAGTCCTGCTTAATTCGGGAAGTTTCTCGCTTGTCAATACTGCCCATGCCTTGTCCTCTCCTGGCTGTTCTCCAAGAAGCCACACCTCCTATCTTGCCTGTCGCCATTTGTCTTATGAGTTTCACACCCTTGAGAGGATTTTCCCCCTAATTTTGTTATTGTTGTCTTCTTTTTGAGACAGAGACTCACTATATAGCTTTGGTTGGCCCTGCACTCCCTATGTAGACCAGGCTAGCCTTGAACTCATAGAGATCTGTCTGCCTCTGTTTCCCAAGTGTTAGGACTAAAGGCCTGTGCTACCACACCTGAACCCTTCTTTTTTTTTTTTTTCTTTTATTGTGGAATTTCAGTTGCATGTTTAGAAAAATTGGTGTCCGCCAGCCCCAAGGTGTGTGGAGATTGCCCTATCACCCACTGCAAAGATTCATATTTGAACAATGTTTTCAAAAACATGTTTTCTCAACAGACACTATTTATATTTGTTCGTTTTAAACAGTTCTTGTTCACTAAGCCAGCTTAGCCTATGGGAAGCATGCTCCCCTTTTAAAATCACATGGTTTTGGAGTGGAGGATTATGAAGCTGCTGAGCTAAGACAACTAGGTATATATGGGAAAAGGATGATGACCATGTTTTTGTCACGGAGTAGTGAGGGCTGTGCTGTCCGATCCTTGCTAAGGCCTCAGAACAGTGCCTGGCAGTGGTTATATAGTGTGAGCTATGGTCATCATTATCATCTGCCTCAATATCTAATGGAAGCTGCTCAGAACTGCTTTATTTTACCATTAGCCTACACTCAAGAGACTTCTAAGAACAGTGGTAGCGGCTCTAGCACCTGGGGAAAATGGTTCAGTAGTTTTACCTCTTTGCTCTTGTTTCAAAGATATTTGGTGGTTTTGCCATTTTGTAAATTAATCTGATCAACCATGTGACTCATTATTTAAAAGAAGAAAGCCCTTTGTGGACCAAGGCTATGGCTCAGGGGTAGAGCACTTCCCTAGCCTGTGCAAGGCCCTGAGTTCAAGCCCTGGTACCACCCACTCACCTAAACAAACGAAAGGATCCCAACAAAGCAGTGACATTTCTAGAACCTACTGTTACTCTTTAAAGATTCAGATCTCTTAGAATCATTCAGGTTTGGATGTCAGGGATTAGAGATGCCTGGGAAATCAAATTAAATTGATATCAAAGAGTTTGTTATTCCTGGCCTGGTTTCTATAGGCGTAACCCTAATGGGCCAGCAAAGAATCTGTTATTAAACAGAAGGGTGCTAGGTGGGCATAGTGACCTCTGAACCCACACCACTAAGGAACTGCCCTGTACCGAGATGTGCCCTGTTCCCAGTTATGCAATCAACAGCTACTTATGCCTGTTAACTTTACATTCGAGGAATAATTTAAAGTAAGCAATGCAGGTACTTCATGAAAAACAACTGAATATTGGCTTCTTGCCTGAGACATAAGAACCAATCATCAGTACTTAGTTTCACCAGGGAGTTGTGGGTCAAAGTATGGAATCACAGAACATCTTCCAATTTTAATGCATAAGAAGCTTGACAGCAAGGTTAAGATAGTAAAGCCACTGTTATTTTTAAACCGCGGGTGACTATCTACTCTAGCCAGCCTCTTAGAAGGAAAATGCTATTTTCTCTCCAACAGTTAAATACCTTTCTTATAGTAAGCACCTGTAATGAAGTCTCGAACACAGGGTTCAGCATTTGCTGAATGAATGAAGTGATGAACCAGTCAACCCATGGAAAAGCCAATGAACTGGTAATGAATAATGTTTTCTGAGGTCCAGGCTAACAGGTTGTGACTCCTGTGCACACAGGGGAGGAATCATAATCTTTTTCTGTTCCATGAAGTTTTCCAACAAGAATATATTTCATGGCTATTTAACAAAAGATGACTAATGAACTAAGGTATATAAATACCACTTTACCTATACAATCATATGGTGAAACATAATTCTCCTGAAAAAAAAAGTTAATACTTTTTAAAGATAAGGGCAAAACAAGCTGAAGTCAGAAACAAAGCTAATACAAATTTCCTGAGGAAATTGCTTAGCTTTCCTTCAGGTAACTGAGATTTTCTTACAGAATGTGACAGCCTGTATTCCCACCTCTTTCCCCTCTGCTCTGTGGCCTTTACAGGCGTCCGCCGCCCTTTGGCTCAATTAGGTCAATGAATGAGCGTATGGTAGGAGGGTAAGGCCTTTTTTAAACTGTGTGTATTTGTTATTACTGTGAGTGCAGACGCATGCACCATGGGTATGTGAGGAGGTCAGAGCACAGCTTAGAGCCCGTTGTCTTCTATCATATGGGGGCAGTAAGTGCCGGTACCCACTGTGCCTCATGCTCACCTGGAGAGCCCTGTGGTGAAAAGAGCATCCTCTGTCTCTCTTAACAGAGAACCTGACTCCTTTCTGACCACCTTAGAGAGCACCTTTCCACATACCATTACTAGTTACCTTTATAGTTTCCAGTGGCCTTTACTGAGTCTCAAAGGATTGTGTGCACACTTGAAATCTTAGAAATTCTCAAAGCCTTTCAGTTGAGAGGTTACAAGAAGCCCCTGCTCTGCATGTGTATTGACTAGAAGCTTTGAGACCCTCATGACTGCTATACTTGCTCTGGGTGCTAAGTCGACCTGCAGGAGCAAGCCTGTGCATAGACCAGTAGCCCAGGCTGCCCTGGGAGAAGCTAGCTCCACGATGTGAAATTTGTAAGTGCCAAAATGCCTGGAAATTTCGAGTATCCAATTTTCTATTTTTTTTATAAGCAGAAAATATTTTCTGACCAAATTCAATTGAAGATACACACATACACACACAAAATCCATAATAACAAAAGTGATAAGGAGCTCAGTGGAGAATCCTGGAGGGGTGTTTTGGTACAGTTCACTGCCACATGCAGTGGGAGCTGGGCACCAGCTGGCAAAGCCATCATGCAGGAGAGAGCATTGTTCTGGAAGCTTCCCCGATACCAGACCTCCTGGGAAGAGCTCCCATCAAAACTTGGTGTGTAGTCTGAAGTAGAATGGGGAAGGGAGGCAAGTGGCTAAGCTGATTTTTCTCTCTGGAAAAAAAAACAAATGAGAAGCATACAGGCGAGCGTCACCCTGTTCAGAAAGCTCAGCCAAACCTTTCATCTTGGATACACGAGCATTTGCTCCTTTTGGAGCTGATCTGTCATTTTCTCCAAGGTGAGTTGGGTCTATATCCTGCACATTTTTAAAAAAAAACCTTTCCTGGTAACACACACTAGCAAATGCCTCCCTCACTTACAGGAGGGAAATGTTGAAACCAGAAAGCACTCCCACACACCAAAGAGGACATCTGACTGCCATGTCAGAGAGGTGACAAAAACTGGGAGAAGATTCCTGGTGAATGACATGAGCTGGGAAATGGAGGCCAAAATTAACCAAGTTTATTTTTGTGGCCACAAGCCTAGCCATTGTTACAGCTACACACCAGTAAATGAGACTCTGTCTTACTCTATTCTAAATGAAGCAGTCGAGTGCTAAGGTATAGAGAAGAGGTGAAATTAAAAAAGAGAAAAAGTAGATGGCTCAGAAACTAACAGCACTTGCTGTACTTGTAGAGGACCCAGGCTGCATTCCCAGCTCCGATATGGTGGCTCACAGCCTCTAACTCCAGTTCCAGGGAATTGGATGCCCTCTTCTGGCCTCTGCTGGCACTACATGCACATGGTGCACAGGCACACATGCAGAAAAATACACATAAAATAAAATAAATAAACGTTTTTAAAAGAGAAATGAGAGCTGTCTGGAGGACCAAATATATCATAATACATTAAACGGGACCACACTATTCATTTCTGAAATTAGTTCTACTCTCTCTCTCCCTCCCTTCCTCCCGTGTGTGTGTGTGTGTGTGTGTGTGTGTGTGTGTGTATGCACCTGAGTGTGTGTTCAGAAAGACAACGAGCAAGCTCAAAAAGGAGGCACTCTTTCAAAGGCTGTGCTTAGCCACCAGATGACCAAGAAACCAAGAAATGTCACAGAAAAGCACTCACTTGGGCTGTTTATGAAAACTGGCTGTGGAGATAGACTCAGGCTCCAGGTCTCTACTGGGAGCTAATAGACCAAAAGCCATATTCTCCAACATGGGTTCCCAGTGCCAGGTCAGTTCCTAGACCTCAATGCAATTATGCTGAGTGCTATCACTGAGCTACAACAAGGCCAGTGGAAGTTAAACTCTACGCCAAGTTCTCAGAGACCATCCCAAGTATATACACGGTTCTTTTTCTTTTGACTAATCAATCGTGAGAGAGGAAAAGGTGATCCCTATTGATAATAGAAATTACTCCTGGCAGTCTGGGCCAACCCACCCTTTGCCGCACTACCTTTTCAGAGTGTTTTCTTGTCTGGCTGATTCTCCTCCCTATTTCTTGGGCAATAATTCTGCCACACTTAGCAGGCAGTAAAGGAGCCTCCAGGGCTTCCCTGTGTGAGGAAGATGCCATTGCACGAACTGAGTCTGCCAATGAACCCAGACTTGATTACTCAGACATCCAGCCCTTGCCCAGAAACGACGACAACGGAATCACTCCAGGCCTAACACCTGAGCTTCAGCCTCAGACCAAAGAACTTTATTTCTGTTTTCATTTTTTCTTAAGCTAAAATGTTACTGAAACCAACATTTTCTCAGCTAGCTGCTTCAGAACAATATATTGGATTATGAAGCTCCATACACTGTAAATGTTTGAAATCCGGACAGGACAAAGCTAGTCCTCCACGTTCATCCTTTGAGTTTGCGTCTGAAACCGTTTTCTTCCTTTTCCACCATCAGTTCCAGGCTGTGGGGGTGGGAGGAGCCACATGAAAGTGCATCAGGAGTGAAACTATGAAAATGGGGCTGCCTCTGAGGCTTTAGCCAGGTTCTTGCTTGGGCCTCAGCCTTCCTTGCTGGGGTAACCAACGTCGGGCGAGCCAGGCTTAGACAGGAGGAAGGCCATAGAACGGGTCCCCTTGAAACATGCTACTAGAAAAAAAAGGTGCGATGAGAACCAAGTTCCTGTGCGTTCTTACTCACAACTGTGGGCAGAGGAATCCTCCCTTTGGTATTAAATTACAGTTTTTAAAAAGCTTTTTAGAAATAAAGCAAACACATGGTTGGGACTGGAAACACTAGCCATCCCAGGTGAGCTGTCCATGGAAATCTCTCTCATCCCTAGTCATAAATAAATAATCTCTTGCCTGGTCTGACTTCCACGCCAGGATCAATATCTCTTAACATCTTACTTATTTTATTACTGCTTTTGGTTTTCTGGGACTGATTGAAAGTTGTTCAGAGGAAATCTTTGGTTTTGCTTAAGTGTCCGTGACATTTAATCATGACTTTCCTTGCAGTTTAATTCCGGCCAGTCAATCAGTTAATCCACTTCGATTGATTCCGGGCTCTCGGTTATCGGCTTGCACTCATTGGGCATGCGCTGGTGTCGACTCAGCTGCGTGGCCTGGGTGAAGCTCCTCTCGCACCTCTCGCACCTGGTGGAGGCAAGAGAGAAAATTGAGACCAGGGTGCCGGGCCTTCGGGTGATAGGCTTCCTCTCATCCTGACTAATCAGAACAGACACTCCAAAGCGGCTTCAGATTTTCCTGGCTCAAGAGGTTTAATTGGTGGCTCCTTCCAAGGCCTGGATGCCTGGGATGGGACAAAGCCCGTCTGATGTGGAACAGAGGGACCTGTCAATAGGCCGGGGAAGGTGATTTCTCCAGAGAGCCCTGTCCTGCTGCAGCTCTGATCACTGTCAGTTCAAATAGATAAAGAACAAAAAGAGATTTTTAGGAGTGAGCCATCAAAGCAGCAGCTTGTCTGCAGTTTTCTGCTCTGTAACCCCACAGAGAAATTGATGACAAATAGAATTTCACCTGCTGCTAATTTAAAACCCAGAATTCTACTCCCCTCAGCAACAACAGCCAGAAAGCTAATCATCGCAAAATTTGGAAACTCGTGGAAGCGATGCCTTTGTTTTCAGGGACTATGGGGATGGGAGGGGGGTAAGAGATGAAGGTGGGGGTGGGAGTGGAGGGAACAGCTGGGGTGGGAGAATTAGGTACAGGTGGCTGATTTTTTTTTTTCTTGCTAATGCTAATTACAGTGTCACAGCCCAAGCAAATTTAGGGTTAAAATAATTTCTAAGACTAGAGTTTGCTTTGGTGAAAATAGGATGACTCAGAAAAACTGGGAATCAGGGTGCTGGGGTGGTTAAAGGGGCTCAACCCTATAGGGAGTACAGTATATAATATACATGTGGGCCCAGGTATCTGTGAGGGGAACGCTGGCATTGAGCTTCAAGAGTCTCTCCTTTGATAAAGAGACTGTAATCCAGAGAACCTGGGCCAATTCCTGCCTTCCACAAAACCCACACACTAGCATTCTAGTTACTTAATCTAACACGCACACACAATCTTGTTTCTGGGGTTGCCACACTTAACTCTGTGCACATTCGTGAGCACACTCCCCCTCCCCCCACACACACCATGGCAGCAACCTGGATTATACAGTGACTCCCCCATCACCACCTCACTCATCTGGGTTACCTCAAGCAAGATCAGACTGGACAGCCACACTGGCGATCCCTTTTCTATTACTGGCTCACACCATTAAAGGAAAGGGCACTCAAGAGCAGCTACAATGGCCTTCTAAGTCCCACCAGCTCTCAGAACCCTAGACTATTGGAGCAGGGGCACAAGCAACCTGGAGAGAGCCCACCGTCCTGCCACAGATGAGGAAGTCACACATCCCATTATTTGGGGAACTTTCCTGTTTCTCTCCTCTTTAGTGAATTGGGTACAGAATTAGCCAGAGGAATCGAGCACATCCATCCAGCTTAGAGATTCTCAAATGCCTGGGATTGCCCAGAGGCTGGCTACATGATTAAAGCAGCAGTTCTCAACCTTCCTAATGCTGTTCTCAGCCTTTAATACAGTTCCTCATGTTGTGGTGACCTCCAACCATAAAATTATTTTCATTGCTACTTCATATCTGTAATTCTGCTACTGTTAAGAATTGCAATGTAAATGGGTGATTTTAGAGATAGAGGTTTGCCAAAGGGTCAAAACCCACAGGTTGAGAACCTCCGCTTTAAAGTTTTCAGGCTCCTGTGCCAGCTGAGTGTGTCAGGATGAAGAAGTTGTGTTTCTTTGATTGTCTTTCAGGGAATATTTTTAGCAGCCTGCTCCACTGTTAAAAACTGCACAGTGATCTTGACAAATGTATAATGTCAGCTTTAATGTATCAGACCTATCAGCTCAATGAAAATAACTCAGAAGTATTGATCACCTAATGATTTTTGGTGTATTCATTAACGTCCATGGGCAGCTCATCCCCTCTCCAGAGCTCTTGGAGTGCTGCTGACACGCTAGCGAACTGCTGATTGTTTATTAGAAAACTGATTAGTTACTGGATTAGTGTGTTAAAATATACTACCTTTCACTGCTTGACAAACTTTCAAATTATTATATTTCTTTTTTTTTTAATTTTGAAGCTGTAGGATCAATTTCAAGGAGAGCAAAACCGGTTTGAACAATTGTGAGGAATGACAATTTGCCTGGCTGTGCCTTTGCCCTGCTCTTCCTGTATATTAAAATGTGAAGAATTCGTGGACAAGAAGCCTGGTGCTTTACATAAGGCTGAAGTCTATAAGTCTATGTGGTGCTTAAATGTCCGTACAGGATGAAGACAGCAAGAGGAGAGACACATTCTTCTCCAGGCTTTGCTTAAATGGCTCAGCGAGATTTCTGTGCATAGAGCAATCTGTTATAATCATCAAAAAATTCTCCCAATCTACGGGGTTTGAAAGAAGACCACTCCTTTGCAGGCAGAGATCATGTCTAGTCACCAAACAGAAGAAAAGAACATGCAGATGTGGAGAAAGTATTTGAATTTAGATCCTACCCTGGGGAATTCCCTCTCCTTGCGAAATATGGATTATTAGACATAATATCTCTGTAGTTTGGAAATAAGGATTTATATATTTGGGGAATTAAAGACATATAACTATAAGAATATCTTTTTTAAAAAATAAGACTGGGGTTTCAGTTGTATATCCATTGTCCTAAACTCTAGATGAGAAATCTCTAGAAATTATTTTCACAGCTTCATGGAACTCATTAGAAAGACCTACTCCATCAAGTACCTTGGTTCTGGGAGGTCAGAGGAGGGCTTCAGCTGAGCTGCCATTTAACCCTGAATTGTAATCGTGTGCCTTCCCTTGGCACGGGCACTGATGTCACAGCCTTGAAGGGAACATCTCGGACACATACATGTGGAAAGTCTTCCAAACGCTTCAGCAAACAGAAAGTCCCCAACTTCCTACAGGTATGAGAGTCTGAATTAGCCTTGATTTCCCTTTTCAGGTTGACATCCTTCTTTTGTAACTGTGGCAGTCGATTGGACCATCTGAATTGAAACATCCCAAGATGATGTAAAGTTCTAGTACACAGAAAACCTGCACGAATCTTTCTGCGAATCTGCTGTGTGCCATAAAAACACTTGAACTGGACCGAACTGCCCAGGACTTCATCCATGGCAAATGCTTAATGTGTATTTTCAGAGTTGCTTTGATTTTTGTCTATGTCTTGCTTAAATAGTGGACGTACTTTTAGAATTCTCTTTTGTTTCTTTTTTTATTTTCTGAGAAAAACTCCCTTTGCTGAAGGCAAAAACATCATGGTGAGTATTTTTCTCTTGCTTCAAAAAACAGTGGAGTCTCCTAGGGCAGGTCCTGGCTGCTAGTGCAGCTTCCCAGTTCAAATACATCCTCTACCCAAACCGTGGGGAGAGCTCATTTAGCACAGAGTGGGAGAAAGGAGTCCTCACTGAGAGCCCTCCAAACCTCCACCAAGGATCCTTCTGCAGTACAGTGCTTAACCATGGCTGTAATGTGAAATGATCTTTGTTCCTTGTGTCCCAAGACTTCCATCTCACATAGCAAACTAAAAGCTAACGCCTTTGATCCTATCCTTTGTTTGTTTGTGGGGGTTAACTTAGAAATTCCAAGTCTTTGACCTAGGTTAGCTCTTGACAGGCTCAGGGTCTACCTAGAATTTAGGACGTAGGTTCTTCCAGGGAGGTTCCAGGTAATCAGATGTGAGGCAAAGCTTGCAGGAGTCCTAGCTCTACACTACCACTTGCCTGGCCCCTTAGGGGGCCAGCAGCTTTCATGTCCTTCCAGCTATGTTCTGTGCAGCAGAGCTAAGTACAACGAGTGACTTGGTCTCTGCTCGTCCCGGAGATGCTGAGAAGACCTCTTGGGGACAAGTTGGGATGAAGCCACTGGGTCATCTATGTGGAAGTTGTCTTGGGTTTAGAATTAAGGTTTGTACGTCTTTACAAGATTCTTTTCAGCCTCTGCAATGTTGTTTAACCAATGCCCATTACTTGAAGTAGTAAAATTAACTGTGGTGGTGAAACCATTTTTATTGACTAATCTGCAACAAAAGGTTTTTTTTTAATGTTTGTTTTATAAGCTTGTAAAAGGATATCTTCATAATATTTACAAACGTCCATGGGTTGAATATCCATGGGCTGGGTTAGATGATTCTCAAACTCTTTTGCGATACTACAACCCTGAAAGATCTTGTATACATTAAAGGATTTAGCTTTCCATTTCCTAGAAGATGTTTAAATCTTGCACTTTCAAAGTAAAGCATGCACTCAGCTCTCCTCTGGGCATATATATAATTTGATCATTTTAAATGCCCAAAATACGATAACATATGGCTATTTTGCCAAAAGCAAGAAGAAACCAGACTAAAACAACCAGATAGAGTGTTATCCAACAACCTGGCTGCTTCGTGATCTTTTGCCCAGTTGTTGTTCCCAGATTGAAAGCAGGCATGAACAAAAGAGCGATACTGTCGGAAAGGAGGGGAAAGACAATTACCAAAGCACTTCGAATATTGCTCTGATGAATTAAAATTAAGTTAAGCCGGCAACCCTATTGGAAACATGACAAAAACAGGATGCTAAAGAAAAAAATTGAGTGGAGTCAACGAGGTTACACATAAGTAACACCTTAGCATTAATAGAAATCTGTTTCCCATCTTGACCCTCAAACCACTTCAATTAATTACTAAAATCTATTTACACTGCAACAAGATAAAAATCAATCTGATTCCTGGCACTGAATCCATTCGGCTACCCTCTCTAATATAAGGGACCAATGGGGTTGGCCCTCAGTCCTCCCAAACTCTCTCAAAGTGGTACAGTTACCTCCTACCTCCAGAACAGCTGCAAAGCCAGAATCTGTGAGCCCTTGAGAACTGGGCCTGATGACAACATCCACCATGCAGGCCACAAACACCCAGGGCAGGGAATTTTTAAGATAGGGACAAGTCAACTGGCCCCTCTCTGGATTAGAGAAATGTGGCCTCTTTGGACGATTGTATCCTCTAGGGACAGAGCTTGGTTGGTATGTTTGATTTTGATTTTGATTTTTTTTAGGCACCATCCTGTCCCACTTAGCCAGAAGACTTTATGGAGTAAGCAAGTACACAGACAAAAAAAATCATCACTGTTTTTATTATTAATATAACAAATTAAACCATTAACGAACACAGGATGATGTTGGACTGTAACAATGATGGGGTAACTGGGAAGACAGCTCAGCAGGTGAAGGCACTTGCCACCAAGCCTGACAGCTGCAGTTTAATCCTCAGGACACACATGGCAGGAGTGAACCCACTCCTACAAGTTGTCTTCTGATCTCTACACACACACCATGGTACTTATATGCCCACATATATGCAGACGCACACAAAAATAATTAATCAATTAATCGATATTTTTAAACGGATGATAGATAGAGGTAAAAGCTTTTATGAGCCCCTCCCTTAGCTGACAGACCACTGAGGCAGGCAGGTCCCTGTGACAGGACCAACAATACACTGGTACCATGAGCTGTACCTGGCCTCAGGATGAGCACAGAATAAGAAACTTCGTGGCCGAGACCAAGCACATTTAGTCTCCTACTGCCAGAATCATGTCCTGTCCGGCTTGAGCTTGTCCTACAGAAGGTAAACATGGCTGGTCATCAGCAAGTAGGGAAAGCAAGTAGAGGAAATGAGTAGAAATGTAACCGCACTCAGAGAAAAGAGTTCATCGGTCCAACTAGTCTAAGACCACCAGCCTAACGTGTGGTTTGAACTCTAGGAAAGAGCCTCTTCTCCCTTATATGTCTGGCAAACTCCTGACGATCCCTTAATACACATGTTAAACATTGTATCCCATACAGATCTGATGATTCCATTTCTCTGATACTCCTCAGCATTGTATATGCACATCTTGTTATACTTTTCACCCCATGTTATAGTATTGATTGATGGGGCTTCCCCTTAGAGTGTGAAGTCTTCAACATAAAGTTGGAAAGGGGCAGAGCCTCATTCACCTTTGTATCTCTTGTGCCTAGCAAGATGGCCAGTGGAAAAGTAAGCATTTATTTTGATTGTATGAACATATGGATGGATGGATGGATGGATGAATGGATGGATGGATGGATGGATGGATGGGCCATTTTGCATAGTTCAAATGTCTGCTGCTTTGATGAATGGATTAAATGTTGAAACAGAATCTTGCTCAAATGCCCTTACCCACATTCTCTGAATACTAAAAACGTCAATATGCCCTTTACTTTTGTTGTGGTTTTTATCAACCTGATGATTTTAAGCTCCAAAGTTTATGCTAAAGAGCTACAAGTTGTCTGCTATAATAGGTTCATACTCTAATAAATGACAAGAAACAGTCATTAGATTCCAGAAGGGTTCACATTCTCCAAGAGGATTATTCAAGTATCCTAAACTATGACCATTCTCCTCACGGTTATGGGAGCCTGCTGATGGCCATGAGCTTTCTAAACAGAAGTCAGATGCACAGACCCACAGGAGTTGGAAAGACTACACTAAAGCTAGGTACTCATGCCTTCTTACTTTACTGACAAGAAAACAGTCCCCAGAGGCTATCTCATGTCTGAAATTGCAAACCTTGAACCAGGACCAGTATAGGTTTCCTTACTTCATTTCCAAATGTCAGCTGAGAAACCCAGGAAAACTTCTTATAGAGCAGACACTGACATGACAAGCAGCCTTCCCTTTCAGCTGGGCTGAGCTGGGCAGTGTCTGCCAGCTTCCAGGAAAGATAAAGAAAAAGGATGAACAACTGGCCACTACTTACTTGAAGGGCTTTTCTCCAGTGTGGGTCCGGATGTGATTGTTGAGGGTGGTGGCCCCAGCAAAGGCACGGCCACAGTAGCCACACTTGAAAGGCCGGTCACTGGAGTGAGTGACTACATGATTCCTCAGTTCTGATGGCTGGGAAAAGGACTGTGAGCAGTGGCCACACTGGTAGGGTCTGAAACAAATAGAGAGTGACTTCCTAAGTCAGGCAGCACTGTAAGGAATGAGGCTGTGACTTTGGTGACATTCAGTGTTCTTTAAAGACAGGCTCAGAGCACTGGCTGCTGAGCTCTGCTACTTGTCACAGGAACAAAATTCACAGAGCTGCTGAGACACATCAACTCACAGACAAGCATTCCCTTCCTTTATTAATCAGACTGTTTTGAGAGCAGCTTTTTGATGGTCTTGATCTCCCCACTGGCAAACACCAGCATATTTCTATAAGCTTTACGGATGTAAGCACAGGATTAATTAAGCCAAACAGTACAAAAGAAAATACATACTTGTCTTTTATGGTCCCCTAGTATCCTTTACTTTTCAAAGCGCTTTAAAGTCAATTATCTACTTTAATCTTTACAGTAATCCTCTGAGTGGGACAGGGGAAACAGTTGCTATTATCACAGTTTTGGCACAGACAACTGAGGACAAAATGTCCTCAAAGGATATAAGCCATTGATGCCAAGGTCATCATAGGGTGTTTGAACCTTATTCCAAGTGTCAGGGAAATAAGTGGGCAAGCGGCCAAGTTGCACGCACACTTTAATGAATATCAAACTGCCTTAGAGTCAACCCAAGATGAACCCAGACCTGTACCAGATGTGTCTCTTTAAAAAAGAAATCCCGACTTCTCACCCACCCTAAATATTTATCTACTGAGTCCTGGTCTCCTTCTCCTGCTGCCAGAAGAGGGCGCTGGATCTCCTGGCACTGGAATTACAGATGGTTGCAAGCTGCCAAGTGGGTTCTGGAGGCCAAACCCAGGTTCTCTGCAAACGCAGCAAGTGCTCTTAACCCCTGAGTCATTCCTCCAGCTCCCTGGGTCTTTTTCCTGAATCTCACCTCCCCTGCTGAATCTGGATGCAAGGAATGATTTATGGCAGCAAGAAATGACAAATGTCCCTGTGCTTGCAGTGAGGTGATGGGGATGGAAACGCCAGTGGGAAAGTTGTGACAAATACCGGATAATTAGCAGGACTATCAGAACACACTCTTCAATTTCGAGTTTTCACAAAATAGATTAAAATTCTGTCTTCGCTCCAGAAGTTATTCTGCAGAATCCAGTGAGTGAGAGGAAACCTGAGGACTTGTTCCTCCCTATTCAAGGCTATTTCAAATCATCCCTTGATAGGCCGCTAATTTGTTTATAAATTTTTTTTTTGTTCAGGAAATTAATAATCTGCCTTGAAGAATCTTCACCGCACTCACCAAGCCCTGGTTTGCAGCCCAGACATTGGCTGCACTTAGAAAGCCAATGGTGAAGCCGACTTAATTGCTCTGCCTTTAACAAATATGGAAGTTCCAATGACCAGACACCAAATTGAAAAGCTGGGAGACAATGGTGACCGAGCATGTACAACAATTCAATTAAGTGCAAAATAAAGTGTACCCTCTCATTTGTCAACTGAAGTGCTTAATTGTGGCTACTTGCCTCACTGAACACAAATACTATTATTTTACAAGGCTTCAGCACACTGAGCACTGATTGTAGAATTTTTTAGCTTGATTAATAGTCCAGCATTGGTCAATAACTCAATACTATACAATTTTAATTACTTACATTTAGAAATCTATCTAACTGCTCTCAAACAGGTTTCAAAGAAATACATAAGAGTCCTTGGAAAGGAGTTTATCAATCTTGACAAATTACACATGCATTTTATTATAATTATAAAATAATGCTTTGAAAGCCATTAAAATTGCCTACCAAGGAAAATATCCTCCTGGCAAATCTATTCTTGGCAGTAAATGTTGACCTTAAAAAGAGTTCTCAGAAAATAGTTCTCTGGGGATAAAATTTTTTATATGCTATTGAGGATCATAAACAAAATAATGTATTAATATATGCTATATTCACTGACAATTGATTTTTCTAATAGTGAAGGGACCATTAACATTTATTAGCCTCTGGTTATCTATTTTTAATAGCTATCACTATAAACAATAAGCCACTAAATAAACCAATTAATCTTTTCCTTTTTTTCCCCTAACTCTTCTGTCAAAAGTTGGGGTGATTTATTTCCTGCAGTCACAAGTCAATCCATCCTTTTTATGCTGATAGTGACAGTGGCAAAGATTCGCAGAGAAGATGCGAAGGCTGATGTAGAATTCTGTCATCAAGGGGAAAGGGGTGAAACCTTAGTGCATCGTGGCTGCCTAGGACTAGCCAGAGAACACTTGCTAGGGATTCTGTGGAACAGGCTTTAAAAGTTATCACTAAAGGTGTGTGTGTGCATGCATTTGTGCATGTGTGCATGTGTGTACATGTGTACATGATTACCTATGGCTGCCATCAAATACCCTGGAGCTGGAGTTACAGCCAGTTTTGAACTATCCAATATGGGTGCTGGGAACCAAACTTGGGGACCTGTTGAAGAACAAGGGCTCTCAACCACTGAGCCATTTCACCAGCTGCTATGGGACACTTTTAAAAACTATGTGGAACACAGCTTGGCAAAACAGAAGTGCCTGGAATAGGAGAGGTAAGTCTGCCTCAGCCTCTGGTTCTAGTCAGCTATGGGATGGGGATAAGTAATTCAGCTTCCCTGAACTGTTTTCATATATCATATCTTTCTCCTGCTTTGGGAAAAATAGCCAATGTCCCCCAAAGAGGCTTGTCAATCATAGCATTTCCAGCGTGATGCCACCTTGCATGGTGGTTGCAGCTAACTCCCCGCCCACGAAGCACTTTCATTCTCTCTCCATGTCCCTGTTCCCTACCCTCATATACTCTAAAAGACGGACATCCTTAGTGCTTTGGTCAAAACTTGAGAGCGCTGAATAACAAGAAAATCCTGTGTCAGAATATAGGTACAAACCTTGCTCTCGTGAATTTCACAAAGCAAAATTATAGCCTTTCATTTTTAGGTACCGTACAGTGATTTCAGAGCATCTGCTGACATTCATCTTGGCAGAGCTTGATTCTTTTAATATGAGGACCTGGAGCTTCAGTGAGTCCTTGTTACTGTAACAGTCTTCTTAGTGTAGAAAGGTATGGAAAATGTAGGAGTCCGGAGCAGGAAAGCTGTGCTTGGGATACACAGCAAGATCTTGTCTCAAATAAAAACAAACAATGCCAAAGACATGCAAGTGGTGGCCCTCACCTTCACTTGAGAGACAGAGGCAGGCACATCTCTGTGAATTCTGAGCCTGCCTGTTCTGCATGGTGAGTTCTAGGATATCCAGTGGGGGAGGGGGAACCACAAAGGTGCATAGTTAGTAGATGGTGTTCTTTTAAGCTTTCTGTTCTTCTATTTTTCAGAGTTTCCTTTTTCACATGAGTAAAAGAAGCCACATCTGGCAGTATAGGCCCACAACTTTTGGGAGACTGGTATAGATTTTAAATTCAAGACCTGCCTGTGCTATAGAGTAAGCTGACCAGCCTGGTTAACTTAGTGAGAGACACTGTCTTTAAAAAACAAAACAAAACAAAGCAACCCCCTCCAAAACAGTTACAGGTTGGTTGGTTTGTTAACTGTAACTGGAGTTATAGTCAGTTGTGAACTATCCAGTATCCGAACCAAATTCGGAGTCCTCTCAGAGAACAAGTACTCCTAACCGCTGAGCTGTTTCCCTGGTCACTATGGCTGAAGATATCAATCGGTGGCAGGGTACACCTCAGCTTGAGCAAGGTCCTTGTTCACTCCCCAACGATCTGATTGTAGTTAAGGATTTGAATACAGATTTAGGAATACATTAAAAGCAGAAATGAGTACGAAGAATGCTTAGAAAGTATCCTGGGAAATTACAATTTCTTTGGGGCCGGCCGGCCACAGGAGTTCAGAGTATAGGTCCGTATTTCTAGAGCACACCCCATCTCTCAAATAACAACAGGAATTTCAGAACACGGAGTGAGCTGCCATTACCAGCATCTCACTTACGTTTTTGGAGGGGGGATGTGTACATGTGGTGTCATTCCTCAGGAGCCATCCATCTTCTTTGAGACAGCCTCTCACTGTACCCAAGACTAGATGAGGCTGGCTGGTCCACGGGTTCCAAGGATCCTTTGGTCTTTGCCTCCCCAGCACTAAGGTAGTAGTGTGTGAAACCATGCCCAGCTTTTCATGTGGGTGCTAATGATGAAACTCAGATCCTTGTATTTGCATGCCAAGCATTTTACTACCCAAACCCCAGCACCCCCATTAGTTTTCCAAAGTCTGGCAAGAAGATAAGGTTAAAGTGATCAAACTTTTGAATAGGATCTATCTTAACTCTAAATCGAATCTTTGATGTGTCACACCAGAAAAGCACGTATAGATAGACATCCGTGGGTGCGCTCCACCCAGGCCAGGATCTTACATCATTGCAATGGGGAAGCAACTTTCAAAACCACTTGGTTCTCCTAACACATGGTGTGCATATAAACTCTCTTCATTTTCAAAGCGAACCCAAAGGAATAGCATCTCACAGTGGGATCTAAAGCAGGAAAGTCAGTGGAGACTGTCTAAAGCTGCACGGCCTGATATGGGCCACTAGCTACAAAGAGCAGCCGAGTATTTGAAAATCGACTAGTGTAACCGAGAAACTGAGTGTTACTTTGCTCGATTTACAGTAACCAAGATTGAAATAGCTTCATGTGGTTAGTTCCAGCACAGGAAAAACCACGTTTTGTGAAAAACTATAAAGCGCTATGTACACATTTACAAAATAACTGAGAAGCAGAGTGTGGGCAGATTTACTTAGCACAGATCATCACTGGTAGATTTTTAAGCAGAAAGAAAACAGTGAGACCATTCCGTTCGTCTCTTGACATTCTCTGTCACTGGTAGCTCCTCTGCCAAAGATTACGCAGTGAAATGTGCAATTCATTTGCTTTGAGTCTGTAATTGGTTTGGTATACATAGGAAAAAGGCTGAAACGTTTAATAAAATTAAGCGTGGCTTGATTTAAAATTATTAATCGTCCTTTGATTTTCCTTTTATAGCATGAAAACCTCCAGGATAAAAGTTGTTCACTTGGGGCTACACCCTCTCCTTGCTCCATGACAGGCAGCCCAAGCACAAATCTTGCAAGACTTCAGAGGGGCCCTACTTCAGTCCCTGCTGGCTGAGTGGAGGAAGAGGTTCCCTCTGTGTAAGAAGAGTCACGACAGTGTTAGAAGTGTTCAACCCAAGAATCCACAGAACACTGTAAAGGAGAAAGAAGATAACCTTTGCACTTTCATGGCAAGGGGCAGAGGATGCAAGAACAAGACACTACGATAGTGACTCCTCCCACCAGACAGAGCCTTTGAAACCCACTTTCTCATTAGCACTATCCTTTCCAATTATAATCAATGACACTTGAACACAATTGTGAACAGCTGACAGTGTGCCTGAGGGCTAAAGGCGGACTTTCTCCCATGTGGCACAAACAATCCAAGAGGGGGTGCTGGGGGAGAAGAAAAAGAAAAGTATAAAATAAAGAAAAATATTATAAATACATTTCCTGTGAGAACGAGAACATTCAGAGAATAATCAACTGTGATCAAAAGCTTTGCTCACCAACTCCTGGAGTATCCTCCCTCCAGATGCTAGTGAATGTTTCTGCAGCAAAAAATCAGAAGAGAAAGAAGATATCTACCTCATGGTCCCAGCCAACGTGAGTCAAGTTGTCCTGGCTCAGTGAGTCAAGTTGTCCTGGCATTAAGTTTATATAGAAACTCAAATGCTTACAAACTCTGTAAACAGAATCTCGCTTGGTCAACATTCCAACAACTTCTTCTTTTTGAATCACCCAGAGAAGAGTTGGTAGGTTGAGAAAAGGAAGAAGATCCAAGGATCTGTTGGCTTATTATCAACAGAATGAAATTGAGAGAGAGATGAGAGAGAGAGAGAGAGACAGAGACAGAGACAGAGACAGAGACACACAGAGAGAGGAATCCATGGCTCTTGGATCTTTATGGATCTGTTTATCTCTTGTTCTGATTCTTATTTTGCCAGATCAAACTCATTTTTCTCCTGAATTCATTATGTGTAAGCCAGAGCTGAAAATGCTGCCATACCACTGGGTATCCATGGATCTCTCCTCTATACTTTTGAATGGCACCTCCTATGAAAAGGCTCACAGATATGGAACATACATTCTCCTTGATGAAAATTCAAATGTCTAATGTTTTACAGCCAAATACGCTATACACTGAAAGATCTTTTGGACTTTTGATTCAGGGGTCTGTTCCAAATTTGGACCCATTTACCTTCTGAGTTTGTCCTCTGGTCTCTCTTTCTAGTGAGATTTTACTATGAGTTTTCCGTGAAAGGAGAAACAGTTTCTGTTAAATTATTTTACTGTTCAGTTGCACCCCCTTATATGTAGGTTTCTAATCAACAGATTCAACAGATTAGAGATAGAAAGCTACTAAAAAAAAAGTAATGCACCTGCACAGAATATGTAGAGACCTTTCTTGTCAGTAGTTCTAAACAATACAGAATAAAAATTATTCACATGATATTTACAACTCTTTGGGGTAATTTATAAGTGATTTAAAGATAATATAAGGCATACAGGAGTGTCTGCATAGGTTATCTGCAAATTCCACAGCATTTTATGTAAGGAATTTGAGCATAGATTTTTATATTTGTAGGGGTGCTACACAGGTATCAGGGATATCTGGCTATGGGTGAATGGGCACAAACTGTGGAACACAAACACCCAACTAACTATGAAGCAAGTCACCAAAGAATATATCATATTTAGCAGAGGTGTGCTTCCACAAATAGAACAGGCAAGTTTCCAAATTTAGGAACCATCATGAACAACTGTCATGTCCAGATCACATTTGTGGAGTTCTCCTATTTAGCTTTTCCTTGTGTGGTTAGAAATATTGGAGAGTATCTCCCTATCTCCAAATTTTCTGCCCATCTCATGTTCTCAGACAGAAAAGAGTTGTTTAAGTCATATAGGGTAAAAATAAATTATTCATCTAGAATAAAGTTAATAGATCAAAGTGGTCATCTCCCTCTATTTCCTCTTCAAAAATCTGAGATTGATGATGTAAGTCAACTGTCTGGCCGTTGTTACTAAGAAACATTGTATTGTACTAGGTGCCTTTAAAGAGTCTGGTTTTCTTCAAGTCCTGATTCTTTAACTTATTAATGAGTGGTGTGAACTACCTCTTGTGTCTTCACCAACAAAGCTTAAGGAAGAATCCAAAACCCGCTCCCTAAGTAATATGGTCTCACCCTGATCATTATCCTTGATCATAAACACCCATTACTTTACCTCACGAACCTATCAGAATTTACCACAGGCCGGGGCTCATACCACTGAGGGATTTACCAATCACACTAAATTTGCCTAAATCATTATTAACTTTAACAATCTCCCTTAGAGGTATTTTGTTCATGTAAGCTGTTTAGATTAGATGCATTAAATTGTGGTACTGTATGTATTTTACAGGACAAACTTTAAAGAGACTTAAGTCATGACATGCAATTTTCTGTGTATAACCCAGGTCAGATGAAACAGGCTGTTTTAGTCTTCACTTAACGTAAACTATCTTCATTGCCTTTGTGATATCGAACAGAAATCATATGACACTCAGAGATCCAGAAACTGTGATCTATTTTTAATTTTACTGTTCATGATTAGTTACTATGACTCCAATTTGCAAATAATACACCCATTCATCTGAACTCAGTTCTTATAAGAAGATTTTTAAATGTGTCTTCAAATGATATGTAAGCTAAGAAAGACGTCATCATGGGACTATCTATACATGACTGCAAACTTTTAAGAAAAGCCTTTCTGTAGGGGGAAAAAAAAATCATGTTCCAACTTTTATATTTCACCTCCATAACACAAGTATGTGGTTGCACACCTAGACACAGCTGCCTTAGCCCTAAATGAAATGTTTCTATATTGATTAGTTACAGTAATGCTCGAGCTAAGCAAGCAATTTCTAGAATGACGCAAATAAAATGTGTGCAGATGCAGATATGTATAAATATCCAAAACTGAGATTAGAATGTACCCACCCCTCCTGCCACACCTCCTCCCCTTGCCCTTTCTGTGGATTTCCTAAGCCTACTGCTGCATGCTGCAGAGCTGAGAGGAGAGAGCTGAGTGTCTGCATAATGAGACAAAGAGTCTTATGTCTTATTTCATTAAGGCTAATCAGTGGCAAAATTAAGAAAACAATTCAGGAATCTTGCCTCCAAATGTCTAATCCTAGCTCCAAAAAAAAAAAAAAAAAAAAAAAAAAATTTTTTTTTTTACTTTTATATCCAAAGTGAATTTTTTGTCTAGGCTTTTCTTGGATATTTTGGTTTTAATCAAGTTCTCATAGGACATGAAGGAGAGATAAAACACAAGGAGCCTTCTTATTGAATTAATTTGATCTTTGTCTTTTGCGCTCCCAGCTCTCAAGACTGTCAAATAAACCAGTTTTGATTCATAAATAATAGTTCCATTATATCTACTGGGCCACTCGTCAGAGTACCTGAAATTTTAATTCACTTGTTCAGCTAAATTTCATCCTCAGTTCATGGCCATAAAATTCTGTATTGACAAACTTTCAAACCAACTTTGACTCTGAGGTATCTAGTCAACATTTTTCTTCTGTGTGGATATTAGTTTATTGAATAAGTGGCATCTGTTTTCCTCCACATCACTAGGCGAGTGGGTATTTCCTTTTGACAGGTTTGCAGGATTTATGGGTTTGCATGCTCCAAAGAAAAATAGTACTAAGCAAAAAATTCCAATTCATTACCTCTTAGTACTTAATTAAGTTCATACTCACGGCACACTGGAGGTGAACTCTCAAACAGCTGTGACAGCCGCCCGGCAGCTAGCTATATTATCTTTGGAAGACAGAGGGGATTCTGATTATCCTGACCTCATTTTCCACCTCTGATATTCATAAATGTTCTTTCTCTTTTGCTCCCTTTTAAAGTTGGACGGAACTGTTTGGATAGCGAGCAAGTGCAGATGCCTCTGGCAGCCACCAACCTGTCTGTGCAGCCTTCACAAACAATGGAGGTACAGCTGACGCCTAATAGAATTCTGGCACCTTCCATCCCGCCGGCAAGCACCTCAGCAGCCAGCGGCTTTGCCCCAAGATGCTCCCGGAAGGCAAGCCCTGAGTCTCACCTGTCGGGGTTCTGCGTGCACACATGCATCTGCAGGAGAATGCGCTGCGTGAAAGTCTTAAAGCACTGGCCGCACTTCCAGAGATGCCAGTCGCTGAACTCCGAGTGCAGCTGGCTGGTAGAGGTTGGGCTCGCCAGGACCCTCTGATTCTTCACGTTGATTTGGTTAAATCCTGCCTCAATGGGCCCAGATTTATCCAAGAGGGAGAAATTCCTGCTGCAGGGAGTCTGTGGGAAAACCACGGAGCGCTGCTGGCCGGAGGGAGAAAGCTTGCTGCCTTTGTTGAATGGCTGCAGGGCGTCTTGTCGGCACATGGCTTCCATTACCGTGGAAGGGACATTCACTAGAACAGTCAAGAGTTCGAGAAGGTCAGCGTCACTAGTCCTTAAATAAACACAATGACACATACTTCAAGACATCTCTATAAGCAAACAAATGTAAAATTGTGTTTTGCTGGCCCCCAAATTAGCATAATAAGATCATTTGAGGGGAAAATCAGGCTTATTACAAATTAATAACTCATCTAATGGCAGTTTATTAAGCAACTAGTATATGCTCAGGGCTGTTTTGCCTTCAACATGCACACAATTATGACCTGAGACATAAGATAGTCCACACTGCATGCTGCTTAGAGACCTGCAGATATGAGAGAGATGGGGGGGGGGGGGCGGAGGGGTGAATCCCACTGCATTAGATAGGGGATGCCAAGACCTACTAGCTCTTTCCAGAACAGGACAGGTATTCACCATGGAGCTGATAGAAGAGCTAAGAGGAGGAGAGATTCCTGAAGGCAGGAGAAGCCTGACAGGTTAGTGAATAGCAAGAGATGAGCTGCCACAGCAGGTGTGGGATGCTGGCCAATTGGGAGTGGTGTTGGGGAGGGAGGGAGGGAAAAAACAAACCTCAGAGTGCCTTAAATGTACACTTAGCATTATTTAAGGCCCAGGTAATAGGCACAGGCTGGTTTTGAGTACAGGAGGATCAAACCACTCAGATTTTGGTGGGGAGGAGGCTTGAAAGAGGCTCAACTGACAGATGGGTAGAAGGGGGCAGTAATAGCTATGGTGCTTGAACCAGAGGCTTTGAAATTGGGAAGGACTAGGCTCCCATCTTGACTCTGGGTTTCATTGAAGATGGCGATCGTAGGCAACTTATTCAACCCTTTGTGCCCTGTTTCCTCTCAGGTAAAATATGGAAAGTGGTAGGCATGCTTCTAAAAGCACTAGGCCCCCGTCGTGGTGATGGGGACAGCCTACGTTCTATCTCCACTGTGTCCTAGCATTGTGTCTGTAGGGAAGGCTGCACACTCATGATGCAGTCGTTGGGAAACCATGAATCGGTCACTCCACGGATGGGCTGGTGCAATCCGTCAGTGGCTTTTAGGGAAAAGGTGAACACCCAATAGCAGTGGAGCTGTAGGGGCCTGGTCTCCTCATCCTTCAGCCTCCTGGTAGGAAGCTAAGGTATGATATCAAATAGTTCATCAGGGGCCTGGTGGCTACAAGCAGTCACTATTCTTTTTGTTGTAGGAAGAGACAAGGCTAGAATGAGGCCGATGGTCCTTGCTGGGTGGTAAAGTGGAAGAGAAGGAAGGGCTCCCTTAGGGGAGAAACCTAAATACTTGAAGTTTATTGTTCTTTTTAATTCTTATTTTATTTTTTGGGAGGATGTCACTCAGTAGCCTAGGCTGGCCTCAAAATCTGCCTTGGCCTCTCAGGTACTGGGGTTTCAGTTGTGAGTCACCACTCTTTGCTTCATTTTAAAATACCTTACTGTGTTAACTGTGTGTGTGTGTGTGTGTGTGTGTGTGTGTGTGTGTGTGTGTGTGTGTGTGTGTGTGTGTGTGTATGTGTGTTGGTCATTTCAGGAGTCAAGGAGATTAAGCTGAGTAGTGGTATACACCTATGATCCCAGCATTTTAGGGGCAGAGGAAAAACAGAGACGATGCGTGCTATAGGCACTTATGTGGCTATTGACCACCAGCTCAGAGCTATGGTAGGAAGCAAACTGGGAGCTCTCTTGTGCCTCACCACAACTATGGCTAAGCTCTATTCACAACACGAGCATCCTCAGCTCTTAGATAGCAGGCAAGTTATGGGAGCCAGGAAGCTCTGTAAGGAGGCAGGTGGATCACACATATGGCTACAGGGGTGCTGGTGTGTTACCCGAGGGTCTTCTGCAGAGTCACATGATCAGCATATCTAACCTAGGAAAGAGACCTGTCTACAGCAACTGAAGCACAGTTCATCTCATCCCCAGGAGCAAAGACCCTGGAGCGTCAGTCACTGGCTACTCGGCAGTAGCTTTACAGAGGAGAATTTTTAAAAATCAAATGAGTCTCTCAGAAAGGTCTGACTATATTGTTTAAAGTCTCCCAAGTGCTTCTGAAGTGAAGTCAGGGCTGAGAATCACTGACCTAAGCCAACCTTCCTTTCAAGTGGCAAAACAGTAGCCCAGCAAGATCCAGCAACTTGCTCATCATTAGTTAAGGATAGACCTAGGCTGCAAGCTCTAGCTTTCTGAGTTCCAGAAAATTTCATTTTTAGTTCCTCTCTATACATCTCTGCTCACTAGCTGTGTTTCAAACAGAGAAATGCCACTTTTATGGGTGGTATAGACCTTAGTGAGTATGTCATGTACATCAAACTATACATGTTACATATATGTATATGCATGTGTTCAAATTATGGTCTATATTTCATATGTAAAAGTCATATATCATTTGGCCTTCTGAGGTAAAGGTTGTGTAATCAATATGAAGTTTGTAGACATTTTTTAGACTTAAAAAAATATTTCTTTGTGTTACTTCTCATGCAGACTGTAAAAGACAAAGGAAAATGCTTTGCCATTTGTAATTAAAAGTGAAAACAGGAGCATTATCAGAGGTTAGAGTGGCGCCTCTATGTTTAGCATTTTTAGCCCTAATCCAGGAACTGCAAAGCACACCACAAGCCTCCAGGGAACTGTGAGCTCTCGCCAGCCAGGGTCCTCAGAAGAAACAGAGCAGGAAGATTGCAGAAAGGCAGGGTTGTCAGCAGGCAGGAGAGCAGCGAGCCTGGTCAAGCCTTTTAATGTTCTAAATCTTTAAGGCCACACAATATTTATATGGAAAGAAACAGCTCCATGAGCCAATGAATTTCTGTAAGTTTAATGATCGATGCTAAGTAAAAAGAAAATCAAATTTATATATCTAAAAGTTTGTAAATAACCAGAGAGATATGGGTCTGTGTGAATATAGATTAATAAGCAGCATTTGGGTAGTGCAAAAGATGACTGAAATAAGATTATTCTCCACTTATCAGTGTCCTTCTTTGGATACTGTAAAATAAATATAAAAGGCTTCCCAGTTGTAGGTAACAACGACACACTCTCCTTTCTGTCCTAAATATGGTCTTCCATTGTGTTTACAAAATAATTCAGCCTTATTAAATGAAGCTGACCAAATGATTTACAGAGAGAGACAGTAGGAATGAAAACTTCAAAAAGCAATCATATTTGAAGTCTAGCTGTTCTGTGGAGTCCTACACACTTTCACAGAATCCTCGATGTATAGATGTTTGTCTTGAAAGCAGAACGTTTCAGAAAACATGCTCCCGAATGCCAGCTTCACTGGCAACACCAATGAAAACCACTAACTAAACATGAGAACTTATCAGCCAGGGAACAGGGGATAGATCAGAAACATCTCATGAAGAGGGAGGGAGGGAGGGAGGGAAAGGGAGAGAGAACACATGCATGTACATGCAAGTTGAAGCTAGAGGACAACTTGACTATCATTCCTGAGGTACCAGCCACATTTTGGTTGGTTGGTTGATTGGTTTATTGGTTGGTTGTTTTTGGTTTTGTTTTTCCACAGATAGGGTCATTACCCTAGAGCTTGCCGATTTAGCTATACTGTCTGGTCAGCAGATCCCATGGGCCCACTTTCTCTATGTTTCCAGCTCTGCGATGATGACAAGTTCCTACTATCATGCCCAGCTTTTTACCTGGGGTCCAGAGACCTAGCTCAGGTCCTCGTGTTCACAAGGCACTGGGCCATCTCTCCAGCCCTAGCCCAATTTTCGTATTAGGTTCTTGACTCAGTGTTTTTATGTCTGGCAGGTAGGATCAAAATTAAGGCCTACACCATCCTGTAGCTATAACAAGGTGTATATTGTTTCACAGTGTCTTAAGATAGACAGTTCCTTGACCCTTGGCTTGGAGTCACCGGTCTTCTAGTCGACACTCAATAGTTTCTTCCTATACTCAGACTTGCATAAGGCATCCAATCCCAGTCTCTCTCTGTGTGTAGAGGGAGGTACTCTGGCTGCTCTTGACCATTTTCGACCTAACACTCCTCAGCTCAGGGTCTCTGCTGTAGTTACCCCAAGAGGTGCCTTCATTAAGGTTTATACTTGAGTTGTATACTAATGAACTTTCTGCCCTCTGATGCTCAAGTTGGGGCCTGAGGTTTTGCACACTATCACAACTCTTGCTTTGAGGGCTTGCTCACACAGGATACTCCTGCTGGATTAAATGCTATCATTGTATCCTAAAGGTCACATGGATAAAGGGTTGAGCAGGGTGCTCCTTAGGCTGGATCCAGTTTCCTCTTGGTAGAATGGTGGGGATGAGAGGCCCTGTACAGAGGTAGCCCTTTTTATTTGCTGTTCTTTGAAAATCCAAAGGAGCAGGCCTCCTCGAGGCAGGGAAAATCCAAAGCAACTCCCGCAAGGCCATCAAGTCTCACATTCTGCCATCTCAGCTTCATATATTGAGACAGAGCAAGCAGTGGGAAGACTTGTTTAACATTTATTCCTAGGCTTTTTTTTTTTTTTTAATTTCCTCTGAAAAGAATATGAACACACTCCGGTCTTTACACTCTGCAGGAGCTAATCCCCCACTGGAAGCTTGGGGCAACCTCACTCTTTCTTGCGGATGTGATCTGTCGACAGAAGTGTTCCTTCAGGGTCTTTGAAAGGCCCAAGGTGCATGGAAGGGCTCTCTTTCTCGGAGCACTATTACATTTTTAACTATAGTTTTTAAAAAGAAAACAACCCAGGAATTGCTTCCAGAGCTCAGAGGCCTGTGTGGAGCACTGTCTTCTCTTTGAGGCCAGGCAGCTTTTGCTGGCATGTCCAGGCAGTGTGTGCACCCACCGCCACATGCTGCTGACAGAGGGGGGAACTTACTAAGCCTCAGGTCCCACTGCACACGGTCAGTGGTGGGAAATATGTACTCCGCATGTTGAAAGAACCATGGGAAGAAAATGATACTTTTATAACAGAAAGTGCTTAATAAGTACTATTCACTAACTAAAATCACATTTTCCTTAATATCTTGGTACAGGATCAATTTCATTAACAAAGGAAAATTTGGCTGAAATAATATCTGATCTCTTTTCATAATCGTGATGGAAGGTCTTATTTTTATCTATGTACCTTTACTTCAAGTAAGTGTGTGTGTGTGTGTGTGTGTGTGTGTGTGTTATCAGAGAACAACGTTCAGGATTCAACTTCTCTCCTTGCACCACGTACATCTTGGGCTGGAATCTAGAGCTCTATCGGGCTTTACCTGCCGAGGTGTCTCCATAGCTCAACACGTGTAACCGTGCGCTTCATACACAGCACTTAAGGAAGAGCATTCGATTACTGAGTCTTTGAAATTAGAAACCTAATTTATTTTGCAACTAGCAAGGTAAAACAAGAAATCATCTTAGCATTGCTGACCCGTGGAGATGATTTGAATTACTCGGGGTGAGGAAGGTTATCTGTTAAGTTCTCTGCAATGCCCCTTCGAGCATCTGCATGCCGGAGTCACTTAAATATTTTCTTAGCACAGAATAAGCAATATTCATCACAAAGGATTCCCAGGCCGCTCTGGGATCAAATGGGATGAGACTCTGTCTCAGAATTACAGTTGAAATCATATTTCTCCCCTCACTATCTGATGAAGACTTGTGCTGGTTTCGTGGATGGCCAGTCACATGACAGATATATGACCTTGAGACAGGAAGTAAAATAAAATTCCCATAACACCCTCAGAGGCATTGTCACCGGTAAGACTTTTAAATGATGGCTTAAATCTCTTTGAATTTCCCTCAATCCTTACTGAGAACTCCGAACTAAACCCGAAAGGGGTAACTTAGTTTCCTTAGTGAAGCCACAAACTGTTTACCACTGTGGACTTCAGGAGTACAACGGTGTGATGAGCCCTGGCAGAATTCATTTAATCCTCTAGTCAGCATTCTCTAGAATGCATCATATAGCTGGAACTGCAGGAGAGAGGGCTGAAAGCAAACAGCATGCTCTTTCAGCAAGCATATTCTAATGGCACTACAGCCCTGAATCTGAACACCACTTGGTAGACTCCGAACTCCAGCCAAGTGGCTGTGAATGGCAAGTGGACAGCAAAATGCCCTACCTCTAACCCCAGGCACCCCCACGCATGCTAACAGCCTTGTGAGGTGAAAGCAATGCATGAACAAACAACTTCTATCCCAGAGATCCAAGTAGGCATCGCAGCTCCTACGTGGCTACCTCACGCCTTCCATTTCTACTTCTAAACTCAGGAAATAGTCACACCTTAGTCTAGATGACTCAAAGTCATCCTTGACACGTTTTACTCAGTACCTAGAATGTCAGAAGATGCTGTTGGTCTTGCTCTCAAAATATGCTTAGTGTTCAATTACTTCTCATTACCTCCGCCACTTCCATGTTGGTCCAAACCATCACCTTTGCTCCCCTGGTTTCTGTAAGAGCCCCTGAGCTCTCCCTCACTGTTTATGCTATAATCCATACTCAAAAGACAGAGTAATCCTACTACAACTTCAGTCAGACCATCTCACTACTGCCCCAAACTTCACAGAGCAAAGCCAGAGTCCTAACAGGGACCAGATACATGTCCCCTACCCACCCATACCTGACTTATGTTCTGCCCCATCACTCAGTCTACCATACCCAGGCCAACTTCTGGGATGCTCTTCCCACCATGAGGCATTTAGGGGTTTAGTTCAACTGCCTGCAATAATCTTGTCTAGAGAAGCATGCATCCCATTCCCTCACCTCCTTAAATCTTTGGTCAATGGCCAGCTTGCCAGCGAAAACTTCTTCAAGTCATTCACTGAATCTGTAGTCCCAAGCTCCCAGCACACCTGTCTTTTTTCTGCTTTAGTAGCTCCACAACATATCACCTGACCAACATTTAATTACATATTTACAGTACTCTGTTCCTAGACATAAGCTCCATGAATATAGGATCTCTTGATTGTTTCCTTCCTTCTGCATTTGCAGTACCTAGCAAAGATGCTAGCCCATAGTAGGTGATCAATAAATGAGAATTAAATGTCTGTTTGAACTATGAGCTGTAATTCAGAACCCTATGCCTTCATGTGCTTCCACCTACACTACACATTCCACAACACACAGCACAACACAGCATCTACAGAGTCTGGAGCAGATTGTGTTCAAGGAGGAAATAAGGAAGCTCACAGGATTTCTGTGATGGTTTGTATATGCTCGGCCCAGGGAGTGGCACTATTAGAAGGTGTGCCCCTGTTGGAGTAGGTGTGCCTCTGTAGGTGTGGGCTTTAAGACCCTCATCATAGATGCCTGGAAGTCAGTATTCTGCTGGCAATCTTCAGATGAAGATGTAAAACTCACAGCTACTCCTGCACCATGCCTGCTCAGATGCTGCCATGTTCCCACTTGATGGTAATGGACTGAACCTCTGAACCTGTAAGCCAGTTCCAATGAAATGTTGTCCTTATAAGAGTTGCCTTAGTCATGGTGTCTGTTCACAGCAGTAAAACCCAAAGACAATTTCCAAAATCCTTTTGGCTCAAACTCCACACATTAGGAGCTGAGTTTGTGTCAGGGTTCTGGAACACAGAAAGCTCATGCCAGTAGGGGAGATGTTCTTCTAGTCCATGTTGTCAGGGAGGTGGACATGGTATCGTCCTGGGGAAGAGAGAACACAGGGTCCTCCATGTTTGTGTCTGCTGTAGTGCCAACTGAACATCCATCTCCAGCACAGAGACTGCCCTCCCTGAAAACAGATACTCCCTCTAACAAGGGTATCAGAGCAGAAAGGACACTTTCCAGGAGAAACTCAGCAAGTAAGGAGAAGACCCAGATCCATGTCTTCTTTTGAGCTTGGCTCAAATTAGGGTAAAATAGAAAGGTTGATAGTAGTGTGTTCTTTAAGGATTTTTCCTTTTTACAAGGGAATTAAAAGACAACGAGGTATAGATCAGCATTGTGGCAGTACTGGGGGTATTTGTGGGATGAGTGCATGAGAGACAGAGAGAGAGACACACACACACACACACACAGAGAGAGAGAGAGAGAGAGAGAGAGAGAGAGAGAGAGAGAGAGAAGCCAGCTTCTTCCAAGATGAAGCTCTCCACCCACTGACAAACCCATCTTTTGTCTTTGTTTCTTTCTTACAGCATATCAAATTATCATTTCACAGATGAGTCTGTTTGGTGACAGGAAAATACAGCATCACTGAAGCAAGCGTTCTCTCCATTGCCGACTGGGATTGTCTAAAACCATCCCGAATATGTCTACCACCTTAACTGTTGCCCAAGCATCAATAACGTCTTGAAATAAGTTCAGATAGAAGTTTCTGCAAGTTCCCATCAGCCTAAATATTCTATTATTGTCTTAAAGGTAGTGTTTGGCAAGATACCAATGATAGAAGAAAACTTTATGGTTCTAGACATAGTTTTAAATAAGAAAATTTAGAAAGACACAAATTCCACAGTCATATAAAAACCTATAGTTTTTAGTCGTGTCATTGTAATGACTATTCTAATTCACACTGGGCTGCATAGGTGATCATCTTGATTGAACAATGCTGTTTGTTATTTTTGTTTAGAGGATGGCTCCAGCAAAATGGCCTCCTTCCAGAGCAGAAATTCTGCCATTTTCCCTCTTAAAGAGGCAGGTGTGGAGACAGACACATAGTAGGTACTCAATGGAGACCAGCTGACTTCACTTTTTTTTTTTCTCTAGCGATTCTTTAAAACTTTGGCAAAGGCTTTGAAACTGTGACCAGGCAAAGAGTTGGCCAAGAAAGGAGACAGTGGTAAAATGGCCCATGCATGTTTGCATTACGTATCACAGCAAAGCATATCTCAGAAGTTTCAAAAAGCATTCTTAAGAGGGTGTCTTGTATGTGTGTGCGAATTCAGAACTAAAGTAGGTTCTTACAGTTTTCATCCTGGGCAATGCATTGTAAAGGAATCCCAAAGAAAGACGTATAGCTGTCATTGTACCACACCAGAAGCTCGGTGCCCCTGGGGATATCTATACAGGCTCGGTAGAATATATTCGACCTATTTAAAACAAAAGAAAACCCAACTTAGTAAAGCGAAATGCTCATATGTCACAACACATTTTTATTGCCCCCAAAACATTCTGCCCAGCTCCACCTAAACGGTTTTTGCTGAATCTACACCCATCGTGGTGTGCCTGGCAATCAAGGAGAGCCTAGAACTCAACATGATAAACAATGTACACTTTATCCCCACAGTGCCCTCCATAGAGGGTCTTTAAGAGACAGAAATCTGGCCCAGGAGACAGCAGGAAAGGAAAAGTTCATTTAAAAAAATTCCATCTCACACTAATGAGAAAATTCTTCCTGGTGGCAAACTACAGAGCCAGTGAGTGCTGCTCCGACCTCAGATGTCAATTAATACTATTGACTTCTTATCTGAGGAAAAGGCACTAAGTGTATTCTGGCACCTTGACCTTGGGAGTTCCCAAATTCATAATAATATGGAGCACCTTTGGTGTCAGAAGGACAAAGAGAGCAAAAATCCCTCCCATCTGCTCCCCCCACCTAAAGTTTGATCTAGGAGAAGAGAAAAGCCCTCTTTTATGAAATGGATGGAAATTCAATAAATACAAGAGGAGCACTTTACTCGGGCTGAAAGATTACACCCTGGATGATGGAGAGGGGGTGCCGCGGAATAGACATCTTTTACGGCAGCAGCTTTGGTGCCGTTAAGAAAAATCTACAGATTTTTTAAAGAATGAGGTGCCGAGACTGGTTTCCTCAATGAAGGATTGTTACAAATATTAGCCTCAAGTCCCAGATAAAAGTGTTTAGGGTTGGTGGGCCTTAAATTTTGCCTTTCTGTAAGGAATTGGCTGCAACAGCGTAATTTGTTCCTTGTAGAACACTGCAGACATAAGGAGAATCCTTCCCCACATTTTTCATGGCAGTGAGATACGCACTTGTCAACAGATTTTGTCACCACAAAGTGGCTCTTGGCAATAGGATCATAAAGATCAATAAAAAAGTGCAGATTCTCAATATTTTACTTGCAGCTGCAAAAATTTCATTTATCTTGTTATTTTCCTTACTTACTGCCATTCTGTCTCACGAGGGCACTGCTAGCTAAGCAGAATGGTTTTTCCCCAACATTCTATGAATATCTGACAAAAACTCCAGCCACTTGTCCAGCCCCCACTGCCCTTCCTGACTTGGCATCTCTCAGAGCTGTGCATTTTATTAATTCTTTCCACTGCTGCATAAAAAAAAATCAAAATTGGAACCAAGTTGTAAATCACTGACATCTCCTAAGTTGAGAAAAATTGAGTCTACTTTGTACTTCATCCTTGTAACATTTCATCTCTGGGTTTGCCTTCCCTTAATATAAACACAGCGCCCGGCAAATGAATGTGTTAAACCAAATGACCACTTTGCCGCTGAAAGACCAGAACTGTTTTGGAGCAATGGGTGGTCTTCTGAGGCCCAGTGTAGGCCAAAGGGGGGCTAGGGAGTCTGTAAGCGTACACCGTTCCTTACAAGCACCCAGAGCTTCCAAAGTTTGCAGAAATCCCTGCATGCTGAAGCACATCAAAGGGATTTTTCCCTTTTCAGATAATATTTCCTTTGCTGACATGTATTTAGTATTGTGGTCGGATGACTCATAAAGATAGCTTCATGGCGTCCCAACGCAGTTGAAGCAGAACACATGCCAACAAACATTATTGTCAGCCTCAAAATAAAAACAAAACGTTCAGCTAAGGGTCAATCAATCAAGGGCGCTTTGAAGAAAATTCCATTTAGATATTACAAATCATAACAGAATGAATTTAAACCAGCTGACTTTTTGTGAAGAGGACATTCATGTACAATAAAAATTAGGCTGGCTCTTCAGGGTCCAACTTTTCTATTTTCTTACTTTTGGACGTGGTCACTAGTCATGGATGCCAGTTTTTTTAAATTGTGTTTTTGTAGCTCATTGTATAAAGATCTGCAGTAATCCAAAACAGATCGGCCGAGAGAGCTCATAGCTTAAGCGCCCTCATGAAAGTAGAGTTGTAAAATCCACTTAATATTGACAGATAGGTAATGACTTACTCATGCCCTATCCCGAGGGGTTTCTTGTCCCAAACTTAGAATTTGCCTCAAGAGCTCCCTTGGTATTTATTACATTAGTGGCCAAACTATCTCTCCCCGAGTGGACAAACACAACCTTTGTTAATTGTGTAGCTCAGGGTTGCCTAGAAACTCTCTGATAGCAAAGGTGTGTTGCCATGTCTGCACCAGTATCACCAAATAGCCCCTGCACCATGTCATGTAAGTCGTTACTTAATGAAACTGCATAGGAAACCCAGGCAATGAGTCAGGCACTGCCTAAGTCTGTTCTTTTTAGAAATGGAGACCTTCAGAGAGTAAGCCAGATTTGTGCACCCTTTAAGCTATAAAGAAAAAAATTTAAAAAAAAAATTTTTTTTAAAGGAAAATAAATAGCCCCAGGCAGAACTCCAAGTCGCAAAGCACAAGGCTCTTGGCTTTGATGTGTCTGTGGTGCCCAATAAAGCTAAACAGTTGCTTCTGACTCTGAAGGGAACACGGTTGTTTATAACTGAGCTCATATATTTATAAGGCACATGTTTTCGAGGGATTCTGAGAGAAGAAGGCTTAGGGCTGGGGAATTTTTTTCTGTTCGATTTGTTTCTGCCTTCTCATCTTGATTCTGGCCTTCCTGAGGAACCGGGGGTGGGGTGCGGGTAGGGGTAGCAGGTGCACTGAAAAGTGGAGACAGTGCTCCAAGGCTCCATCCCTGTATGGATGCCTCTGCCTGGATCTATCAGTCTTTGGTCTCTGCCTATTCATCTTAGGAGACAGTAGTGGGGGTAGGGGCCTCTTTTCTCTAATTTGAAACAACCACATCACCTGGAACCCAGCTGAACTCATCAAAGGGCCATCCCCCGATGCTCTGGCACCTTTAGAGAGCAGGAGAGGTCATAGTGGCTCAGACCTGCTGCTGAGCATGGCCGGTTTGGGAAAACTGTCTTCTTGGGTTTTCCAGATTCTTGTGCAAACGAAACGTATTCTCTCTGAAAGAGAGACTGATGAAGACCAGAAGGAACAGATATGGAACTGAGTCTCCAAGTTCCCATTTATATATGTGTGTGTTCACATCTGCTGGGGGGAGTAAACCCAAGTCAGTGGGGCTGTTAACCTTACTGGGGTCGATATGGACATTCAAGTGATGATGTAGAATAACTGCAGCCTGTGTACACACTCAAGAGGGCATGTGCTTGTACTTTTATTTCTGAATGTCCATGAAACATCGCTACCAGAACCAAGGCAGTTTCAGAAACCCAGCAAAGAACAACCGATCTATATACAGTACTCTGCAGGGTATTTTCAACCACTCGCAGCAAGCCTACATTTGTACGTGCAAGCCAAAAAGGCTCCAGCGGTAAATCAAGACATACTTTACCTGTACTGAACTACTGTTAGATTCTGTTCTCCACAGTGCCTTGCACATCGGATATACCTCATCCAGCTCGACTTACTAGGCTCCCCACCATCAATAAAGTGCTGAAGTGTCCCATCTTGATCATATATCTAGAGAAGAGGTCAGAAGGTCAAGTAGTTAGAACGAATCATCAGTAATCATTTTCCCTGTTTCCCTCGGTGTGTCTTTCCACGTCAGCTGCAGAGATTTACAGCCCTTGGGTTTTCGAGTGTCTATTGAAAGCCATGGAAACTCAGCCAGGGTAATGGAGAAATATTTTTTGGTGAAGCAAGTCGATCTCGTTTTTTCTTATCAAGCCAATCTTCCCTGGATTAAACATAGTTGTGCTATCTCAAGGATGTGACCATATTTCCCAAAGAATATTTAACCTATTTTGACAGGCTAGTCTTAAATAATGAGCTGCCGGGTAAACAGAGCAAGCTGAAAGGAGAAACCACACTGACATGATTGGAACAAGCACATAAAAGGGACTCCAGCATGCAAGTTGTTCAAATGCATCCGAAGAAGGCAGTCACTGTCCGTCCACCGAGCTGGGCGCCCCCAGCAGAAGGCAGCTGGCAAGTTGTAGAACTATAGAGGACTGGTAAAAATAAATAAATAAATAAAATAAAAATAAAAAAATAAAAAAGGAAAGAAAGAAAGAAAGAAATCTGGGATGAAATAAAGGGACAGTCCCCTCACAGGAGACACCAGTCTCTGAAGCCTTTAAGGGAGAAGTCATCCCAAAGCATCCCCAGAACGAGAAAGAAGAAAACAGCTGTCTTGTAGGGAGCTTATATTTCTCAACCAAGCTCACTCTCATCATTATTGCTTTTGGAAAACCAGCAGATCTCCCTCAAGATAGGAAAAAGAAAAGAGAATCCACTTCAAACCAGGCAAGAAGCACAGGACAGAAAAAAAATCTTCATGTAAGTAATTTGCTAGACACTCAGTAAATGCTGAAGGAGAACGCACTTGTGCCCCTCCAGAAATGACTTTGTGTGACATGGTGTCCAGGAGTAGAAGAGGCAGTTACACATCCAATAGTAATTCTCTAAGGTTTCCCCCAGAAACCTTCCTGAGGCAGTCAGGAAGCACAAGGCAGTCCAACAGTTTCTTGGGAGTCTGGAGAGAGAGTTGAGTTGATAATATATTTCCTGCAGAAACATGAGGACCCAAGTTCAATCCCCAGCACTCACATGAAAAGCTGGGCATGGTGGCACATTCTGTAATCCTACCACTGGTGAGACAGGTGAGGTGGGTCCCTAGGGATTGATGACCTATCAGCCAGCCATAATGATAAGGTCCAGGTTCCAGTAAGAGATCCTGTATCACCAAACAAGGCAGACAGTTCCTGAGGACCAACGCCTGAGGTTAACCTCTGGCTTCCACACCCACACGTACTCACATAAACATAATCACACACACACACACACACACACACACACACACACACACACACACACACACACACACACACACACACACACAGTTTCTTAGGAATGCAGACCTTAGAAGGACAATGGCAGAACGAAGTATATTTTGAGTAGAGTTAGTACAGCCTCCTGGGAACTGATGAGGGGGTTTCCCAAAGCATCCTGGGAAACCACACCTCCTTTTCTGAGCCCTCCCACTGTTCCTCTTCCAAATAAACATGCAGAATCAGTCTTCCAGAGGAAAACCTTACTGTATGACCATTCATATTCATTCAGGTCGGTGTTTCTGTTCTGGAGGCCCCAGCTTTGGCAAGGGTTTCCTTTTGCTTTCAGCTGTCATTTGTAAAGCATCTGAATACACATCCTGCTCTTCTTGATGTTCTGTCTGCTCCCCCAACCTTTCTACTACCCTCACCAATAAAAGACAAACACGAAGCTAATAAAAACAATCATCTGCAAATTTAGGACTCCTAATAACACCAAGACAATCACAGCTGATACTCAACTCAGCCTGAAAGGAGGGAAAAGGTCCCCTGGATTGTGATACAGTCGAGGCAAATACATCCTCCAACTCCTTGCAAAAGCAGCAAATGGAAACCTGCTAAACTGTTAATCTGCCCGCTGCGGCACAGCAAGCTAAAGACAGGCATCCCATTTAGATTAGATTAAACTAATTGTTTTTGTCGAGGTCTCATATTCTTGTATTGTTAACTTGCTGGGGGTTTTTTGTTGTTGTTGTCATAAAAGATGACCAGTCAAGCAACATTCAAAATGCTCCCCCCCCTTGACTGCTGTCAGCAGCCAGAGAGACTGAACAAAACTATCCTGGTCCCTAGCAGCACTATTGATCATTAGTGGAATAAAATTTTTGATGGAATTGTTTACCCTTTCCCTACAAAGACACCTTGCGTAAAAGCTGCTGCTAATAATTACTACAAAACATCCTAAGTGGTGAGCACAACACTCTTGCTTGGTGATCCCAGCCAGGGTCCTCGGCAGCAAAAGGCATTCGAACGAACGCTATGTAGAACAGCCTCGCCTGAGCGTGAGCTCAGCTGGACACCATCCACTGGAAAGTCTATCCTGACTGAGTAGAAATGGATTTCCTGTTATAAACGTGTTTCAGCATCAATCTCCCTAAAGAAATATGTCCACAAAGAAACCCACAATTTTTGCCTCCTACTTGCCTTAAAGAAAAAGTAGATCATCATCTGTCAGAAAGTATATTCTAAAGCAACATGTGGTATGAGGCTAGGCCCTCCAGGCTCTGCCCGGTTCTGATTGTAATATTTCACGTAAAACGGGGGTGATCCCATACACCTTCTTCAGTCTCCTAGCCAAATGCCTAGGGTTGAAGACCCTCATCTGGCCTTGACTCTGCTCTCAGTAGTCCACCACCAGATCCATGCACATTTCTTTCCTAATGGTTTTCAGGAACACTCACCTCCTCCTCTCCACTGTTAACTCAGTAGCTCAGATGAACTTCCCCTTACAGCCCCTTGACCTACCTTCCTTACAGGGTCTCTAAGATATTATCTAAACTGTAGCCAGTGTGATCCTTAAAACACAGATCTAACTGTACCTGTGAGCACGACCCCTGATACCAGGGGCGGAGGGGTGTGTGGGGACTTCACAAAGGTATGCGTTCCAGGCCCTACAACACATGGGAGATTTCCTCAAGGAGGCCTACTACACTGGTAAGACCAGCATCTCCTGCCGTGGTTACTGAGAGAGCCCAAAGCCCAGGGTTTTGCATTTGCCTCAAGACTGCTCTGAGCTCTTCTGGTCTGCTCTGTTAAGAGTGAACATTTAGATGCAGCCTTTCTTTGCAAGATCCAAAAAGAGCTTTAAAAAAATGTTGATGCCTTTGTTTTTCCTTTAGTACAAAGAGCACACACAAAGAGGGTATGCACGTATTGAGTGCTAAACAGAAACTAAAGACATCTCCAAAGGCTGTGGCTGCTAATGTGCACTGTGCGATTCATTAACGCCAGTTAGCTTTGTTACACCTAAGAAGAGCTTGATTAAGAAACAATCTGCGTATAGCTCATCTCCCAGGCAGCAGCCATTCTCTTCTAGGCAGAAGGAAGCTAGAAGGAACTCCAAATGAGACAGATCCACAGGGTTAGCCCAGAGTAACAGCTACAGTTACAAGTACAGGAAGTTGTTCTTGGAGGCTGAACTGACACCCATATTTGTGGGACACTGACATGAAATTTTAAGTCAGATACCTGATAGGTCCCCCAAAACTCAAGGAATTTAGGAGCTGAACTATGCCAAGGCCTAGAATTACTGGGTTGTTTTTTTTTTTAAAATCTACCTTTCAAAGAATTTCAAATAAACAAGAAAATATTTTTTTAAAAAATTACTGAGTGTTTAGACAACTCCCCCAGGACCCGTGCAAATGTTGGAAAGGTCAGAGGTTGTTTATTCACTCAAGTGGTGCACGGAGGGCAGGAGTGTTGACTTTAGATTAAGGAAAAGAGTCATTCTGCAAAAAACACCTAACAGCACAATTTTGCCAGAAGCATACAAAAATAAACAGGGTTCTAATATTTTGTCCATTCTTTCCCAAAACAAGGCAATTAACTTTCAAGGTGTGATAACTTCATGAAAAGGAACGTACAGGACACCTGGCCAAGGGTGGGTGGGGACAAATCGTGTAATTCTGAACCGTAGAATGGATCATTTAGTATTTGCTGTGGAAAAGCCAGTTCCCCTATAGCCAATATGGAGTGTACCACGACACTGCCACACTAGAGGACACTTTGACACTATATCTATAAATTTGAGAATGGTTATATTCTACAGTTTATTAAGAGTCCAGGGAAATACCCCAATGAAATTCTGCTGAATCTGAGAGACGGTTTCAAGGGACTTCACTGAGGAACTGCTTGGAATAGAAAGAATTAGAAATCCTGGAAACATCTTACCATTGGTAGAATACGTTGTCTTCTCCACTCAAAACCATTTGTTTAATACGTTTAACTTTAATGAATTAGATATGTTTGTATGAGGAGACAAATATGAAAACGTCGATTGGGGGAAAGGCAAAGCCACTATGCTACTGTTTGGTGAAATACACAGAATAGCGCTGTAAGCAGCGTGTGCTACGGCAGTACCTCGTGTAATGTGTAGTAAGGACACATAAGCATACACAGAACAACTGAAGCACTGCAAAAGGACTCCTGACACCCTCCATGAAGAGGAGGCCTTCAGAAGAAACACAGGGGTGGGGGACAATGGTGGGAGGGTGGGCAACAGTGAGATTACACTCTGCCTTAAAGGCTTCATTTCTTTGAAAAAAAATCTGACACAAATACACAGAGCGTTGGTCAGGGGTTTTGGTCTGTGAACGAATATCTGCAGTGACTCGTTTTCTTTTTTTCTGTGTGGAGATTAGACCCCAGGACTTCACTCCCTAAGCACTGACTCTATCACTTGGCTCCAATCCTAGATTCTATTTTGCTTTCTGATTAAAGAAATACATAAGTACAACCTAGGAACCCCTGTCTTCATTTCTCGTGCGTGCGCATGCGTGAGTGCATGTGTGCGTGTGTGTGTGTGTGTGTGTGTGTGTGTGTATGTATTTTTAAGACAAAGAGCCTGCCTGTTACTGGAGGTCTGGAGCTCCTCTGAGCATCCGCTTGTAATATGTATCTACCTTATCAACCTTTGATTTCCTTTGTGATTGCTGCTGCTATTTTAAAACCATTGCTTCTGAGCTGAGTCTCTTCTATCTTGTATCAATGGGAGCAGCAAGATAAGTAACTTTTAAAGGGGCTTTTAAGTTTTCAGTCCCACAATATCAGCTGTTACACCATACATGTGGCTAAAATAAAGATCACACAAATTCTCTCACTTCAACCCATGTTGCCGCATTGACTGAAAACCCCCGTGAGGCAGGCATTGAGCTACTATCTCTCCCAGGCTTATGTTTTCCTAGATCAAAACTCCCAATGAGAAGGAGAAGAATGCGTGCTGGGGCCGGACCTTAATGATTGCTGGCAAGTGACTTAACTACAGCTTAGCCACTTGTGAATGCTACCAGCTTGTGTTAACTACAGTGATGAGCACAGGGCAACCAAGCCAGCAGCTGATCCATTTTAGCATTACTAGGAAGGCGCCACCTTCTGAAGGACAGGAGCCTGAATGAACAGGGGCAGGCAGGATTTGCAAATGAGCCACTGACAACTTCCTTTTGGTTGCCAAGTGTTTCCAAAAAATTCAAATGCACAGCCATATTTATAATAGCCAGAAGCTAGAAACAACCCAGATGTCCCTCAACAAAGGAATGGATACAGAAAATGTGGTACATTTACACAATGGAGTACTACTCAGCTATTAAAAACAATGACTTCATGAAATTCTCAGGCAAATGGATGGAACTTGAAAATATCATCCTGAGCGAGGTAACTCAGTCACAAAAGAACAAACACAGCATGTACTCACTGATAAGTGGATATTAGCCCAAAAGTTTGGAATACCCAAGATTCAATTCACAGCAACTGTTGGACTGAGCATGGGGTCCCAAATGGAGGAGTTGGAGAAGGGACTGAAGGAGCTGAGGGAGTTTGCAATCCCATGGAGGGAGCAACAGTGTCAACAGGCCTGATTTCCCCCCCTCCCCCAGTGCTCCAGGAGACTGGACACCAACCAAAGAATACACATCGAGGGACCCATGGTGCTGGCCACATATGTGGCAGAGGAGGGCCTTGTTGGCCATCAGGGGGAGGAGAGGCCCTTGGGCCTGAGGGTGTTAGATGCCCCAGTATAGGGGAATGCCAGGGAGGGAAGACAGGAATGGGTGGGTGGGTGGGGGAGCACCCTCATAGAGGCAGGTGGAGGGGGATGGGATGGGGGTTTCTAAAGAGGAGACCTGGAAAGGGGAAAACATTTGAAATGTAAATAAAGTATCAAAAAAATAAAAAAAAGAAAACAATGGACAAATGGCAAAAACAAACAAACAAACAAAAAATTCAAATGTGACCTAGCTTGATTTTCATCTTCTCTTGAAAACTTGCAAGAGAAGCCTCCACTCTTGCTGAGGAAAAGTGGCCCCCTCCTGTCTTCTGAATCCCAGGCACCACTTAATGGCTCAAGGGACACTTACTTCACAAGATGCCTCCAGTAATTTACCTGTCTAGCACATACTAGCAACCAGGGCTACCGAGGAGTCAGTACTATCTGTGAAAACTGCTGTAGCCAGAAGCACTTTGACAGAATCTTGAAGTAACTGCCTTAAAACACAGCAAACATCAATCCCTTCTGTGCTGCTCAGAAGCCTTCATCTTCCCAGAGTAAGGCAGAACACACCTCCCAACACGTGTGCTCATGTACACGCACAGGGACACAGGGACACACGCACACTCACCCTAGCTCTATCAGCACAGGTTTTAAGCTAAAAAAAAAATCACTTGTAATTAAATCAATGAAGTCTTGAGCAGAGAGCACAGTGGTGTGTGCCTACAATCACTGCACTTGGGAGATTAAGTCAGGAGCATTGCAAGATCAGCCTGAAGTACATTGTGAGACCCTGGCTTTAAAAGGGAAGAAAGAAAGAGAGGGAGGGAGGGAGAGAGGGAGGAAGGGAAGGAGGAAAGGAAGGAAGGAAGGAAGGAAGGAAGGAAGGAGGGAGGGAGGGAGGGAGGGAGGGAGGGAGGGAAGGAAGGAAGGAAGGAAGGAAGGAAGGAAGGAAGGAAGGAAGGAAGGAAGGAAGGAAGGAAGGAAAGAAAGAAGGAAGGAGGAAGTGTTAAAAGTTACTCCACTGGAAAAGCAGTAGCATTGCCCAGGGTTGAAGGAGGACTTGGTGGGAGCACCACAATAGTTCCATAGTTCCTGAGACCACTCCTGGGCCATCTGTAGGAGTCCTGTACTGACTAGGGGGAGGAGGAGCAGTCAGGGAGAACATTTCCTGTGATAAGGTCTCTGGGAGATGCAGCAGTTCTGGTAGGATGCTGAGCACTGTGGCTAACTCAGAGCACAGGAAACTCGGCACCGTCTGTCCTAACGTGGCCAGCTTAGACAAAGGGAACTGAGGTCTCCAAAAGCTAGAGACTTAGACACTGTGAGAGGGCTAGGCAGTGACAGACCCAGGGTGTGCTGAGGCTGCCTCCTCTTTTTAATTCTCAGTGTCCTGAAGAGACCTGACAGCTTTGAACAAAAGAAACCTGAATTACAACTTAGACATGAATTTGTTCCTCTCAGTACCTCAGGGCCTGTGTTTTGCCCTCATAAGGAATAACCAGGTTTCACAGTGAGACATGCTGGAGCAGTGGCTCTAAACTTTCCTACTACTGAGACCCTTTAGCACAGTTCCTCATGCTGTGGTGACCCCCAACCATAACAATATTTTCACGGCTACTTCATAACCAATTTTGCTACTGTTATGAGTTGTAATGTAAATATCTATGCTTTCCGTATCTTAAGAGACCCCCTGTGAAAAGACCATTCAACCACCATAGGGGTCACAACCCACAAGCTGAGAAACACTGTTCTAGATTCTATCTCCTTGTCCCCAATCTTGCTCCATCCCTTCACAGCTGCCCTGATCCCTGGCATTTGGTTGTTGAATTGACTTGGGGACAGCTTTCACCAGGCAGCTGAGATGAGGAAACACAGATTATACTCAAGTGTCCAACACTGGCCCCGTACATGGGAGGACCTCTGTGCCCACAAGAAGCACAGCTTCTTGTAAAGAAGTAAAGATCTTGGATGGTATTTAAGGGTTTAGAAGAAATTATTCCTAAATGCATAGAAACTGATGGAAAAGTACTAACAACTCAGGCTGAGAAACAAATGGCGATTTCCTTGAAGATGGTAAATCTCTTTTGATTCTCTGGTCTGGAAAGGTGAGTTTCCTGTGGTGATTTAACAGTCAGCAGGGAAAAGTCAGTGGGAGGTCTCCGGGCATGCCTGTGATCCTGGAACTGCTTTTGTTGTTTTCAATCTCTTCACAGCTGATGGAGGATCCAAACAACAACAACAACAACAACAAAAAAAAAAAAAAAAAAAAAAAGGAGGGGGGTGGGGCAGGGTCCTATAACTTCCTAGGTTCATTCTCATACCATGATTTTACACTTCTCTTTCTGTAAAATTCAAAAACTAGTTTTATTTTTATTTTATGTAAATTGGTGTTTTGTCTGCCTGTGTGTGATTTACATGCCTGGGGGGAGGGTGTTACCAGATCCCCTGGAACTGGAGTTACAGACAGTTGTGAGCTGCCATACAGTTGCTGAGAATTGAACCCTGGTCCTCTGGAAGAGCAGCCAGTACTCTTCACGGCTGGCACATCTCAACTGAGCCAACCTAAAAATTGGGGTTTTAAAAGTCACACATTCTGGTAACATGAGAAACTCCGTTGAAAACCCTATGATTTGCCAAGCCAGATAAAAATGTGCTCTGAGATTCCACTGTGTTTCAAAAGAACAACAGACTTGATTATTTTGACCATGAAGTGAGCCATAAGAATACCTCTATGAAAGTAGATTTTACTCTCAATATATAGTCTGCAGAGGAGCTCTCATATATTACAGATTAAAATATATAAAGTGAGCCAGTGTAGTTAGGGGTGATGACAGGGGTCTACCTAGGGTGGGTGTTTTGTCTACAAGTATATCTGTGCACATGTGCATGCATGCAATGCCCGTAGAGGCCAGAAGAGGGCATCAGATTCCCTGGTCCTAGAGTTAAAGACAGTTGTGAGCCGCTGTGTGGGTGCTGGGAATAGAACCTGTGTTCTCTCCAAGGGCAGCCAGTGCTCTTAACTCTTAATTGTAGTCCCAATAAGTATGAGTTACAGTCATGGCTCCATCATAAGTGGTGACACTGGGCAGTTGTTCAGCCTCAGTGAAGCTGAGAACTGGAGTGGAGGGGACTGCTAATAAGGCCCCTACCCTAAGGATCAAGATGACACTCAAATGAGCAACTGTGTGTAAAGACTCAGCACCCAGGGACTGCTCAGAGAACATTAGTTATCCTTAGGCCAACACTGTAATTAGATTGGAAATGTCTACTTAGGCAAAATTCAGTAACCTGCTAGTGAGCAACAGTCATGATATACTTACAGCATGCTGGTGTCTAGCTCAATGGTAGAGAGCTCACCTTGCATGTATGAGAACTTGGGTTTAAAAAAATTAACACAATATCTGTCCTAAGATGACAAGACCAAACTCATTGAAGGCAGAAATTTATTTCATCATTTAAAAATTTAACTGTACACATTTATCACATAGTAAAAAGAATGAAGAAATGATTTAGGAGGCCAAAGGGGTAAAAAGTTAAATGCTTGTTTATATTGTATCTTCCAGGTCGGAATATTTAAAAATAAAAATATAGGAGGTGGAGAGAAGGCTCAGCAGGTAAGAGCACTGGCTGCCCTTGGAGAGAACACAGTCTCCATTCTCAGCACCCACACAGCGGCTCACAACTGTCTTTAACTCTAGGACCAGGGAATCTGATGCCCTCTTCTGGCCCCTGAGGGCACTGCATGCGCACGTGCACAGATATACTTGTAGACAAAATACCCACACACATAAAATAACTTTTAATGTAAAAAATAAAAGTATGGCCGGGCAGTGGTGGCGCACGCCTTTAATCCCAGCACTTGGGAGGCAGAGACAGGCTGATTTCTGAGTTTGAGGCCAGCCTGGTCTACAGAGTGAGTTCCAGGACAGCCAGGGCTACACAGAGAAACCCTGTCTCGAAAAAAACAAAACAAAACAAAAAGTATGTATGAGAAAGAAAAGATGTTATACTAATTTAGCTACTATCTAGAAAACAGTACACAAATGTATCTTTAGGCTTGTACTTTGTATTCTAAATTTAATTATTTTAAGCGTGACAGTATCCCTTGGTATTTACACAGACACCCACATCTTTAAGAACAGTCCTGGAGCATACTTGAAACTAACAGGTATTGATCACAAATGTTTTAATTAGTAGTGGCTTTGGAGTCCAATATCTCCCTCCCTGTACATCAGCTACAAGGCAGGATAACTGATCACTGATATATTGATCACAGGAAAATCAGAGCTGTATTTTATGTTTCCATGAACTCACACTGTTCAAGGAAAGCAGTGATCTGTGCAATCAGATGTAACTAGGAGCAGGGTGGTGTGTGTTAAGTTTCATCCCAGACCCTTGAATGCACAGGGATTTGGCATAGCTCTCTACTCTAAGAAAGACAACAAGACCCCCACAAGTGTAGCTCCTAATCTCCTATGTGTTCATTCATGCACTTTGCCTCTTTTGTATGTGCATGTGTGTACGTGTGTGTTATGCACACAAGAGTGAGAAAGTGTGTGCACTGGAGGCCCAAGGAAGTTGTTGGCAATCTCCTCTACCACTGTCTGCCTTATTCCTTTGAGAAGGGGTCTCTCCCTGTACTGCAACTCATACTGTTTTGGCAAGACAGAAAATCAGAAAGTCCCAGTGAACCTTGTCTCTGCCCCCATCAACTCTGAGGTTCCAGATAACCACCGAACCATGTTCATCTTGAAACATGGATGCTGGGGTTCAAACTCTGGTCCCCATGTTTGTGCGTCAAGCAGTCATAACTACGGAGCTATCTTTCCAGCCTACTTCCTGGTTTTTAAACTTCCCAATTGAGCTAGATCAAAGCATAAGAAGAGAGCCATACAGATTGAGCACCCATAACTTGAAAATCCCAAATCTAAAACCATTCTAAAATTTGAAACTTTTTTAGCATTGCGTTAACACTTCAAAGTGTTTCAGATTTCTGAGCATCTTAAATGTTGGATGTTGGATTAGGGTTTTTCTACTAGGAAAACTACATAAACATTCCCAAATACAAAAACGTCTGAGACCCAAACAACTTCTGGCTCCACACGCTTCCATAAGGGAAGTCAACCCACTCCTCTGAAATGAGTAAAGACCCCCGCATGAGGAAGAGGGATATGGGCAGTCACCAAGTCAAGCATCTTACCACCGCCATTTTAGTCTCTAAACACTGGACCTCACACCTCGCCCATGAGGTGGGCTGAGGGCTTTACATCTTGGAAATGGCCCTGTGACCTTCACATATTCTGTGATGTACGCACACCTAGACACACACACATTATGAATGTACACACATGCAAGTGCACACATGCACACACACACAAACAACTAATAAAGTTTTTTTTAAGTTAAAAAATCATCTTGCACTAAGAAAGATGCACCACGCACCCACAGCCTTACGGTTCACAGAAGGCCACAGGGTTATTGCCCTTTTGTTCTTTTTCTTTCTTTTTTTTTAAAATCATATTCCATTTGTCCTACCAGGGGAAAACAGTGAAGCTTTTTCTTTAAAAGCATCTAAGGTTTTCCAAGTGAGGGTCATAACTATGTTCACAAAGATTAATAATGCCATTTATCAACTAAATCCCTATTTTCAGAGCAAATGTCAATTTAGTGAAAATTACTTAATCTGTTAGTAAAATTTACACAACCAGAAACCATGCAATAGATGAAGACATAAATCCCCAGTCCCGTGTAAAAACCACTCTCCTTCCATTGGCAATGGGCCAGGATGACCAGTGGCACCAGGGGGAAAACAGGGTAGAAGATTGAGGACGTCTATTCCACCACACAAGCATCTACGTTAAACACCAGCCAGTGCGCTCAGATTATTTGTGCCCAATTTTATTTTTTCTCAGGTCTGTAATTCTATAAGTGTTTTATTATGACCATGTCTCCCATGTCTTCCATTACAATTAACTTTTATCAGTGTTGTTTCTTAATGGGCAACACACTCCCCCCACACATACACACTTTGTTTTGGAGTATTCTGGAATGTCTGGAATGCCAAGATTTTGAGACAAGACTTCAAAGGTCAAGTAATAAATACCCCCATAAAGTAAATGAGTAATGATTATACACGCGGCGGCTGTATTTTCAGTAATGCTTGTAGAAAGCTATATACTGTACTTTGTCAATCCACATTCATCACGTCCCAGAAATATTAGAAAATCATTACAGGTTTATGTTGAGTTTGCAAATAATACTAACATATAAGTCAAGACTGAAATATGGTAATCAGAAAAACAGTTGAAAAGTGTCGATGAACTGTAAAACACTGGGGGGTGGCAATGGCAAAGCCTTCATCAGAGACCAGGCAGTGGGTGCAGACCAAAGTGGGTATTTTGGTCACAAAAAATATTGGTCCGCGGCTGCTAAGTGTCACTTAGCAGAGGAGACGGTGCCTCTGAGGATTAGGATGGGAGACCAGGGAGCTCCAGAGAACCTGCAGCGTTTGGTGACTCCCACTTATCTCTGAGGACAGTGGTAGCCTGCCACCCATCAACCTACAGTCTTCCTCAGACATGCCCTGACTGCCAATCAGAGCAGGACTTTGGGGAACCAGGCTTCCATTATCAGGACTTGGTGATGTGAACAAGCCTCTGAACCTTTAACTTCTCACTTGGCAGGAGCATGCTGGAAAAGTCCTGACAGTCCATTCATTTTGCTCCATCCTGGAGCCAACTGATGTCTGACTGGAGAGACCCACCCTCTTTGATGTTATACTCTTTGGAGAGTGCCCTGCTGTGAAAAGAATTTTTTATCCATCCAAATTAAAGAGAAATATTTCTGCAGCCAGCTGTTAGCTGTGACATGTTTGCCATTTTTCAGGGTACTGGCTTGGTGCCACCCTCAAACTCTACTGCAAACCGATCTTTTCTGTAACCCGTTGTCACAGCAGTAATGTCCACAGCACACAACCGGCTCCAGTGTCCACACGGCACCGGCACCAGAAAGGAAAATCCTGGTAATTGCGCACTGCTAAGAACCACCTTGAAAATATTTGTATGTGGTAACTTCCCTTCCCTCTGGCCTCTCCTCTCTTCTTCCCCTCTCTTTCTTAAACATAAAATCACAAATATAAAATTCTTTGCAATGATGCGCCCATCAAAAACTTGCAAACAGTCAGCCAGTTCTTCTTGCTCTCTGCTAAGTATATTTACAAATGAAATTAACTTGGGCCCTATCAGAACTAGATCCGTAGATTGAGTCCATGATTTTAAGTGGCATTTAGCAGTGAGAGTTCTGTGTGGACAAGTCTCACAAAAGTTGGAGTGAGCACTTAACCATAAGCCCCCAAGGAGGTCTTCCTCTTTGGTCCACTGAGTAGCATCCAGGAGCTTGCTGTGGACAGTGGCATCCACCACTGCCATGGGCAGTGTTCTCTGCGAGGGAAGAGCAGTTCTCATCACCGTCCTCTCCTGCTCAGAGAGCAGAGTAAGACATGCCAGTTCCCACCCTCTTGCCTAATCTAGTCTGGTTGTCTCCTGTCTCTCCTTTCACTTTGGCTGAGATGGAAAGGATCTGGTAAACATTTTTACACTTGGTACCAGGGAATCCCATCTTGTGGCTGGTCTCAGACTGTGACTAACAGGCAGAGTTAGCTACTTGCTCTGTTGGGGGGGGGGGCAGATTTTGAAACAATAAATAGAAATATATAAATAAATCAATAAATCGTGTTATATGTGAGGAGAAAGTATGAATTTTGGAAACTAAACCATGATGGAAATTTGATTCCACATTCTCCTGCACTTGGCAGAAAAACAAAGCCTGGGTCTTCACCAAACCGGAAAGAGAATTATTATTTTGTTAAAGTAATCCCGCAGCTGATGCCAGTGTGAACTGATGGGAGTTACACATTATCCCTAACAATGTACCAAACAGTTCTGTCCTTAAGACCTAAGATAGCATTACACTGAAGTTAATGCCGTGATTACAAAGCCCTTCTGAAATCCCTATACAGCTATACGGCGCATGCAGTGTGTCCTGGAGAGTGTGACTTAAGCCGGCACTGTAGCAGAAACTTTGACTTAACTGTTCTAGTAGGAACACACCGCATAGAGCTTGGGGAAACCTGCTGCTGAGTTTACACCTTAGCACAGTGGCCACTATGGAATACGATTTCCATGAAGCACCTTGGGCCAGAGTATAGTGCAAATGGCTGCATTTGATCAGAATCATTGAGTGTAAGCAATGCACTGAGTAGGGAGGTTTTTAGAGGGGCTCTCAAAAGTCAGAGGAAGACCAGGCATGGTGGTGCATGCCTTCAATAAGGCCAGCTTGGTCTACATAGAAAGTTCTAGGACTGCATAAAGAGACCTTGTCTAAAACAACAAAACAAAACACACCAAAAAGATAAATAAGTCAGAGGACCACCTTTCTATCTGTAGATACACACACACACACACACACACACACACACACACACACACACACAGAGAGAGAGAGAGAGAGAGAGAGAGAGAGAGAGAGAGCGCCTTAGACCTCAACTCTCTTCTTATCCCTAAGATTTCCATGAAGGCTCAGAGTGTTTGTCCCAGTGAAATAACAGCGTCCTATGGTTTTACTTCTTTTCAAAGCAACCCCCTGCTTTATTTCTTTGCTGAAATGTGTCATTCTTTAAATTATTATATTTTTCTAAGTCTACAACATTCTTTTCATAACCACACCAATAAAATGTAATTGTCAGACACACATTATTAAGGGGAAGGTGACTGTCTGTGGAGGACAAAAACACATTTCCAGACCTTAAGTAATGGAAGAGAAATTCCTTACATCAAGTTGACCCAGTGCCAAATCTGCCCTCAGTTCCCACTGGACACCATCCTGCTCTGGATCCTAGGACAATGGCAGACATTAAGCTGGCTCTTGGATTTAGGGCACTCAAGAAAGCTAAGAGAGCTCTGGGCTGCTCTAAATCATCTATGGTCCCCACAGAGTGTCCCTTACAGTTGCTGAGATAGTGACTTGGAGATAAAACTTAATGGAATTCCAAGTTAGTCCCAGAGAAGGACAGGAAGCGACTCATGAGTAGCATGGGGTGGCTTCAGTGTGTATGAGCCCTTGTCCTTGAAGAAGTTGCATAGCTGCACAGAATATCTAAGCAAACACATCGTAGGCTACCAGCCTCTGACTTAGGAGATCAATGCTGTATTAAGGGCTGATACCACTCATTTTGTCCCATCAGAATCCAGAAGACCAGGTACCAAGGACAGAAGGTAATGCTACTATTGGAGGGTCTCAAATCTAGACCTTTTACCTCCTGACGAGAATTCACTAGAAGTCTTTGAACAGATATTTGATAAGTAGTCACCACATGCCAGATGCTGTGTTTGAGGTAAAACATTAAAAGCATAGGTTCAACTCCTACCCCCAAGTAACTTCCAGTACAATAGGAGAGAGCTGTGTGTGAAACACATCAAGACATTTCTTCTGATACTCAAATTCATAAGCCTTCCCATCTAATCTTTCTTCCCATCCTTTTCAGAATGAGTTCATTGGTAATTTTGCAAACGGGACATCAGTACTTAAAAAGAGAATGCTAGTTATTTAAATCCATCAAAACCACAAAGGTAGCATTAAACAAACATTTGATCAAAATCTGCCAGAATATCATATCAATGAGGACAAAAATACAATCTGCATGTGAATTGTGGTGTTTAGCACAGTGGGATGCCTGGTGTTCAGAAAACACTTGTTTGTTGATTGCATGTTTGGTTGATTCCGTGTACGGAAGGGTGGGTGGGTGGATGGATGGATGTTTTGGTGGATATGTGGGTAGATGCTAAACAGGGAAGTGGGTACAAATGAGAGGATAGGACGTCCTGCCACGACTCAAGTGTTAAACACTGAATCAGTTCTTTCTGTTCTTTGGATGGATCATTCCATTTAAGATGGATATCCAATAAGAAAAATATCAAAGGATATAATAATTGCTGTTTAGAACATGCCATGTCTCACTGCTTAAAATGAACATGTCCTTTAAAAGCCTCCAGGAGTTTTTGCAAAGTTGAGCTAAGCGAAGCATCTGGATGTTGACTTCACAGAGTCCAGAGTAAAATGGACACCTGCCCCTCTCCTAGCACCTGCTCTTCCTTTTCCTCCAGGACCCAAACTGACTCTTGCTGAGGATTGCTATTACCATCTTCCCTTTTAATAGTTTTTTATCCTGTCTCTCTTTTGCACCCCGTGATCGCACTCATTAGGAGGATCCCAGTAGGTATGGCTTATTCTAACAGTGAGTGTAGATCAAGGAACTCTAGTCCTGAAACAAAAACCCACATTTGGAACTTTAAGTTAAGCTTGTGAGAGGAAGCAGCGAATTTTTAAAAGAATCCAAAATGCAGATACCTCCCATTACTAAGAGAAGACAAGGGCCATTGTTGGTACCTATTGGGCAATGCTGATCAGATCTTTATGGCCGTCCAGGGAACAGCCACTAGCTGTGTTGCTGAAGCCCCAGGAGAGGAGCATAGTCTCCCTCAAAAGGAAGGAGCAAAGGGAGAAGGCAGTTTCTGAAGAAGGAACAACTCCAGCTCCTCCTCCAACAAGCCTTCTACAGCTGTGGAAGGGACTGGGGCCTTGTAGCCCCACTTTCATAAAGAGTCTTAAATTGAGAGCTTTGAAGCTGTTTCCATGTGAGGTTACACATACAATCTCAGAAGACAGGATTCAAAGAAGGAGGCTCACTCTGTATAACTCTGAACTCGGGTTCTATGACTGGACCACACTGCCTGAAGTGAACCATAAATTAACATTTTTATAAATCCTGTAATTAACTTATGAATGGCACAATTATACGTGTCTAGTATTAAAGGCATTAAGTTGTTAAGGATAAACATTTAAAGTATACCACTGTTTTTGTAACCCTGTTCTGGCACCTTTTCATCTTTCAATATATCAAGAACCTTGAAAAATGGAAGTGGCCCGGGCCTCTAAGCAGCCCTGGTTTGGGCTTGTTAATAGAGCTCCTTTCACAGAGTCAGGCTGGAGGGCTGGCAAGTGAACTGCCAGCACTGAGACACTGTGCTTTCTACAGAGTCTGCCCTGTGTTTCTGGACAGGCATTTGAGTCTGCCTGGTGTGAGTCCCTGGGAACTGAACCAGGAGATCCTGGAAACCTCAATACCTCAGGCTCAAGGTTTGCCAGTCATTTGATTAGCAGAGGTTATGACTAATGTCAACCCCAACAAAAAGTGACCACCTAATTAGCATGCGTCTATAAAATCAGCTTCCTAATCCTTAGGCCTGACTTAGGACTCTTTCTTTCCACAGGAAGCATCTGTGCGCAGAAAGGAAAGAATGGAATGGAATGTCTTACACTGGGTCCATGGAGAGGCTCTGGGCAAGGCTGCTGCAAACACCTTGAACTCTTGAGAAAATGATGAATGCTCATGAGTAATCTTCTGGGAAGAAGACTCATAGTTTTTATTAGATTCTCAAAGGGGGTGTGTACATAGATGCACACAGGAGTTAAAAAGGACTACCAAGCCCCACACTTCCAGAGAGACTGAGCATCTAAAGATGAGCTAGAATTCTTAGGGTACTATTGAGGACATTGTTTCCAAAGGTTGATGTATGCTCAGCTCCCCCCCCCCCCCAGTCACTCAGAGCTAGATATTCCGAACTTCCTGTGGGTTGTCTCCCCTGTACTTTGATTTCATATTTGATTGCAGTTGTGCTTTGATGTGTACTTCTTGACTTAGCACCGTCTATGGCTACACTTAGTGAGTCAGTGGTCTTTAATACACCCAGGAATCCCTTTCAGCTTTGAGCAAAGCTCTTGAGCCATTTTTCCAACTGAAATGGAAACATAAATTTAAACAAGTAGTCAGTGCAATAAAATTGCTTTTAGCAATCTTTAAAATCACATGATATTGAGGACTGAAGAGATGACTCAGCAGTTAGGAGCATTTACTATTCTGGTAGAAGATCTGGGTTTAATTCCCAGCACCCAAATGGCAGCTCACAACTGCCTATAACTCCAGTTCCAGGGGATCTGGTGCCCTCTTCTCGGGATCCCTTATGCATATGGTATATATCTACACACTCAGGCACACACACATATGCACACACAAATAAATATTTTAAAATAGAACTTTGTTATTCATAAATTAAGATTCTTTAACATCTCTGGCTTATACCCTTATATTTAATAATAAATTAGTTAGATGACCTACATACTAAAAGTTGTGTGTGTGTGTGTGTGTGTGTGTGTGTGTGTGTGTGTGTGTGTAAATAGTTTAAATGTAGTTAACCTATAATGAGGCAACAATGTCCCTACTAGACACCATAGTATAACAAATCAAAAGCCCAATGTTGGCAAGTGATGTCCCATAGACCCCCAAACATTATAAGCTATTGCCAATGCTCTTGGTTATCCTCAGGAACTTCACAGTAAGAATCTACTGCTAAAGACATCATATGTCTGAGTCACACAACAAGGAGAGATCAAACAGTTACTCAGGTGGAGGCTTCGTCCCTATTGGCTAGTTTTGATAGTGCTGGAATTTGCTATGGACACTACTAGAGAAAGAAAAAGAATCACCAGCCTCATTTAGCTGTGAGCCCTGACAGTTACAATGGCTGCCTAGCAGGACATGCTCACTGGTGTGATAGTGGCTGAACATCATAAAAGCAACCAACCACTTTGTGCTAGGATTTAAGGCCTACTTCATACCTAGGGGTATTACCAAGACCAAGTACCTGTAGTCAGACAGGTCCTAGACCCTAGAGGAAAACATACTACTATTAAACTTACTTCTAATGACTTGTTGTTATATCTACAGATTAATGCTTCTCTCAACCCTCATCAAAGAAGCTTCTTTTTGCAGCAGATAACAGCTAGCACAGATACATAGAATTCATCAAGGTACAGACAATAAGAGAGTACAGAATGTTCATCCCTAAACAGGATACTTATATCCTCCCCCTTCCTGCCAAGGCTCAGAGATCACTGCAGAGAAGAGGGTAGAAAAGGTATCAGACCTACAGGAAGTAGATGGCTATAATGAAGTAGTATTTTCTGAACGTCGTGGGACAGTTGCACATATGACGTCACTAAAGTTGAGACAGCATTTCATAAGACCTGCACAGGCTCAGGACCAAATGACAACACAGAGAGAGGAGGTGGGGATGGAGTTAAGAAGCTACTGGTGATAGATGTCTGCTGGGAGGGAAGGGGAGAGTCAGGATTTGTTTTAAGGATGCAACCCTGGTGGGCTGACTACTCTCCAGTGAAGACCAGCCTACACCCAAGAGTATATCAGCTGTTCAAACTACTTGACAGCAAAAGGGAGAAAAAGAGGACATAAAATTGGGTGGGTAGGGAAGGTGATGCATCTACGGAGAATGGAGGAGGGCCGAATATGATCAAAATACATTTTGTGAAATTCTCAAAGAAAAACAAAAAGGAGGGGAAAAAACCAAAAACATTAATCTCTGAGCCTAAAAGAAAGAGAAAAAAGAATCTTGAAGCTGGGTAACCCTTGCATTTAGAAGGATGAAGCAGAAGTCAAGCCTGGGCTAAAATGAGGCCTTACCCTATCCCTATCTTGCCACCACACAAAGAATGCTGAGCACTAATCTGACTCTAACAACATGGGGGTTTGCTAAGTTGCTTTGCCTGAGTCTCCATGTCCTGCAGTGATTTGCATTGTCCTGTAGCCTGGATCCCATGGCCCTGTGACTGGCTGACTGCGCAAATGGGTATGAAATATAAGTCTTTAATCACCTCAAGTACGTAAAAAGATTTCAATGCCCACAAAGGGAGAGGTAACAGGGCATAACCAAAGCAATGTAATCATTTATTAGATCTATGCAAACATAATTAAAAGTTAGACCTTCTGATCTGTGTGATACAAGTAGCTTAAGAAGAAACTCTTTAAAAAGTTGGGTTTTGTTAATTTCACATAATTCAAAGTGAATTCATTTATACAGATCTTGTAGTAGAATGGTCTAGATAGCCTGTGTCTAAGCAGCTATACACAGTATTATTCTCAGCCAAACACTAAACATATTTGTAAGATGAGGTTTCTCTTACTGCCAGCTTCAAAGGCTTCTATGAGGGTAAAATGACATCATCCATGTATCCTGACACAGAATACTCAGTAAACAGCAGGCTACCATTGTTTATGTTTGGAGAATTGGGATTTTTTTCCTTTCTCAATTTTCCTTCTACTTCAATATTTCTGGGGGGAAAAAAAGAGATAAAACTACATACAGAACAATATGGCACAGAAGTTTGACACCTCAAGTCTTTTGTGAGAAGAATAATTGAGTAGGATGAAGTCAAGTGATTTGATTTCTCAAAAAGAGAACGGCCACAGTCCCAGGATGTACAGAATAAAGAGAAATGTGGCATACAAGAGGCTAAGGACAGCGCCCGACATTCAACTACCAAAGGGAATTCCCCAAAACTATCTTTTCTGTAGCACAATGAGTCTGTTGCTATAAATACTAAAAGTGCTTTTCACAAATCACAGCAACCTCTGAAGCCTCTATATGATAGTTTCACTACATAATAAATTAGACTATTAATTCCTAGGAGACATTTTCTTCAGTGGTGTAGCCACTGGCAAGCTGCACCCACGCCAGTAAATAACTCTTGACCTATGCTTATGCAAGGAGTTCTTACTCAGCTCAGTGTGACTCACGCAAGAGACATAAAAGTGGAAGTGGACTTGTCTGGAAGAAGAAAGAGCCCATTGGGAGGGAGAGGGAGACTAGAGAAGGCAAGAGGGATGCGTGTGTTTAAAATGTACTAAATACGTTTGTGAAATGACCATATACATATTTAATTATTAAATAATTTTTAAAATTAACTAAAAACATCGCACTTGAAAACATGCATTTCATTGACTTCCTTTTCAGTTAAGATAATGTTTTAAAGGAGCGATATTACTGAGAAGCTGTCATAACAGCCAGAATTTGACATATTCATCCTAACGAAAAATTCTAAGGTCGGGACATAACTCCTCAAAATGTATCTACCAAAAAATAGAGTCAAGATGAACTTCACAGAATTCACATCTCTCAATTTATTTTTATAACCACCATTGCAACACTTAACAGACCTCACTCTAAAGTAACACCTGACTTCATTTTAAAAACTTTTAGCTTGAAAATCTCAGTTTCGGTGTAAATGTGGACGGCCTGATGAAAAATGGGCCCACACACAGTGTGGGGGATGACAGTGCCTAGGATTAAAACTTATTCAAGAATTAACACTTACCTTCTCCTGAGCTGTAGGCTGTTCTGCAGAGCTAAGTCACCGAGGACAAAGATTTTAATTCTCACTCATAACCACGGCTCTGACTTTTGTAAAGTGTTCATCAGAAAGCAAAGATACAGAGCCCCACTAAGACAAGTGCCTTTAGTTTCAAAAAAGGAATTCCCTATGACTGATTTCTGAATTTCTTTTGCAATAAATTAAATACACATCAAAATACAGATGACATAATTAAAACTCAACGAACAACATTTTCCCCTTAAAAACTGAGTAATTTCATCCTGCTGAGACACTGCAGAAAACTTGGCTGATCTGGACATTTTTGCTTTCAAGGATGTAATGCAACCATCCGAGCTGTGACATCATGTAAGTAAATTTCAAAGATGGTATTAATATAAAAAGTATATCATATAACCCTAAAAATTTAATATACTGTTATGGCAATAACCGGATCATTTTCCCAAACAAATATATATTCCATCATGACAATTTGAACTTTTTCTGACCTTTATTTTTTTTTTTTTCCGAAGAAAGAAAACTACAATTGAGACCAAATGTTTTATGAAAGAAAATATAGGCAGGCTGATTTGGCCAAGCACAGACACCTTCAGATTAAGGGTGTTATTATAACATAAAACTTAGCCCATTTTTCATAAGCCACAGTAACTGAGATATTACTAAGGAAGTCTACGGCTTACAAGAGTGCTTAGGAGGTTTCTTAATGGCTAAGTACAAACGATGGCTACCAGCTACAGTTTCTTCTTCTTCTTCTTTTTTTTTTTTAAACCAAATTCAAAATTGACTACAACTTGGAATAAGGGACATAACTGTGTTAGTATCATTTCACAACTGAACTGTAAAAAAAATGTTTACAGAAATCTACCCTTGACCCATGTTCAAGACCTTGAGTAGACACCTCAAACCACACATACTTCTAAACCCTAAGTACACCGTGTTTTTTCTATATATACACACCTATAATAAAGTCTATAAACTAAGCACAGGAAAGGATAAATAAGAAAGAGATAAATAATAAAAATAGAGCAATCACAATAGTATAGTAATACAAAGTTATATGACCATAGTCCTTTCTGTCTTTCTCTGTCTCAGTCTTTCTCTGTGTCTCCTGGTCTCTCTGTGTGTCTCTGTCTCTGTCTCTCTCTGTGTCTCTTGGTCTCTCTCTGTCTCTGTCTCTCTCTGTGTCTCTTGGTCTCTCTCTGTCTCTGTCTGTCTCTCTCTGTGTCTCTTGGTCTCTCTCTGTCTCTGTCTCTCTCTGTGTCTCTTGGTCTCTGTCTGTCTCTGTCTGTCTCTCTCTGTGTCTCTTGGTCTCTCAGTCTCTCTCTCAGTCTCTCTTTCTCTCAGTCTCTCTTTCTCTCTCAGTCTCTCTCTCTCAGTCTCTCTCTCTCAGTCTCTTTCTCTGTCTCTGTCTCTCTCTGTGTCTCTTGGTCTCTCTCTGTCTCTGTCTCTCTCTGTGTCTCTTGGTCTCTCCGTCTCTCTCTCAGTCTCTCTCTGTCTCTCTCTTTCTCTCAGTCTCTCAGTCTCTCTCTCTCCCAGTCTCTCTTTCTCTCTCAGTCTCTCTCTCTCTGTCTCTCTCTCAGACTCTCAGTCTCTCTCTCTCTGTCTCTCTTTCTCTCTCAGTCTCTCTCTCTCTCTGTCTCTCTCAGACTCTCAGTCTCTCTCTCTCAGTCTCTCTTTCTCTCTCAGTCTCTCTTTCTCTGTCAGTCTCTCTCTCTGTCTCTCTCTCTCAGTCTCTCTCTCAGTCTCTCTCTCTGTCTCTGTCTCTCTCTCTCAGTCTCTCTCTCAGTCTCTGTCTCTCTGTCTCTCTGTCTCTCTCTGTCTCTCTCTCTCTCTCTCCCTCTCCCCCGGCTCAGCGTCATCAGCATGTTCCTACAGGTAACCGAAGGTGCGGACCATGTAGTCAATACAAATGGAACTCGCTCATGCAGCCTCTTTCTGGCGCGGTTCTGCAGATACCGCGGCCTATCCTGAATGTCTCTCTTTTTCTTTTTTAATGATTTATTCATTTTTATTTTAAGTGCATTGGTATTCTGCCTGTATGCATGTCTGTGTGAAGCTGTCAGATCTCCTCGAGCTGGAGTTATAGGCAATGGTGAGCTGCCACGTGGACACTGGGAGACGAACCCGGGTCCTCTGTAAGAGGAGCCAGTGCTCTTAACCCCTGAGCCATCTCTTTAGTTTCTGGCAATGATCAGGGGAGTCCATGAAATCAAAACAGCAGGCACAGTGACCCTACAGAGACAGTGACCAGGTAGAGCAGCCGCACACAGTGAGTGAAGCCTGCATCCCCAAACTCTGATTCTCCAAAGTCCCTTTCAGGAATGGCTGGAGGGTCTGGAACCACATGACACATAGCTCCTCTGTGGAACGTATCATTCCAAACTAAAGGCAAATACACATACACAGACCATGACAACTGAGTTCAGCTTTCACACACATAAATTATGAGTTGTGTCCTTCTGAATGTACTCATGTTATCAAATCAAATCAAAGCCTACATAAAATAAATTAAATTAAATAATAAAATAAATAAAATGGCCAGGCATGGTGGCATATGCCTTTAATCCCAGCACTTGGGAGGTAGAGGCAGATGGATCTCTCTCTGTGAATTTGAGGTCAGCCTGGTCTACAGAGTGAGTTCCAGGATAGTCAGGACTACATAGTGAGGTGTAAGGGATCATATTCCCAGTCAGAACCCATCAATTAATTCCACATTATCCTTTAATTCAAACCTTGCTTCAGCTACCTTAGATCTGTTCTGAAGTCTGACACACTTCTACTCTTACATATATATATTTTTTTAATTTAACATTAGGTTTTTCATTTATTTAAAATAATGACCTAGTGTATTTTTGTATTTTACAGGGAAGATGGGAGAACAGAGTGACTAGCAAGGGCTAGGGGGGCTGTGCTACTTCCATCCTCCAGACCAACTGATATTTGCAGTGGCTTCCTTCCAAAGGGGGGGGGGACCTACCACACAACCAAAAGTTGCTATCAACTTCGCATAAACAGTAAGCATTCTCTGATGACATGATATACTAAGAATGTGACGTGTAAAAAATCCAAATTTATGAAAGAAAATTGTTTTTGCTTGATAGCAGGCTTCCCTGGTTTTTCTTTAAGGAAAACACACATGTGTGCACACACCACACCCTTCTCTAATGGAGGGCTCAAAGAAAAGAAACCCAAATTACATTTAAAAAATACTGCTACTGTGTGGAAGCGAGTTTACCTGTGTGCTCACCCAGATAAGAAGGAGAAGTGATAGGCGCTTAATCTCAGCTGAAAGCAAATGGCTGACTGCTCGCACGCCTGTGATAAGATAGCCTGCTATCAGAGCTCCTCCTGACATTTTGGTTCTCGTATCTCCTTTTTCTTCCAAAGTACCTTTCACACTTCCCTCAGCACAGTCACCAGCAACCACTGCTTCCCTTTGCACTTAGGATTCCAACACAGTATGTCACAGGGTCAACCAGTACTCCCTCCAGCATCGGGGGGTGGGGGTGGGGGGTGGGGGGTGGGGGGTGGGGGGGTGGGGGAGTCCTCAGGCCTACTTCTTTTTCAATTTTATGTTACAAAGCCATGAATGAAAAATATCTTACATCATAGGAATCAAGTGGACAATTACATAACCCCAGTCTCTGTCGGTCTCTGAAAGGGAGTACAGAGGATGTCCCACATCTCAGCACGAGCACTCAGGGGTTGTGTAATACCCAGACGATTGCATGCTTAATAGCTTTCTTTTCATGGCTTTAAACTCATCTGTTCATGCTACCCTGACCCAACAAAGTCAACAGTATTTATACAATGATCCGTCTGCGATACCAGATACATTTAGGAAGCATCCTTTTTCATGCCACCGCACAGTGATTAGACTAGGATCTAATCACTGCTGTGCTCCCAGGCTTGGCAATGGACATACAACGGAAATGATGGCGCCTTGCCAGGAGGACGCTCCGCCATCTTGCTTCCTCTCAACCCTCCATCGACCTTCACAGGTGGTAAGCTGAGGCACGAGGAGACACATCTCGTAAAAGATTACGGGAACGGGAAATGAGATGTCTGGAAATCAACCCTCTGGGGACTTGCCAACAAAGGGTGGGCTTCTGTCACCAAAACGCAAATTTGAGGGGCCTCTCCATTCCTGAGGCTTCTCTGCACACATACCGGAAACTGCCAGGAGGGAGCAATGGGAATGAGTGAAAAGAGAACAACAACAGAAAGCCACAGAACGTAGTGATAGGAGAGAGTGCTTATTAGAAAACAAGGAACCGGAAGCAGAAGGTACTTACAGTGTTCTGTGTTTGGCATGAATGAAATCAGCATTAAAACTTTTCTTAATACTAAGGGCAGGTATGCAAAACATACAATCTAAATAATTTTGCGGATTGTGGCTTCGAAAAGGAGGGAGGGGTTGACATTAACAAGAGAAACCGTGGCCAAAGGCTTCAAAATGAAGTCAAATATGAAAAAAAGAAAGAGAGAGAGAGAGAGAGAGAAGTATGATCTTAGATGGACTGACTGTTTTCATTCTTTCTACAAAAGAAAATAATAACATCGAGGACCACTTTTCCTGGCCTCTTGGGTTCCTATTTTGTGAAAGAGTCTACTGGGTGAATAATACTTTATGTCTCCCCGGGGGTCTAAGTCAATACGAACTCTATAAACACATTAAATGGCCAGGGCAGAAATAAAATAATAGCGGTATGGTCATCACGGACCATGCCAAGGAACACAGCCCACGCTGTGGCCCTGGATCATTGTCTTAGAACTCACAAATAGAATGATTTCCAAATGCAGATAAAAGTCTGACTCCAGCCTGTCATAGGGATGAACAATAATCCTGTAATTGAAATTTTCCTTCCAAACCCTCACGCTAAATACAATCCCTCTCATGCCTGCGAGAAGCTGTGCGTGCCCACACAGCAGTGAGAGCTGGCTTAACAAGAAAGTTTTGTTTTTATGGCGAGATCTTAGAGTCTGAGACCATCTGCAAACATAATTTTAATACTTTAATTTCCTTTCCTTTAGTAAGAGTGAAAAACTAATAATTTTTTTTAAAAAATGGCCCAAGGCAATGTGACAGTTAACAAAACAAACTAATGAAATGTTAGAACAATTATGCTGATCTTTGCTGTCCAAGCGGCTTGGTCTGGTTATTTTAATATTTGTGTATCGTGGATAAATATGTGTGTGAGGGGTGTCTATGAATAGATTCTTAGGAATTTAGAAATTCATCCAAAATTCAGCAGTTTTAGATGACTTAATGAGTTTGATAATGGGATACAGAAACTTTAATTCTTAAATCATTTGTTTTATTTCAAAGCAGTCAGGGTTGATTAATCAGCTTTAGGAATAGTGGAAGGGTTTGGATGCGGTTCTCGAAGCTCTGAGCCAGGGAGCTGGTGGGTGGGGCTCGGGAGAGTGTGTTTCGTTACCAGCTAGAGATTTCTAGAGATTTCCGAGGGGCATGCCCTAATGTTTCATTTGACCTGTGTGGGTCTTTGGCTGGGATGCAGCCCTTCACGGAGTGGAGCCATCCCGGGGTGAGGGTGGCTGGGATGCAGCCCTTCACGGAGTGGAGCCATCCCGGGGTGAGGATGGCTGGGATGCAGCCCTTCACGGAGTGGAGCCATCCCAGGGTGAAGGGGGATCCTCGATGTACTCTTGCAGCCTGCAATGCTTTTCTGCTTTTCTGTGTTTGTGGGAACAGCCTTGGTTTTCTGAGTTGCTTGATGCCTTAACTATTTTTTCACGTCCTCTGGTCCGACACTGATTTCTTAACCTTCATCTGAAAGGACACTAAAATGTTTTCAAAGCACATAAGCAAAAGCATCTCTGTTCAAGTTCAGAAGATAACACTTTTTGTTAAGACTTTGTTGTTTTCAAAATACTATGCTTTCTAGTACATGCCAGCCATCTAAGAAAGCTAGTTCTGAGATAGCTGTGGCATTTAAAATAAAGGAAAACAAAGAGATAATTTGGTTTCAGCCAACGATTAGAACTGGTTAGGAAGAACAGGGATTAGTAAGTTTTCTTTAAAGAATCTGTTTCTTTGCTTCATGCATTATTTTGGTAAGACCTGATTGTCCTTAAAGCCTGTGTATCTTTGTACTGTAACGTGATTGGCTGCTTAAAACCATGATGTCTTACATCGCACACAGCTGCCCGTGGAGCAGTAACTTGAGATGATCCATCAATTGAAATGAGCGTTAATTTCTAGGACTAGACCGCAAACAGCTTAGCAGCAATCCTACCGGAAAATCATGGGTGGCCAAGTGAAGGTAATTCTTCTCTCTGTTTACAGTTATTCTTGCTTAATTTCATTCAATTAATACACTCTATGACAGGCATATGAAAAAACATTCAAATATGCTCATAAGCTATATTAGCCAGTGTAATCTAACATATGTAAAAGTCTACATGCTTCTGAATAGATGGTGGGGATCTTAACATGCAAACCCATGTGCTCATATCAACTCACAATTGGCCTCAGGCTGTTCCATTGCACTTCTTTTCTGATTCACTTTTACCTTGAAATTGCATGTGTCCACCTGCCTTTTTTTTCTATACCAGCCGTTCTCAACCTGTGGGTTGCAACCCTGTCAGAGATAAACAACCCTTTCACTGTGTCACCTAAGACTATCCATCAGAAAACGCAGATATTTACATTGCAATTCATAACAGTAGCAAAATCACAGTAATGAAGTAGCAACAAAAATAATTTTATGGTTGAGGGTCACCACAGCATGAAGAACTGTATTGAAGGGTCTCAGCATTAGGAAGGTTGAGATCCAATGCTCTGTACACTTCTAAGCCTAACATAAAGATCTCAGCTGGGCTGGGGCCTAACTTCTTAGTAGAACAGTTACCATTTAAAGCAGGGGTTCTCAACCTCCCTAATGCTGAGACCCTTTAATACAGTTCCTCATGCTGTGGTGATCCCCAACCATACAATTATTTTCATTGGCATTTAAAAACTGTAATATTGCTACTGTTATGAATTGTAATGTAAATATCTGTGTTTCCCCAGGGCCTCAGACAATCCCTATGGAAGGGTCCTCTGACCTCCAAAGGGGTTGTGACCCATAGGTTGAGAATCACTGATTTAAAGTCTTCAATAATTAGAATATCACTGTTATGAAAAAGAGAAAAAAAATGTCTGAGCTCAGTGTTGAAGAACAGGCCTGGCAAGCACAGGCCTCTGAGTTCAATCCCTAGCACCACAGATGACAGAGAGTTCAGTCCCTAGTCCCACAGAGAGTTCAATCCCTAGCACCACAGATGACAGAGAGTTCAGTCCCTAGCCCCACAGAGAGTTCAATCCCTAGCACCACAGACAGAGAGTTCAGTCCCTAGTACCACAGACAGAGAGTTCAGTCCCTAGCCCCACAGACAGAGAGTAAAATGCAATTTGTAAAGAATAACACATTAAAAAGACACCAATTTTTAAAAGAGAGAAAACAAGAGCCCAAATGGAATGGTAAAAACCATGCCAGGAAGAATATCATGTAAATCCCACATTTATTTCAAATACATTTTGAATTTTTACAAGGGGAAAAAGTACAACTTGGCTAACAATTAGAGAAAGATATTTGGGAAAAGGACACAGTGATTTGGAGTTGGCTGGAACTATTTACAAAGAAGTAACCAAAGGTTTGTAAACCGATTCTCAACAGTTTGATTAAAAGAAGGTAATTAATAAATGACAAGACAGAATGAAAAGTTCATTGTGCCATTTGATAAACCACCCAAGAAGTTAAATCAATGCTTTTCTGTTTAATTTCACTACTTGTTTTTCCATTTGAGCTGCCAATTTTCTAACAAGTTGCAGAAGGAAGTATTCTCTCTCTCTCTCTCTCTCTCTCTCTCTCTCTCTCTCGTTCTCTCTCTCTCTCTCTCTCCTCTCTCCTCTCTCCTCTCTCCTCTCCCCTCCTCTCTTTCTCTCTTTTTCTTCTCTCATCTCCTCCCTCCCCCCTCTCCCTCCCTCCCTCCCTCCCTCTCCCCCTACCCTGTCTGATTGACAAATATCAGAGAGTTTTGTTTCAAATCAATTGCACTTTCTGCAGGTGATCCCTGCATTTGTCATAACATTGTGGCCCAGTCATTATTTCAGCAATGCTCTGTAACTAGCCCCCCTTTCTTAGCCTCTTTGACAAGAACACCATAACAATTCATGTCACCCTTGACCTTCAGGGTGTATATCATCTTGTCAACATATAAACAAACACACTATTGGTTGTATTTTAATAGAGTCTGTAAATATCAAGCTCCAATTTATCAAAAGGTTCACCCTGAGTGACAGCTCTGAATTTCTGCTTTGCATTTGCAATGCTAATTCTGACTTTTAATTTGAAAAGGATATTTGAGTTGTGATATGTTCTGTCTCTGGGTTTTTTGTTTCATTTCGCCCTCCCCCAGGACAGCATAGGAAGCTACCAAAACTGTAGTTTGCTCTATATGGTAGAAGCTTTGGCTGTGGTTCTGTTTCAAAGTAAGAATGCTAAAGTTATCCCAGTAGTAACTGTGCCCAGCTAGAGGACAAACACACAGGACTTTGGTTTTTTTCTCTCCATCCCCCCTTCCTTTTCCTATTCTCTCCTCCTCTCCCTCTCTCCTGCCCATCTTCTGTTTCTTTTTCTGAGCTGCTGAAATCAATCATCGTGCTTGGGGCTTCACACGTGCCAGGAAAGCATTCGTTCTGCCCTGTTAAATTACACCACCACCCCCATAAGAAAATGTATAGGCTGGGGGGGGGGTGCACACCTTTAATCCTAGCATTCAGGAAGCAGAGGCACACAGATCGGTAGTACAAAGCTAGCCTGTTCTAAAGATTGAGTTCCAGGATAGCCAGGGCTACACAGAGAAACCCTATTTCCCAAAACCAAATAATAATAATAATAATAATAATAATAATAATAATAATAATAATAATAGGAGACGGAGGAGGAGGAGGGAAGGAAGGCAGGAAGGAAGAACGGAAAGACCTATAGGATAATCCTACTTCTGTCCCATTGCTTAGCAAAACAGGTCAATCGCTAAGCAGAGAAAACAGTGGTTTTATTTAGAAGCATTCAAAGCTTTCTGAATTGTCAGCATACTCTGAGAGCCCTTCCAGAGACGGGCTGTACACCTGTCCTTGTGAGAAGCATTAAAAGGTGCTTACAAAAATCCCAAGATATCGAAACTTCTCTTACAACTTAGAAAGAGGAAACAAATGCAGGAAGGAATAACTCACAAGGCTTTTTGTTATCTAAACAGAGGAGTTTGTTTATCCTGTTTATGTGAAATTTGAAGCAGCAAACCGTCTCGTTTTGGAAGCTTCAGGGTGTTTCCTCGTATTTGTGCACACTGTGCAACAATAGAGTTTTAACCCTGAAAAGAGCATAGTGCACAAATCCCTCTCCAGAAGGGAGCACAGAGAGCTGGGATGTCTCTCTAGGAACACTTACAAATGTATCATCCAGAAGAGGAATGCTACTGAAAATGGAACATAATTCAGAATAAGATACACACCCAGCTTGGGAATAATGAGATAAGCTAATAAGTCACTCACCTGGTGTTTCACACGCAGGACCAGGCACTCATTGCACTGAGTGTTTCGTTTGTTAACTCACTCCTCACACACACCCCATACCATACCTACGAAGCATTCTAGGAGCCTCTCTGCTGTCTCTGAGGCAAGGGATCCAAACACCTAAGCCAAAGGCAGACTTTCAGGAGAGGACAGGGCTGTTGAAATACAACACTGCATTCAGCCAACACTGGGCGAGGATGGAAATGTGCATTTGAACTAGACACAACCTTTCACCTCAAGGTGAGTCTATTCAATCTACTAAGACGACACTCAAGTCTGCGAATACAGTGTATCATCATGCATATTAGATATATCCTCTTGGGGCCTCAGCTTTTAAAATATATTTAGTAGGAATAAGTAAATTGCCCTCAAAGGGGTGGTTCTAGACTAAGGCGAGTAATATATGCAAATTATATAGAGCTGTCTGCCCTGCGGTGAATGTTGCTCATGTTAGCTGATACCAATAGTGTTTAACATAGTAAAAACACCACAGTAGCAGAAAATGCTGTGTGCTATTCCGAATAAATACACAACTGCACCTGTTCCAAATTCTCAGACAAACTCTGCAGAGTGAAAAACGTCCTGATTGGCTATTTTTTGGCTCAAATATAAGTTTTAAATCTCTTAGTAGCATTAAAAGTTTAATGGAATAGATGGATTTTGAGTTTTTTGTTTTGTTGTTTTGTGTTAGAAATCTCTAAATGAATGTCAAATTTTAAATAAAGTTATCAAAAAAGAGATCCCTGTCTGCCTGGTTTTAGTCAAAGTAATACACACTCTCTTCTGCATTTATAAACAAACGAGCCAAGCATAGTGGCACACACCTTTAATTGCAGCACTTGGGACGCAGAAACAGGTGAATCTCTGTGAATTTGTGGCCAGCCTGGTCTACACAGCAAGTTCCAAGTCAGCCAGGGCTACCTGAAGACGAAGAAAAGAAATGGAGAAGGAGGAGGAGGAGGAGGAGCAGGAGGAGCAGGAGGAGCAGGAGGAGGAGGAGGAAGAGGAGGAGGAGGGGAGCAGGAGGAGGAGGAGCAGGAGGAGGAAGAGGAGAGGAGGAGGAGGAAGGGGAAGAGGAGGAGGAGGAGCAGGAGGAGGAGGAGCAGGAGGAGGAGGAGCAGGAGGAGGAGCAGGAGGAGGAATGCCTGAGGATTTCCTGATTCTACAAAATGTGTCAGGACTGGGGCATGCAAGACGGCTCAGTGGCTAAAGGCATGGCCGACAAACCTGATAATCTGAGTTTGATTTTCTCAGATCCCACATTGGTGGAAGTTGTCCTCTGACCTCGACACATGTACCTTGGCATGTATGCACCCACACACATATACAGAATAAATAAATAGATTCATTCATTAATTAAAATTTTAAAGTGTCAGAAATAACTGCTGTGGGAAAAGGGACAGAGAGGAGAGTGGATTTGGGGAGTAAGGACTGGATTTTCTGATTTTCCCTTGCTTGCTGCTAAGTGGAATAGAATTTCATGTTCTTGGGCCATTTACAGAGACCCTATTATATATAGGCAATGTGCTATTGAATTTATAACATTTCATTTCATTTAATTTTTATAAGATGAAGTGATGTTAGTGTCTCCCATTTTGGACTGGGAGAAGGAAGTTAAGGAAATTTCCAAGTGACTTGTCCCAGGTCATATGGAGTATTGCAGCTGTGACCCTGCCTATGTGGCTGAGAGAGATTTGCTCATTACATCACCACACAGCTCTTTCCCCATGAAGGTTCTCTTTGTGTCTAGGACTGACAGGAAGCTGGATACTTGGCAAAACTACACAGTAACATTTATCTGAGGTCCCCAAATCCAGCTTGTTTGTAATGCAAGGTGTCACACATACCCTGTAACTCATTAGGCTAAGGATGGGTGCACAGGTTTAATGAACACTCCTGGACATTATTACTGACTCTGGAATTCAGGTGCATATTTGCTATGAGTATCTATGTAGCAAGTTCTGAATTCATACAAATCCACATGGCTTCACAGAGCACAGCTGCATTTGCCTCGCCTATACATCCCACCCCAGCATTTGAAGAGTGGCCCCTTACCTCCCAAAGAGCAGCTCTGAATAGAAATGAGAATTTATTCTCAGCCTGTTGTTTCTCTCCTTTTTCCTTCTTACCTGTCAGCTTCCGTAGGAGCCAAAGTTATACTAGAGGCCATTGTTTATGCAAGATAACAAGCCACATGTTCTCAATCCACTAAACAAGTTTGTTTGACCCAACTGCACCAGATGTGCTTGACCACATGTGAGTGGGAGGTACACAGGCAGGAAGCACTTCAGGATACATGCTTGCCCCGGATTGGATGTGGTGGGAAGTGCATAGCCTTGTAGGTTCATCTTCATAAACCTCTGCAAAGTATGCCATTTTCTGGAAACCCCGGAATGGACCTGGTGAAAGTCCAGTATTTAATTGAAGCTTGCTTCAGATTTGGCTCAAAAATTGTGGGAGTAGTCTTATTCTCGATTGATGACGTTAACACTTCCACTAGTATTTCCAATGAACTAGAAGTATCGGGAGTGGGGTGGGATATCGCTGTCTTATCTTTGAAGCCATGTTTTCCCATTGGATTTACTGCTAACCCATTTGCCCCAAAGCATCAATGACAACAAACCTTTATCTTACAGAAGCATGGTGAGTTACACCAGCATTGATATGTAATCCCTGCAGGAGAGAGGCTAAGGCAGGAAGGTCACCATGAGTTCCAAATCAGTCTGAGCTATGTAGTAAGTTCCAGGCCTTTCTGACTACATTAGACCCTGTCTCTAACTAACTGACTAGGTAGGTAGAGGTGGTGAGCAGCTGAGAGGCGTAAAGGAAAACTGGATAGGAAACTGTAAGCACAATGTATTGTATGAAAAAATATGTTTAATAAAAGGAAAAATGGTGGATAACATCTGAGACATGACACTGAGGTTATCCTCTGTGCACATGCGTGCACACAAGCACAAGAGCATACATGAAAGAATTAAATTACACCTGGGTTTAGGGATAAGGTGGTAGCTACCACCATGGTTCTCAATTTGTGGGTTGCAACCTCTTTGGGGGTCGAGAGATCCTTTCACAGGGGTCACCTAAGACCATTGGAAAACACAGATATGTACATTAGGATTCAAAACAGTAACAAAATGACAGTTATGAAGAAGCAATGAAAATAATTTTATGGTCGGGGGTCACCCCAACACGAAGACCTGTATTAAAGAGTCACAGCATTAGGAAGGCTGAGAACCACTGAGCTAACAGATCGTTTTCATGACTAACTGAGCCCAGAGAAAACATTCAAATAGTATTGGCCTTTGCCAGGGGTCCTCACTCCTCTGTTGCTATAAAGTCACTACACTAATTTCGCCCGGGGTCAGGGTGGGGGGTGGTACTCTTGATCAACTTAAGGTCTTACTTTCAGACTTTGAAACATTTGCTCACTTGCATTGACATTTTGTCCCAAGCAACATGTAGTGATTACTCATCGTGTGGCGTAACTCATGGTGCCCTGGTGGCAGCCCTGAATCTCTCTGCCTGTCTTCACGGATGCTTCTTGTGCTGGCTACTCTTATGTCAACTTGACACAAGCTACAGTCATCTGAAAGGAGAGAATCTCAATTGAGAAAATGTCTCCATCAGATCTAGCTGTAGTGCATTTCCTTAGAGATTGATAGGAGAGGACCCAGCCTCCTGTGGGTGGTTCCTTCCCTAGGCTGGTGATCCTGGATTCTATAGAAAGCAGGCTGAGTAAGCCATGGGAAGCAAGCCAGTAAACAGCATCCCTTCGTGGCCTCTGCATCAGCTCCTACCTCCAGGTTCCTGCCCTGTTTGAGTTCCTATCCTGACTTTCTTCCATGCTGAACAGCAATATGGAAGGGTAAACTGAACAAATCCTTTCCTCTCCGGCTTTCTTTTTGGTCATGGTGTTTCACTGTAGCAATAGAAACCCTGTCTAAGTCACTACCCAACACCACTCAGATGAATGAGGAACTCTGAGCCTAGTTGGGCATGAATGACTCAGAGCCAAAATAAATTTGTAAGAGTTCTATTCAGGGTGCTTCTCATCCCAAGAAATTGTTTGGCGCACCTACTTAGTCCCTACATCCTCGATATTAAGATGTCATTATGGCCCTAAAGGAGTCCAATCATAAGTGAACGATCATCTGTCCTTCCCTGGTACACAGGAGCCCAACAGAGGAAACACATACAGACAGAGCTACCTCAGCCTAGACAGAGTCCATCTGTAAGTTGTTCCCCAAGATCTTTAAGACAGGACATTGTTTATTCCTCTCCAGAGCCTACATACCAGACTCAGCATCTTTCAGAACCTGAAAGTCTTTCTCTTCAGTGATATCACTTTGGGAAACTGCCTCTTCTCCACATCTCTGACCCCAGAGCTGCTTGTGCTCCCACCTTTCAAATCGATCCTGAAGAAATCCAAAAGGAGGGGGGCGTTCCATTCTAAGTATTGGGTAGTGTTTTTCCCAAATCAAGAGTGTTCCTAGCTTGCAACCTGCCTTAAACCGATCAGCCCACATGAGTAAGATGGAGAGAGGAGGGGCCATGCCAAGCCAACTTTGCATTTCTGGCAACTGGTTCACTGTATATTTCATTTCAAAGGCCTAATTACGTCTGCATAAATAAACTGTGCTACGCAGCCTGATGCATGGCCATTTATCATATTAAAACAATGGCACCCGAAGTAAATCCCCATTAACATTGTTTAACTTTTATGCTTTGGGGTGTTTGCTACTCAAATGATTAAAAAATGGAGTGATTTATGACATCGCAATTTAAATGAGGCAACAAAACAAATAGACTGTGAGTCACCAAGACTTAAAATGTACTAGAAGCCCAAGTGGATTCGCTGTGGAAAAGGCATCCACGGCTGAAGAGTCCCTGGACTCATTCTATATGGGGCGTGTGTGTGTGTGTGTGTGTGTGTGTGTGTGTGTGTGTGTGTGTGTGTGTGTGTGTGTGTGTGTGTGTGTGTCTGTGTCTGTGTCTGTGTGTGTCTGTGTGTCTGTGTGTGTGTTTATATAGCTTCCAAAGGGTACTAGGGGGTGTTGAACAAGATGTGTCTTGTTTTTGTTTTAAGTTTTATAAGTCCTCACACCCACTCTTCAGGTAGATGGTGGCATTAAACCTTATAAACATTATACAAAATGTAAATGGAGCATAGGTATAAAAATTTCCCCAAACTTATTGAACCACCATGAACCTATTTCTATTCATTCTACTTTCTTACTTTTAGAAAACTCCATAGTGTGTCTTTATTTCATATAGAGGGAAAATGCCGAGTGTGAAGACCATTCCTTCCACAGGCCATGGCTCAGTCTTCTAAAGTAAAACACCTTACATGGGCCAATAAATTAACAAGTGACAGAATTAGCCAACTTTCCAGATATTTCTGGTCTCAACCATAAATTTCTGGTTGTAGAAATGTTTGGTTTCCACTGCTATCCAGCATATCTACTTTGCTCCCAGGAAGAACCACGTTAATTCCTCCTCCTAAATGAGGGCAGTGTTATACTGCAGCTCTGAAACACCAGGATCCCTGATCCAAAGCCTGCACCAAGCTGGACTGTTGTTTTGAAGAGCAAACTTGGATCAGAACCGCTATCCACGGAGCAGTGAGATTTTTGCTGTAGCCCTGAGAACCAAACTTCCTGTTGTCTGTTCAATAAAAATACTTGGAGGTCTTTTAAACACGGCACCATATGAAGTGTGTCTAAACAGTGCAAGAGTAAACTGAAAGTTGGCAACATTCATTCTGCCAGTTTGAGTGGCTAAAGTGAACAACTTAAGATAAAACCCTTCCCTTTGGAGTTCAAGTTATCCTACGAGCCATCTACATTGAAATAATTATTTAGAAAATCACCAGATCGGCTTTTCCTGTCGGGCTACATAAACAGTGACTTCTGGGGCAGTTGTTCCATTGCAGGACAGGAATGCATGTGCGGCTTGCCTTCCATGAAGACCAGCCACCCAGTCCAGCAGGCAGTGGCTGAGGTCTAGCCTGCCCAGAACCATAAGGAAATTAAGCAGTGATTTGCACCTCTCTGGCCTCCATTCCTGTTGCTCTGAGCTTTGTTTAAAGCAACAATCTACTCCAAGCCACGCATTTCTCATATTTTCAAAACTATTCAAATACCCGAGCGATCCTTTCCCAAATCTCAGCTCTCTTCTTTGCTTCTTCACATTACTCCTTGTTTAGTCTCCCTGTGATGAGAGCTCATACAACGCCTGATAGAGGAAACCACACCAGTGCAGCTAGAACAGCTAAGGAAGAAGCTGCAGGCATAGCTAGGGGTCTGGATCAAGCGCGACTCGAATTTCAAACATTCCCAGGGTATTCACAGAGCCTGCTTGGGAAAAGCAAGGAATTCTATATCTCTGTTCTCGGTATCAGTACATGCAGACAGAGATGAAGAACAACACAAATGAGAACGAGCAATCAATCTAAAACTTTCATTTCTGCACACTTGGACCCTACAGCTCCTAAAGATAACCGACAATTTATTGCTTAGAATTTATTGTAAAACCTCCCCATGAAATGCAGACGCTTCTAGGATCTGGATATTTCACTACCTCTGCCACAATACATGATCTAAAAACGATTATATAGAGATGATAGATAGATAGATAGATAGATAGATAGATAGATAGATAGAATTATATATCTCAACAGGCAGCCACATGGTTCTGAGCACTTTAACCCCTCTAATGAGTAGGGTTCTGAATGGGCTACAGGTTCGAAGACCTCCAAAGGTAATTCCCTAACACAAGGCAAAAGGACAAACAGGAAACCACCAGTTCTCATAGCCCTCAAAAGCATACGTAAAGTACTCTGCTAAACACAACTAATACGCAAGAGGACAGAGCATGCAAGTAGGTTACCACAGAGAGAGACCACAGTGTAGACAGGAGACTAGGAAGCAAATCCTCTCTCATACAATCAGGAAAGAGGCTGATACAATTCTGAAGGTAAGGAGATTGAATTAAAAGCTTTTTAAATATAAAGTATTCTTCTCATGGTCTGAAAAATTAGACCAAGAAAATAGTTATGGGTATACATAAAAATTCTGTAAAGATTTTCATTGCATAGAAAAAATTTAAATGTGTCAAACACCCAAAACGAGACTATATATATGTATATATAGTATACACACGCACACACATATATATGTGTGTGTGTGTATATATATATATATATATATATATCTTTGATACCAGACAGCTATTAAAGTGTTTATTTTTTAATTACAGCATGTTGTGTTTTATAAAAGTCACAAAACTCATTAGATTTTATAATTGGCTTTTAAGAAAGTATATTGCCATAGAGAATAAATGAAATATGGGAAAAGCAGATATTACAGGCTTGTTTGATTTTATTTTTTCCACATTTATTTTTCGTTTTCTATAACAATTACCTTCTGAAACCAAGAAAAAATACACAAATAAGAGTCACATAACCACAGTTATGACACAACAGATTGAGGGATTAAAATAGACTACGCACATCAGAAATCAGTAAAAGTCACCTGCAGACAAGGACAGGGAAGGGAAGCTACAGAGAAGCTGGGAGTTTCTCATCTCGTTGTCAGCCAGACAAGAGGAGAACCCCCCCCCCCCCGCTAAAACCCAGGGTGCAGACCGTTCACACTTGTGAAATGAGTAAGCAGGCAACTAGAAATAATTACACTTAGAAAAGTTTACTCATTGACAAAACAAAAAACATTCCAAAGGTGTTTTAAATTTGCTCCTTTATTTTTGTTTGTGACTGAGTCTCATACTATAGATAAGGCTAACCTGAAACTCTCTATGTAGCACAGGCTGGCCTGAATCTCAGAATTCTCATTACCTCCATCTCTTTTTTTTTTTTTTTTGGTTTTTTCGAGACAGGGTTTCTCTGTGTAGCCCTGGCTGTCCTGGAACTCACTCTGTAGACCAGGCTGGCCTCGAACTCAGAAATCCACCTGCCTCTGCCTCCCAAATGCTGGGATTAAAGGCGTGCGCCACCACTGCCCGGCTGCCTCCATCTCTTGAGTCCTAGAATTACAGATACAGAAGACACCACAAAATCTGTTCCTCTATATAGAAATTCCCGTGCTCTTTTGTTCATCAGAATCCCCAACCACATCCCTGGTGACTCAGGTTTGGTAGATTAGAGGTGAGAAGCAAGGGTACTTATTTTAAAAAAAAGACAATTCTCCTGATGAGCTGTCACACATTAACAGAGATGCAAAAGATAAACAAACCAACTATAAAAAGTGTGAGGACAGATGAGGGTCCATTGAAATTGGGTATTAATATATGGTTGTTCATATTTTCAGGCGATTATGTAGGGGATTTTATTTGTATTTTTTGAATCCATATCCTTCAGAGATAAACTCTGAAATGCCTGTAGATGAGTCTTTATGATGACTTCGATTTACATTAAGATATTTCAACAAGGCAGGGCATTGTGACATATATGGGCGATCCTAGCATGTGGAATGATATACCAACAATAATGTACAGTGAGGTGGCTTCATGGTAAAGGCTGATGGTCTGAGCTCAGTCCCTGGAACCCATGGTGGAACAAAAGAACCAGCTCCCCAAAGCCATCCTCTGACCTCTGCATGCATAGTGTGGCTATGATTACATCCTTTAGGGTCTGTTTGAAATTTCTTAAAAACTTAGAGAAACGAGCTAGGTCTTCAAGGACTTGAGAACCAATGCCCAGTGAACCAAACAACCTCAGCTTTCAGGGCTGGAAGGTAGCTCAGCAGTAGATGCATAGTGTTCCCGTGTGAGACCCCACTCTTGATTTTCAGAGTTCCAACCCCAACACAGTCAGTTTTTAGCATGAAAAACAGAAGGAAGGGTTCTAAGGCAGCTTTTCTTTTCTTTTCTTTTTTTCTTTTCTTTTCTTTTTGATACTTTATTTACATTTCCAATGTTTCCCCTTTTCTAGGTCTCCTCTTTGAAAACCCCCTATCCCCTCCCCAT
>CM052715.1:38218074-38240418 GCA_028551405.1 Uromys caudimaculatus | reverse complement strand
AGGCTTTGAATTCTAAGAGATTGGATATTTTTAAAGGGATTGAAATTTTGATATGTAAGAATTTGCAAAGACTGTGGGACTTTTAAAGTTATTTAGATCTTGTGGATGAATAAGAAAGTAAGGGTTGAGGCTTAATAGTGATGTATTTGTGGGTCAGGTTGACAAGGGGTCAATTGTACTGGCTGGTTTTGTGTCAACTTGACACAAGCTGGAGTTATCACAGAGAAAGGAGTTTCCGTTGAGAAAATGCCTCCATGAGATCCAGCTATAAGGCATTTTCTCAATTAGTGATCAAGGGGGGAGGGCCCCTTGTGGGTGGTACCATCTGTGGGCTGGTAGTCTTGGGCTCTATAAGAAAGCCATCTGAGAAAACCAGGAGAAGCAAGCAAGCCAATACGGAACATCCCTCTGTGGCTCTGCATCAGCTCCGGCTTCCTGACCTGCTTGAGTTCCAGTGCTGGCTTCCTTTCATGATGAACAGCAATTGGAAGTGTAAGCTCAATAAACCTTTTCCTCCCCAACTTGCCTCTTGGTCAGGATGTTTGTGCAGGAATAGAAACCCTAAGACAATGCCCCATGTAAAATCTACTTCACTCCAAATGAAATGCAGAGTCTTTGCTATCTAATTCATCAGAGCCTGGCTCTTCAACCCCATCTTCCAGCATGCTTCTCCAACCTCACCTGGATAGTTATACGATTTGTTCCTTCTTGTATCAGCCCTCCCCTTGTTACATCAACTTCAAGTATAGGCAAATTTAGGAAGTAAAAGGATGTGCAAATACGAGCTTACCAAAGGGCCTAAGGCTACAGCCATAGCAGGCCGTAAAGCAGAGCCTCGACATTGTCAAGGTCATAGATGAAGAGAAAAGCATGCAGAGTGGGTATGACTCTGAGCAATGAGATTCGTAAACAGCAAAAGACAGGAACTGAACCGGCCCAGAATGAGGAGGAGGAACATTCTCAGTGAAGAAACCGCTGGGTAAGATCACTGCAGTGGAAATCAGCAAGACCCTGGGGAAGAGCAGAAGCTGGTGAATTGGCTCAACTGAGGGAGGGAGGGGCAGGGTAAGTCTTACAAAGACAAGGGATCCCATTGGCCAGCTGTCTCTGATCCCTCCCTCCTAGTCTCCATTCTCCCTGGATCTCCTGTGTGTAACTTCCTGGTCATATTTTCCCTCCTTCCCAAATGGTTGCTGCAGAAAATCGGTTCATCTTCCTGTGTGAGCCCCATCAAGTTCTTCCTACATGCTGCCTACCGAAGTTGCTCATGGTCCCATCACCTCACAAAATTTCAGAGAATATAATTCGCAGCCTATTGTTCTGGAGCACAAAGTGGACTGACTATGCCAAGGGCCTTGTGAGGGTGGACGGCTCTCTATCAATTTTAGAATAGATGGGGTCTAAGAAGCCAATGCAATTTTCTACCAAGAAGGGAGAGCTCATATCCAGACCCAGAGATTAGTGTCAGTGTGATGGTGGTGAAGCCTGTGGCAGAAACTGTGGCCCCAGGGCTTCATAGGAACTGAAGTCAGACAGCCAAAGCAGAACAGGCAACAAAAAGCAAAAACAATTAAGGTCCCTACTACGGCTAATGAAAAACCCTGCCTTTGGCCCATCTAACCTTCAGCAAATCACTTTAGTTCCTAGCCTCTGCCTGGAAATTTTATTATCTGAAAAATAAGTAGTCTTAATTCACTAAGGATTATTTAAGGTAAGCCTCAAATGTCTGGGGATGTAATTTTGTGTAGACAAGTTGATAAACATGAACGAACCCCTGGATTTGAGCCCTAGTTTGACAAATAGATACCTGTAAGGGTCTTACAGAGCACCTGGCATGTAGCTTTAGAAGAAGTATATTAACTTTTAGTAATGCTTTCAGAACAAAAGTATTAATCAAGTAAGCTGTGTGTAGCCTGACAGTAGTGGCGCACACTTTTGGTCCCAGCACTTTCGAGGCAGAGAGCTGGTGAATCTCTGAATTCCAGGCCAGCCTAGTCTACAGAGTAAGTTCCAGGACAGCCATGGCTACACAGAGAAACACTGTCTCGAAACACACACACACACACACACACACACACACACACACACACACACACACACACACACAGTGAGCTCAGTGCTAAGCATATTTAGCTGTTGATGTTACAAATATCTAAAGAAGTAATTATATTAACTTCAAATTTTTGGACTCATTGGCTGAAAAGACCATAAATAAAGAGGAAAAGTAGATGCCCGTTTTAGAATCTTTAAGGCAGGGGCAGTTTGTAAACTCAATTTGAAACAAAGTCAAGTGGTGACTTTGGACAAGTGGTGATGCCCCCACAAGCTTTTGAGACTAGAGGATTTAAGTCGACTGTGTCTGGGTGTGATGGAACAGGTCTATAACGGCACCCCTGGGAGGTGCAGGCAGAGGGATCTCTGAGTTCACAGCTGCCTGGTCTACTTAGTAAGTTCCCAGCCAGCCAGGGCTACATAGAGAGACTCTGCTTCAAAGAAAGGGAAGAGGTGGGGGAAGAAGAAAGGCAGAGGTGGGGGTAGAGTCAGATAATGAAAGAATAAAACAATAAGGACTAGCAAATCTAACAGGCCATGTACTCAGACTACCTCTAGGCAGGGGTAACAACAGGAAGCCAAGGAGGAGGTTGAAAGGACACTTGGATGTGCCGCTGCTGGGAGGTGAGGGGCATAAGGGGTCCTGCACATGCTACACAGATCAGACCCAGAGAGAGCTGGACCTCTGAAAGCCTTCCGGAGGGAACCTCCTCCCACCACACACCTTGATTACTTAGGAGCTAATTACACGCTGCAGTTGCAACAGTGTAACTAGACCCGCCACTCCGGCTGCTTCCTTAGGACTAGCCACGTAGAGATCGGAAAAACAGAAGATAGGCAAGTCACGGGAGTTAATTCAGCTTTGGCTAGATGTTCTGTAGTCTTTATACCTATCATTTTCCATCTGTCTCTTGACCTACCTACTATATCTTAGAGTCGGAGAAGGTGGGTGAAGAAGAATAGCCACGGTGAAGGGAGGGACTGGAATGGAGCTAGGATAGGACTAGATGGGACTAGATAGGACTAGAGAATGAGGTACCAAAGATAAGGAAGAGGCAAACAGGAAAGGTGACCATCGCGGGGCATGGAACGGTCAAGTCTGGCACTTTTATTTTTAACTATAGTTAAAAATTCCTGGTCCCTAATCCAGAGTTACCGAGGCAGAAGCATTTGGTTCATCAGCCTGAATGGTGCTTGGCTCCCTACTCCTAGGGATTACTATATCCCCTAGATCTAGGGCAGTGGTTCTCAGCCTGTGGGCCGAGACTCCTTTGGGGGTCAAACAACCCTTTAGCAGGAGCAACATACCAGATATCCTGCATATCAGATATTTACAATTCATAACAGTAACAACATTACAGTCATGAAGTAGCAACAAAAATAATTTTATGGTTGGGGGGGTCCCACAACATGAGGAATCATATTTAAAGTGTCATAGCATTAGGAAGGTTGAGACTCCTCACGTCTGAGAATTTCTTAGGAAAGATAAAAATCACTGGACGCTTACCTTGTAACTAGTTGTCAAAAGTATGGTTAGTAGTCTACATATAATACACATTGTTTCTTTTATTGTTTATTGTTTTAAAGACTGGGTCTTTCTATCTAGCCCAGGTTTGTCTTGAACTCAAAATCTTCCTGGCTCAGGAAGTGCTAGAATTCCAGCACATGGCTCCACATCTTTTATTATTATTATTTGGGGGATAGAGATAGATAGATAGGTGGACAGATAGATAGATGATAGATAGATACATAGACACATAGATAGAGATAGATTGATTGATATAGAGATAGATACAGAGATAGTTAGATGAGATAGATGAGGTAGAGATAGAGACAGAGACAGAGATATATTTGTGTCAAGATCAGAATCAAACCCAGGTGTCATTCCTCAGGAGCTTGGTGTCTCCTTGGTTTTTCTAGACTTACTTGGGACTCTCCGGTTATGCTAGGCTGATCACCCAGTGAGCCCCCCAAAACCTCCCATTCACCTCCCCTTTACTGGAATTAGAGGTGTGCACTAGCAAATCCAGTCTTTTACATGGGTGATGGAGGATCAAACTCAGGTGCCCCCAAGCTTGTGCGGCAAGCACTCTATGAACTGAGTTATCTCTTCAGCCCCTACTTGAGTGTTTGTGAGATAGCATGTTGTTTTGTAGCTCTGCCTGTCCCAGAATTTACTATGCTGACCAGGCTGGTATTGAATTTGTGACAATCATCCAGTCTCTGCCTTCCAAAGTGACGACAAGTATATGCTGGATTATTGTTCTTAATATTTGTTTGCTAATAGTTTTGCCAAAAGTTAGCCAATTAGCTGGGTGTTGTGGCACACGCCTCTAATCCAGCACTCAGGAGGCAGATTTAGGTGGATCTCTGTCAGTTCTAGGCCAGCCTGGTCTATAAAGTGAGTTCCAGAACAGTCAGGGCTCTGCTACACAGAGAAACCCTGCCTTGAAAAAAAAAAGTTAGCCAGTTATCTGAGATTGAGAATAGACACCCAACACACAGAACTCAGACAGTCCTGCAAGTAACTGGACTTGTGGGTCAGGGCTGAGGCTGAACTAATTGAGATATTTTTAAACTAGTCTCTCTCTCTCTCTCTCTCTCTCTCTCTCTCTCTCTCTCTCTCTCTCTCTCTGTGTGTGTGTGTGTGTGTGTGTGTGTGTGTGTGTGTGTGTGTGTGTGTATGTGTGTGAATGGGGGGAGGGGGGAGGCAAGCATGGTACTCATGTAGAGGCCAAAGTAAAGCTTCCAGGAGTTGGTTCTCTCCATGAAATCCTAGGGGTAGAATTCCAGATGGTCAGTCTTAACAAGGACTATGACCTGCTTAAGCCATCTTGCTGACCCAGCTGAGACCTATTTTGTTAGGATTTTCATCAAAGTAAAAACTTCATGAACTGTAATAGAAATGATTGATATGAGATACATATATTCTAGAAAAATGTTGATTTTTAGTCTAACTTATTGCTCTCTATGGTATGTGTTGGCACTTGTAATCTTTTTCAAAATTTCTAGCTGCAGATTGTCAACCTGGAGTTCTTGTTTTTTCTAGGGTCGACACTGACTGGATCTGCACAATGTGCTAATGGGTCCGTATTCACTGACACAAAGTAGCACACATATTTTTACAGGCAGTGGCAAATGTGCCACTGGGATGATCTGCTGTTATTTAATATTTATTGACAAGGAACAGTGTGCTGGGTATTGAGATGTATTCAGAACTCAATACCAGTGTCAAGCTGCTCTAATGAATTGCCCCTGATCTGAGGTCCTTGGTCAAGAGGCCTTTGCATCTTGGGGTTTCCTTCTGGTTCTTCCAGATGTCACACAGCCGTTACCACTGCATTTCATATTCACGCTGGCTCATTGATGGGAGGACATTACTGAAACAATGGTATGTCTAGACCAAATGTTCTATATGTTTCCAATATCTGTAGCCTGCTTACACTCCACTAGAAATACAGTTGTAACCATGAGCTCATTTTCGTTTGGTTGGAGGGATAGAGAGATGTTATCCATAGTGGACTAACATAGGTGGGAAAAATACATTCTGGCGTTCTGTTGCACGACTGAAAGCCTAGAGCAGTGGTTCTCAACCGTCCTGATGCGCCCTTTAATATAGCCCCTCACGTTGTGGTGACACCAGTCATAAAATTATTTTGTTGCTACTTCCTAACTGTAATTTTGCTACTGTTATGAATTGTAATGTAAATACCTGATGTGCAGGATATGTGATATAGGACCCTCAAAGGGGTCACAACCCACAGGTGAGAACCATTGGCTTAGATGATTATATTGAACTATATTCTCCAAAACAACTAGAAACATATTAATCATTTTCATTGGAAGTAAATTATAAATGTTTGAAGCCATAGATATATCCTGATTTGAACATTATACAATGTATACATATATCTAACATTATATGATACAGCAAAATAGGTATAATAATATGTATTAGTTTTAAAAATAAAAAATATAAACTAAAAAGAGCAAAGGCCATCTGGTAATTTAAAATATATCTGCAATGTGTAGTATATATCTTTAGTACAAAATTACTTTACTTGTGAGCAAGCTTGAACATTGCCTCATGAAGTATTATTTAAACCTGATTTTGTTGTAAGTAATTAAATCCAAGATGCATATTATGGTCTAGTGTATCCGATCTTTTGTTTTCACAGATATATAATAAAATTCTTTAGAAAACATTATTGGTGCATATTTACAGTATATCGTGTTGACTTTGTGAAGACTTTTTGTCCAAAGATACGATATGACCTTTTCCCCTACCCAGGACCAAACTATTTTGTATCTATGTAGCATCCACCAGAGGCAAACTTTGCTACTAAAATACAACTAAAAGTGGAAGACAATTCCTCAATAGTTTCACAAAAGTGCAACCTATTTTCCCTTTGTTCTGTACAGAACACTAACCGATTAATACAGAGAGAGATTAAGGAGTTTCTTAATATATAATTACATAAATTCAACTCTTCATATTTTAAAAGAGCATTTCCAAACATCTTGATCTTGATGCCATTTTTTTTTTTGAATGCTGTTGTTAATCCCTTCATGTACAGGAAAGAGATTGCTCTCCTTCTTAGAAGACGACCACAGTTTCCTTACAGGCCTGAAAAGGCCCCTGGATTTATAAAGGATGTATGCCATAAAACATCTTTAAACATCAGAAGTGTTTCTGTGATATCAAAAGGTCTGCAGGCTTTGAACTGAATATCTCACCCAGGGAGGTGTAGTGAGGGGCGCCTAAGACTAGACTTAAAATTTGCTCACTGTGAACCAAATTGAAACTTCTGTGAAGGAGCCTGTGAGAATGGTCCTACTGTGTGCTGTTATACAAATGTTGTTTGCAGTATCAAGGACATAGTGCAAACACCTCTCTCCACAACAGAGATTCTATATAAAATAAACGAGTATCCTAGTACTTAGTTCTTCTTCAGAGGCTGTCAGCGTTGTTTGTAGTCTTATATGATTTGAATTCTTATGATGTACATTAATTACTTTTAATGCAAAAATCTGTTTATACTATCTTAAAACCTAATGCTGAGATTTTCCATTTCACAGAGTAAAACATCACCTCACAATGAGCTGATTGAATGCTTTCCTTAGGAGTGTGATTGGTTTTCAGGTCTCCCTGTTTATATATTTTACACACCCAGTTCCAGAAGCTGTATTCTAACTTAAAACCTGCAGAGTTTAGGGAGCTGCCTACTGTTCTGTTGTCTTCACAGACAGACAGAGGACTCACTGTCCCTCTGCGATAAACATGGCTGTTCCCAAGCTGGCTAACAAGCTTTGGGGGCTCTACAAGATGCAGAAAACATGCCTTGATTGCATTTAATTTGATTCCAATTAAGAGGCACTTGAGAAGTTTCCACTGAATTAGATTACACCGGGCATTTCTAAGAGGACACTTCAGTATTAGAAACAGCCTTAATTTAAAATTATCACAGGGGGGAAACACTGTTCATTTTAATACAATGGGCTTAATCCCACGACATTATTTCACAATTGCAAACTGTGGGTTATGGTTTATTAAATAATAGTACAAGGGCCCTGTGAGAATCATTTGAAATATCAGGTGCCTCATTCACAGTTCACTGGACCGAGACACAGCTGGTCACATTGCTTTTTTTAAAACGTAACAGAAACCAGAAACGCTATGGGGGAAATTTTATTTAAATGAAAATAAAGAGATAAAGCGGAGGCACTAGAGTGTAAATTCTGCTTTCTCACCCGAGTTATGAATTTTCCAGCTGACTGAAATGGAAAGGAACTTCTGACTTAGCGAGCAGCGATAGCCAAATAAACGAAAAGTGCCACCGGTTTCCTTAACTTTTTGAAATGTAACATTGCTCCTTTTTAAATAAAGAACTACCTTGACATCAAAATTTTACTCACTCACAATCAAAGCAGAAATCAGCCCTCCCCCAACCCCCGATGAATGTACAACAGTGTCAGGGTTTTTTTTTCCCCCCCAAAAGTTATTATTTTACAAGCCTTGGTTTGTGTTAATGTTTCAAAAGAGAAAAAAATGATTAAAAGCAAATGTGCAAAAGTCAGTTATTTTGTACTAAGCATAAACCACACAGCTAACTTTCATTGGCTGAAGCCCTGCAGACACACTTGGCTTGCCCACCACTGATACTTCAGGAATAAAAGCAACTTGTGGTTTGTGGTTAGTGATTAGGCACCAGTGAACTCGTGTGTGCTCTCGGATAGAAAATCTGCTGCATTTTGGGCATTTCACACTCTGTAACATCTTTATTATGCCTTTCAGAATTAATTGACCTAAAACCCAGCGACTCCACGATATATCTATTGGATAATTAGAAGTCTGAGCATGAACAAATACAACCCATTATTGACGAGCAGATCTCCGGCCAAACAAATACTTTTACAGCTGCAATTTGCAAAACTTACTTCCTTTGAAATGAGCGTCATATCAAAGACTCAGGCTGCTGATGTGATTCATGACACCAGTTTCAGTGTCCTCTCCAAAACAGACTAAAAATCTAAAAATAACGCTATGAAGTTAGGAGGCTGAGGTAGGAGGAGTGGATGCCAGCCTAGGCTAAAGCAGACAGTAAGATGACATCATAAAAATAATAAATAAAAAACCTCTGTAAACCTTGAAAACAACCCACACTTCCCCTTGGAGCCTAGGTGGGTCTCTTCTGGAGACATGAAGCTTCGTGGCAGTAAGCTTCTCAGGAAATCTGCCTGACCTTGAGACCAGGAACTGAAGGGTGGGGGCACAGTGACCTACTTTAGTGATCAGTAGCTATAGATATCAGAAAATGCACTCGCTGTCAATGATCATTGCTAAAATCTGTCTATACCACACTGGAACAATCAATTTTGTAAATGATTGCAATAATCAAGGAAATTGCCTAATTTATAAATCCTTGCATAGGGCATTTTAACGGATCCTTCCATTTTAATGCTGACGCCCTCAGAGCTCAATGAATTGTTGTCTAACCTGTCTTTACACAAAATGATAAAAACATTCCATCTCGTAGAGAAACCACATCTCATGGATATTCAGACCCTCAGCCTGCGATTGCTCATTAGTGACTTCCACAAAAGTTCCATGCTCCTGAGCTTCATGAGGAGCAAATGAGCACACGTGTTTGTGTCTGTGTGTTGACGAAAACCACTAGAGTTTGAATCTGAATAAATGACCTTGTAATGAATCATACCAAAGTGGACACATCCTCTAGTCCTGACAACCCATATCGTAACATTTTGTTTCTCTTTTTTGCCTAATGCTGGGCCAGATTTTATTTTGGGGTTTGTGGTGGTGGTGGTGGTGGGAATGGTGGTGGTGGTTTGTTCGTTTTTAACCGGGTCTCGGAATCGGCAGGCTCCACCACGCTAATCTCTCAAATAGTCAATCACACCAGCGTGGATGATGCTGGTCATGCTAAAGCATACATGTGTTGTTCCAGCCCTCACTTGTCCACCAACAGGTGGATCCCCGGGGTCCACCTGGAAACACAGACTGCACATTTAGCTTCTCCCCTAAGCCCTCCTCACAAAGGTTACTCATCTTGGTTAACCCTTGGCCGATTGATTCTGGCCAATCGTGTACTGTCAGAGCTTTACTTACTGCTCAGTCTCACCTCCCTGACGTTTATGGTGCACTGATTGGCCTCTGTCAGTGGTGCTGCTTGTAAATTCACTTTGAAAAGCTTTGTGTTAACAGCCTTCAACCAGGCCCCAAGAAGAGGACGAACAGGCAGCCGACAAGCTCGACCTTCTGCCCTTATTACAGTGAGTAAATCAGGGTTTGAGCCATTAGGCTGGAGCCTGGGGCCTACACAGAGGACTGACATGACAAAAGGTCAGCCTCTGTCACACACTGTAACAATTTGCATAATGGAATTCTGTAACTTATCTGAGGGAGGTGGTAAACGCTCACCGTCTCAGGCTTCCCGGGCTTTTATGCTAAGTACTTACACCAGAGTCTGTGTTTCTTGTGTAAATACACAAGGAATGTCTGTACTCATGAAATCTTGGAGCATATATGACTCTAAAACAGAAAGGGATCGAAAGAGAGGCAGGCTCCAATTTTGTATACAACTGTCTTAGAACATCTGCACACTGCCAGTGTCTCACAGCTATCCCTTCTTTAGGAAGGAGTCCCCAGCTGCATAGGGTGCAGGTTTTCCCACTCGATCAAAAGTGTTTAACCCATAAAATTACACTACAGTCATTTGTGGTCCTAAGGCCATGCAGAGCTTCTCCACAAACAATTAAAATTGCTGTAATTTGCACAGGGGGATGAGCCAGCACCTCTGTCTGTTTCTGAGAATAATATTTCCATCAGACAGCTTGCTGGCATGCTGTGATGGGAACGGCAGATTTCTTCTTCCCAGTCACCCCCAAGATTTCGATTTTGCTTTCTATGTCCTGCTTTTAAGGCAGAGGAATAAAAAATAATCCATGGCAGAGGAAGATAATGCCATTTTGAAGCGAGAAATACTTGTGAATCATTCTCTTCTCGTGGGTAAATCCTCTCAATACAAAAAGTCAATTTCTGAATAAAAAATAAAATGAGAAAAATAGTCCTGCCTGCATAGAGTCGTCAACCTTATAAGGTATCTAACCCTCACACATACAGCATGACAAATGTATGTTTACATCAAATCTCGCCAATCAAGGATTTCCAAGGATTTTGTGGTGGTGGTGGTGTTGTTGCTGTTGTTTTTAGGTAAGTCACTTAGGGATTTGGAAAACCAAGGAGAGTTCTATGCTATGAGACCTAAACCAGAAGGACTAGAAAGAGACCCTGTCAGAGCAGGCGTGACGCGTTTACATCTTTGATTTCTAACACAATGCTGGAAACCACTCCAAGAGGCAGCAGATGGTTTTACAGTTTATGAAAAACTCTAAAACTCCCTCGCTCTATCAAACGGGCACCGCTCTAACAGACATCTTCAAATCAAGCGAGGCAACACCAGGGAGGTAGGCCAGCTGTTAGGATGCATGACCGAAAATGTAACAGGAACGTTTCAATGGTTTATTTTTAAGGAGGAAATTATTTGAACTTCTGTGAAGTTGACTTATTTACAACTAAATTGACAGAGTGGTGTATTAAATGATAAATTGCTGAGAAATATGATTTTTACTTCAATGTAACTAGATTTATAAAACCTGTCTTCCCCTGGCATCTTGTGAATTGGCCCAAAAATGAGCTAGGGTATATAAAACAAAGTGTGGCGTTTATAGTTACAGTATTATCACTGAAACAATTTTAAGTGATTTTAAGTTAATAAAAGAGCATTGATTCAAAATGATTTTCCAACACCTAAAGTGTGTGTGTGTGTGTGTGTGTGTGTGTGTGTGTGTGTGCGCGTGTGTGTGTGTGTGTGTGTGTGTGTGTGTGTATGATAGAGTCATTTATAAAAAGCATTCACATCACATTCAAAAAATAAAATCAATTCATTTCCTTCTGGTACCAATTACCTATGATGGTTTTGAAATACAAACATTTAGCGGCATGAAATATATATTTAATATTGGTTTTCATTAATATTTTTGACTTAAGCTAAATGGTAGTGATAAAAAATAGAGCATTTACTTTAAGCAGAACCCTGGCTATGTCAAAAATACTATGGCACAAAATCAAACCACAAAAAAAGCCCATATTATGCTATCCTCCTTGATTTTCTGAAGCAAAAACAGTTAATCTTTAAGCAGAGGGCAATTGAAAACGACACATACAGACTTACCCAAGCAAAGGAGAAGACAGGCTGTATAAAGAAAGTTAAATTCCTGTCTAATACCTTGACTGTAATTCTAATAAGCCACTACATTATTTCAATTAGCAAGGGAAAAAATTAGGTTGAAATGGGTACAATTTATTTTGTCATTATTGCTAAACTTTGTCAAATCAGACCTAGAGTTGAAGGGTATAACTGTAGCTTATCTTGAATTATAACTTTATTTTAAACTTTTGTATTTTACTTCAGCAGAATGCTAAGTATACACTGTGTGCATTCCTCAGGTCTAGTCATATTAAATTCTGATGTTAAGCAGAAAGAGGAAACCATATACAACTAGATTAATTTATCTCAAGGGAAAAGAACGCATTAATAACCAAGATAATGTTTTCATAAATGTTGGAATCAACTGTGCCTTTTCACTTCTTCATTGGAAAACACATTAGGATAAAGTTATCTCCCTCTCATCTAGAAGACATAACTGCTGAGAAAGAGTCTGTTTTCTTTGAATGGTCAGAAAGACTCCCCCTCACTCCCCCCACCCCCACCCCTATACATCTAAATACAATTAAAGCCCCAGTCCAAGTCTTGTTAGAATCAATGTATGCCAGCGAAAGGACTGCTTAATGTTTTCTGTAATCTTTTTGATTTAAAGTATCTAAACTTAATATTTTTCAAAACACATTAAAATCCTAATTCCAAAAGAAACTGGCCAAAATTTAAAAAAAAAAAAAAGACTAATTTGTGTTTTATTTTTAAATTTGGTTTTAGCTTGCCAATCTCTTTAAACTGGAAAAAATTAATAATCTAGATCATTACTGGGAGAAGGAAGACTACTCCTCATGGAAACCTAAAGAGTCAAAACACTTTGAAGAATGGAATGATGCTTAACTTTATGTTGCTACATTTTGAATTGTTGGGATTGTACGCAAGGAAAATATTACCGTGCACAATGGAGCATGCTTACAAACAAATTCTCCGCGGCCACGCACACCAAATGTTCCACAACTCTTCTATGAATGAAGGGAAGCTTTTAATGGATAATCAAAAGGAGTAACTAGTGTGAGTCAGGTTGTTTCCAGCACAATCCTTCACGTGCACAGTAAGGTACAGAGGCGGAACCATACAACGAGCCGTAAACCCGAACAAGAATCCATCATCTGCTCAGAAGCGGCAACAGGGAAAAATTAGCCATCCATTTATTGTACTGAAATAAAGATAAGCAACCCTGCAAAGATCTATCAGGACCTGAGTATTGAATGCTAAATAGGAAGACGTTCCTTCAGCAAATGACTGGAAAGAACACTAAGAAGAGGAATGAGTACAGTTGACTTTTACAATGAAGAAGCCATGATTCAGTAGCTTTTAACTGTCTTGAAAATCTGCTTCCGGTCACCGTGATATTCCAGGAGACTAAAGTAATATTTAAGTGAATAATTGTTTTGTGAGTCACTAAAAAAATTATTGTGAAGCCTTTTCTGTGAAGATCTATAGTGGACTCCAATCACGTATCTGATATAAACAACGATTAAACTTTCTCAGAATAAATAGAATGCAGACTTAAAGTCTAAAATTTAAAGGGCAATTTAATATTTATACTTTCCTGTTATTAAAAGTGATTTGATTCAAATAATTATGTCTCATAAATCATGATGCTTAAATTTTTAAGTCATTATTTATTTTTAATGTTTTGTTAAGACAGGGTCTCACATAGCCTAGGCTATCCTCAAACTTCCTTTGTAGCTGAGGCTGGCCTTAATGCCTGATTCTTCTCCACCTCCCACAAAATGCCTAATTTCATATGGGGCCAGGGATCAAACTCAGGCTTTCATACACTGTGGACAAGTACTCCAGCGACTGAGCTACATTCCCAGACATTCATTCTTCGTATCTTAAAAGTAATTATACTAATCAAAGTCTAGGCCCTATTTTAAAAAGTGTTCTGTCACTACAAATAGTTACTGCCACTAAATAGCCCCAGTCAGTCACATTTTTTACCATCTCTCAGGAGACATTTTACATGGCTGAAATTTTAATATTCCTTCAGTCCACCAAATGTATGTCATCCTAATTATTATTACAGGGGGCTGATAAAAAAAAATAGATTGTGTTCAGAAGCAGGAGTAGGAGCCTATAGATCATTCAAGCACAAATCTAGTAGACCTCTTTTTTTTTTAACACAAAGAACGAAATATATATATATATATATATATATATATATATATATATATATATATTCCTAACACAGTCAACTCATATAACCCAAACAACAGATGAAACTCACTTTCAACCCATGGAGATATCAAGGGAAAAAAAGAAAAACAATCTTATTACTATAACAAAATTCTTCCTCCATCATGTACTAATCAAAAGTGTTACAGAAAAGTCCCACAGTTTTCAAAGTTAATATGCATTATTGGAGCCTGTATGTGTAGTGGCTTCTTGCCAACATCCCAATCACTCAAAGCCTTCTAGGAGAAAAAAGAAAGAAAGAAAGAAAGAACTATGTTTTTATTCCCCCCACATTTATAGCTTTGTCCTCCAAAGTCTAAAAATAGACAGGCATCGGCGGGCAGGACCACGGGATTCACTTTCACATTTTCAGATAGAACACATCTGTACCACGACTGCTCCGTGGTTCCCCTGGGAGGCACTGGCAGACCTTTAACAATGCGATAGTGGAGTCCTTAATAACAGTGCTGGGGCCTGCAGTGTGCATGGGTGGACTTCATAAACTTTAAAGCACACAGGAGGTTACAACTGAATTAGTGAGACTCGAAAACCAGCAGACCAGCGAGGGAGGGCGTCAAAGCCAGCTGTGGACTCATTATGTCCTACTTGTCAGTTTTGCTAAACAATAGATCTAACTTTTACCTCCAAGTAGTTTCATGACAAGCTGCTTCCTCCTGCTCTGTTTTATACATTACTTTTCTGAATTTTTTCTGTTTGTTTTGGTTTTGTTGTTGTTTGCTTTTAAGAAAAGCCTCATTTAGTGACATAACTATGCCCACCCCTTTCCCCACCACACTCAGGGATTCCATCCAGAAAGACAAAAATGTCTAACTGCTTTCCCACAACTGTTTCAGGGTGATTAAGGAGACTGGAAACCTGGATCCAGGGCTCAGTGGATAACTACAGAGCAGGAGGCTCACAGGCTGCCCTGTCCTCACCTTGGGCTGCTGGGCTGCATGCTCACACTTGGCCATTCCTCCTCCATCAAGGGAGACTTTGCAGACAAAGGCCTCAGCCCCCTGACCCCAGTAGTGAGGGTTCTGGACAATGGCTGTTTCCCACAGCACTCTCTCCTGGGCCTAATACAAAGCTGGACAGAGGGAACCCAACAGATAATAACGAATAAGTGGATGATTATATCGTAAGTTTTAATGGGACAGCTCACCACAAGAACGGTCACATTGACAAGCCATTGAGCCATATGTAACCAGAAAGCACACTGTTGCTGAAACAGCCCTCTATAAAGTGCACCTGGTCCCCAGCAATCAAGGACCTGACTTTTCTGATGATTCCACTTTTTGTAGTTCACCTGGCCAAAGATTTCCATCACTTCAGCCTGTGTCCTCTAGTAGCTAATATTTCATAACTAGTTCTCCGTGAGTTGAGGAGCTAAGATCAGTTGAAGGATTATCTAATTATAATCCCCTCTCTTCAGGAAGAGACCTCATCAATCAAGCAGCCCTGATTTGGGGTTTTTCAAACACACTATTTCAATAGTTGAGATTAATTTATACAAAAATGGCATTATCTCTCCTGCTTTGATTATCTACTTTGTTGAGAGCTGTACAATTTCACTTTGCCAAAAGAGAAACCAAAATATTAAGTTTTGATTTACAATATAATTCACAAAGGAGGTGGGGTACTTTCAAAGTTCTGGAACATGTTGGTCTCTCACATTCAACATTTACAAAAGAATAAAAAATAAAAAGTTTTTAGGTGACCTAAAACTGCCCCCCTCCCCCGAATTGCTGAGTAGACCCGGGTGACTTTGAACTTCTGACCCTCTTGTCTCCACCTCCCTAGTGCTAGAATTAAAGGTATTCTCACATCCTTCCAGTTTAAGTGCTGCTGCGGACCAAATCCCAGGGTTCCTTCTTACTTGGCAAGCAAGCACTCCACCTTATCTCCACGAACTTGTTTTCATCTGAGAAAATTACCCTGACTCTGCCCTCTGCTTCTATTGCTGCAGACGCAGAGACCAATGGGAAGAGCTACATTAAGGTCACCTGGCTCTACTCTACCGCTGCGAGCTCAATCTCTGAGTGGCTGTCCTTTTGTCCTGAAGATTGAGAGACCCGAGGGGCTAACCGTTCACCGTTCAAACAGAGGCAGGTTAAGGTGGCTGACCTCTAGAGCCAACAGGTCCCGTAGTAAGCTACACTCTGCCAGCATCCCTCCTGCAGGAACTTCAGACGTCAGCCCTCCACTGGACAGGGAACATATTCTCCACTGCTACAGCAGTGGAGCTGAGGGTGGGAGGTAGGGTGCCTTTCCAGAGGCCGAGGGTGGGGCCCTGAGACCCGGCCCAGGCTGGGTAATCAGCTGGGGCAGCTTACCTCCCAGAGATGCTGCGTGTTCCTCACTGCGCCGGTCTGCACTTTCTCTGGGGGCAGAAGCACGCCCTGGAAGGGCCCAATCCAGGTGCCCTGCTGGATTCTCTGCGCAGCACAGATGCCGTACGCCAGCCCTGGCACCGTGCTGGTGCACAGGCACACCTCCCGCGGCAGGTCCCGAAGCCACTCGGGCAGCTCCGGCGGGGGTGCAGCGGCCGCTGCGCTGCTGGTGCCCACAAGCCGGCGCAGCGAGTGCAGCGGCCCGTGCATGGGGCACTCCCCGTTGCGGTTGTCTGCGCACATGTCGCAACCTGTGGGTGACAACGGGGAAAGAAGGAAGGGAGAGCGTTAATCCAGTCTTTTGTTCGGGGTTGGGGGTTGGGGGAGGCGATCCTTGGGTAAACTCCCTAAACGGCAGCAGGTAAACCACCTGTTGGGCGCCAACGCCACAGGGAGTCGGAAAGGAACTTGTGCCACACCCTGGGGACTTGCACCACTCAAATATGCCTGCTGGGAACCACGCAAGGCTTCGATGCTAGGTTTGGATAGCCAAGTGTGCTTTCCAGCGCCTAACGCCCCGCGACTTTTGCTTCCGGTCCAGCTTGCCTGAATCTCAGCTTCTCTCTACCCCGCACGTGTTCTTGTACCTTCACACTAGCCAGTGTCTCAGGGTGTGTTTATCTTCTCTCCCTCAAGAAGTCTGTCTCTCATCGACCATTTATCTCAAATAGTCTCAGATAGTACACCTATGTCTCAGATAGTACTTGGTTCTGCTCTTGGGCTATCAAAGCGGGAGTGACAGGTACAAACACTGGACTCCGAAGCTTCCTGTGCTACTGATGGAGCACAAGTCCCAGTCCGGCCCTTTAGGAGCTAAGACCCCAATTTCCGTCCAGCGCCCACTCCAGCAAGTTCAACCATCAAAGATGAGTGGGAACGCGAAGGGGAATGGGTGTGTCAGTTGTGATTGTGTGTGCAAGTTCTTCCCAGAGACCAAGCCAAATAGGACGATTAAGGATCAGGGTAAAGGGTCTTTAATTATGGGGTAATGATTCAATAGAGCAGGATAGAAGGCCCAGCAAAAGTTAAATGAGATTATCTCATTTGGTGAAGCTGTTGCTGACTTGCCCCCGGGGCAGACATCACACAAGGGGATTCCTACACTCCAGGCATGCTGCTCCAGGGCACCCCGTGTCGTTTGACTCGAACTAGGCGGAAAAGGCCAGGCAGCCACTAGAAGCTAAGCTTTCAGCGACCATGCTGTCGGAATCGCAGAGCCTAAGGGTTTTATTAATGGGCCTGGCGGAGCCGCTGTGTCTGCTCCCTGGTGCGGCAGGCCTCCGCAGAGGACTTCTGCCTAGGCGACTCAACCTCCTAAGTCCTGCCTCCCTGGGGACGCTCAGGGTTCTGCTGCAGCCTAGCCCTGTGGCACTGACCCTGGCACTTGGTGCTCCTGTACTGACAGAAATGGTAAAAGCCGGGTAGCAGGGCACCTGAGTTGCCCTCGGGGGCTTCTTGGCACCTTCCCCCTTGTCTCCATGGCAACTGGCTCTTGTGGATCACTCCAAATGTGCCATGTCTGTGCTGAAACTGTCAACCACCCAAGAAACTTGTTGCTAGACAAATCAGTGAAGAATTTTCCACGAGGAACATTCAATCACAACCCAGAACGCATGGCCACTGCAATGTCAATGGTTAACTATGTGAGCATCCTCTTAGTGGCTGTCCCCAAGACTTCTTTGAGAAGGGACACCCTGCTCCTGCAGGTATGCCTCTATACCTCCCTCAACACAAAGGGACCGGCCCTCCCTCGGCATCACAGGCTAATGTTAAGAATCTTCAAGACTCCACTTTTAACTCCAGGGCCTAGATGGGCATATGCGGACACTCACATCGGCTCTTCAGAAACACATATCTTTCCCTCAGCCTCTCATGCCTTTACTTGTGGACAACAACAAAAAGACACCTCGGAAACAAAATGACAGCGATATTACTCCTGGGTGCCTTCTATGTGCCATGCACCTGTCTTGCACCAAACTGCCACTCTGGTATCTAAGTACCGCTATTCCCATTCTTGCCGATGAAGCAAAAGACATTTCAGGAGCACTGATACTGAACCATTGGCCAAGAAACTAGAAAGAGACAGCAGAAAGATGCACACTCGAGTCTACCCGACTCCAAAGCCTTCAAACGCAGAGATTTAGGAAGACTAATGAGGGCTAGGAGAATTTTATATACCAACTCATGACTCGATCAATAGAATTGAAAGAGTTTACTGATGTAACCATTTGGGGGCCAGGAAAAGAACTCTGGCATGATTGAGTTACAGTGTTCTCTCTTCCACATTCATGGGCTTGAGGGAGCTAAAGTATAAGAATAGGAAAATAAATAGCCAGCATCCATAATTTCAATGTGTCTGCTTTCACAGACACATTAAAATGACCTTTCACCACCTGAGCAAAAAAAAAAAAAAATGCTTTTAAAAAATGACAATAAGAAAAGGCAATGTGCCCATGAAAATAAATATAAACCACCCAGGGAGTGCTTAACTGATTTTTCTTTTCTGGTTCATTCAATTAAGGAGAGAGAGAGAGAGAGAGAGAGAGAGAGAGAGAGAGAGAGAGAGAGAGAGAGACCTCACAACCTAATAGCCTGTTCGAAAAATCCTATCAACTCCCACATCTCTAATGTAGCATCACTTCATGTATGTGGATAAACCGATTAGAAGCAATTAACTCCAGCCAGTACCCCACAAAAAACAAGAAGCACACTTCAATAATATTTGGGATGAATGACAGCCCTTGTCAGTGTGATAGGTTTGATGGTACACCACAGCATACTTAATAAGTAGCATTTTGTAGAGTACTGAAAAACAAAACAAAACTGAGGCTCCCCCAGATCTAGACCCCAGATCCAGAAGACTATATCCTACCTTCACAAATGAAAAGTAAGCAAGCCTCGTCTGGGCTAATTAGTTCACTTAATCTGTGTCTTAATAAAAATGTAAAAATATTTCTGCCAGAAAAGTTGAGCAGTTACCATCAAAATAAAGTTACGTATATAGTGTCCAACATTTTTACCTCGTACAAAATCTCTTGGACTGAAAATATTTATTTCTAACCTGTCTCAGGGTCCCAGAGGAGCCTGGGGAAGTTTTAAACAAGTGACTTTCTTCTCGAGATTGACACACAGTCACAAGTTGGCAACCATAATGTTTTCTAGCCTGTGAGCCACAAACACCCACATAGAAAAGTTTGAAAGAGAAGCCAGCTAGCTAGGTTCTCCAACTGCTCCCCACATGGCTATACAGGCCTTAAGAACCAGCGATTTTTGTACAAGTTTACAGTTATACACAAGATATTTTGAAATGTCACTGTACAGGATGGAATTACAGCACTCCAGGTCTCTTCCGGAGATCTCTGCCTAGGGGACATGAGTAAGGAAAGGGGGTGAAGGTGGGTTACCGTCTTGCCCACCTACTGACCTCAGAAGGCCAAAGCAGGCGTTGGCTTCATTTCACATCCTTCTTACTGTGTGAATGTTTTCAGAGGTTTTTGTTGTTGTTTTCAGTTACATGTACTATTTAAAAAAACACACACACACACACTTCAAATGAACCTTATACAAAGCAGAACAGCAAGTCTGTTTTCTCATTTTAAGGAAAAGTGAAATACTTCAGGGGGTTTGCGGTCTGCTCAAGATCTGAGAGGTGAGTGTGGGCACTGGTAGGGCTCTCTCCACATAGCTTTGTTCGGGAGTGTCTCCACACTAGGCTTACTGTGCAGAAGCCTCTCCTGTTCTTACAGCCCTCGGTTAAGGAAACCGAAGAGTAACTTAGAAGGCTGCTACTCTGGTACGGCTCAGGCTGTAAATCCTTCTGAGCGGCAGACGGGGTCGCAGCCCTTAGTACAGCAGGCCAAGCCCTGAGGGGCCAGGAGGCATTGATCCGTCCCCGGAGTGCCGCCTGCTGGCAACTCAGAGTCCAAAGCCCCTGGGGGAGGGGGCATGGTGGCCTGGGGGGTCCTAGGGCAGCGGGGGCCGCCAGGAGCCTCACTCTGAATTACTCTCTAGGGCTCCATCATGCCCTGCCTTCCCATATGCAGGATGTGGACAAAGAGTGATGCGCAGCTGACTGGATGTCTTCGCCTCGGAAGTATTCCGTTTAAAGGCCTCACCCAGCTTCTAGCCTCGAAGGGCTCTCAGGGGTGGCCACCAGGAAGAGGAGCCCATGGTGGCCTAGCTCATATGGATGCTCTGAGGATTCTGGCTGCCGGCAACACGCAAAAACCCTGGACTTTTTCAGCCTAGCCTGCTGGCTTGGCCCAGGAACCAATGAAAGAGACAAAGAGGAGGAAAAAAGAAGGGAGGGAGAAAATGTGGATTTTATTTGTCTCCTGGTGATTGTATTAATAAATTAAATGAGAGCGCCGGGGTGTAAGGGTGAGAGAATATTGCACAGAGATAAACCTGGCCGCCCTCTGCCCCTGCGAGGCCGCCATATACAAGGCTGAGATGATGAATAGGAGCAGCCAGAGAAGATCGAAATGGGTCTGGGCTGGCTCCACTCTCTCCTACAAAACTATAGGGCAATTAATTGTGGCTTGTCCCCTCATCCTTCATCTCCTGGTGGCACATATCGATGGAGATTACTGCTGATGGACCATTTTATCACCTTAAATAAACAGTCGCCACCTCTTCTAACCTCAATCTAATATATGGCTTTATGTTCAGTTTCAGGGCTCTGGATAAAGAATGATGTAAAATAGCTAAATCATGTGTGTTACGAGGTGGGGTAGGGCTTGCACACAAAATGCAAGGAAAAGAAAAACAGAACAATATAAAAAGCCTGCACACCAACACTTAAGTCTCTTCCCCAGGGGACCAGGTCTAAATCGCTTGCTGGTCATTAACAGCCCGATATGCTAGATGGAAGTAAAACAGGGTGTGTCCTTTTGGCACTAAGAACTAGCAGGTTCTCAAGAAGCACTCCAACAATGAAGTGGCTTCGGAGAGATTAGGATTAAATTAGAACACACGATCCTCCCACATCCTCCAGGACAGCACCCTGAAATCCCCCACACACCAATCCTTACTACTCTCAGTCTCTTCCCCAAATCTTTGGTGAATGTGAAGTTGCCAACAATGAAAACTGCAACCCTGCTTCCACAGCTGTGGTTCCCAAAAACTGTTCCCTGCATGGGAGGGAGTGCTTTCCTAAACCAGAAAGGTCCTAAAGCACCCCAACACTGAGAAAGTATAACAGGACCCAACTCTATGCCTCAACACCAGAACAGGTTCATTTCCAGCCTCTTTCTCAGTATGAAGCTAGCCGGTCTTTACAAAAGCAATTATGAAAAGCTAACTATGCTGAGACGATCAGGGATTCTCTCTCTACTCATACCCCAGGCATGCCCAATGACTCCTTTTCAGTATCCTCCAGGAGTACTAACAAGGTCTCAGGAAACACTTCAGCTGCCCAAAACTTGAGAAGAGACCAATGGGATACAGCCCAGGGCTCAGGCAACCCAGCAGCAAAGAAGGACTGAGTACGTATTACACGTCGCAGCACTTGACTTTTAAGGGAGAGGGCAGCAGCTAAGCCTTGAGAGCGCAGGCAGGTCAATAACAGGAACCTACTGAGGGAGCTCACTTGGGCTAAGGTATGTGTGGTGTAATTGAAAATCTGATAGGAAAGCTACAAGCTCATTCACTGTGGCATCTGCCATAAGTGCAAACAGTCTTAAGGTGCAGCTGATCAGTTCTGGTGCACGTTACTAACCATGGGCAAAAGGAAGAGGAGAAATGAGGAGGCTCTGTGTTGCCTACTAAGAAAAGAGAGAAGAGACTAGACACTCCTTTAAATACAAAGTCACAAAGGGATGCTGTGCCAAATGATTGCTTTAACTTTACAAAAAAAAAAAAAGTTTTAATGAGAAATGGAGAGAGAGAGAGAGAGAGAGAGAGAGAGAGAGAGAGAGAGAGAA
>CM052715.1:38191632-38217974 GCA_028551405.1 Uromys caudimaculatus | reverse complement strand
GCGGCCCTAAGCAAGTGCCAAGTTTACTTGCGCAGGACCAGAGGTTGTTATCCCACCACCCAGAGCTACGGCTCCTTTCTCTTTTCCTTCCAACTGTTCTCTTTAATTAGCAACTAAAGAGAGGTGTAGCAATCTAACTTCCTGTCTTTTCTCCTGCATTTTGAACATTCAACCAAGTTCATTTGACTCAAAAGAGGATACCAGACCATTAACAAACTATGAATACATAAAACCACCATCCATTCTCTCCAACTCCATCGGAGGAGCTCTCTAGGTAACAAACTGGTGCATGGCCATATGTCAATTAGTAATCAGTCCTAATTCTTTCTCTGATTGGTGGATGTTTTCTCTAGTGAAAATATGTTCCATTTCACTACTACAGTGTGAAAACCACACATACCACAACACAAAGCCAGGGTTGCTATCTGTTACAACCCAGATTTAATCTAGAGAAATAGCTGCAAGCTTGAACAAGGTGCTCCCGATCGGCAATGATTCTATTTCCCTCGCAGTAAGAAGTACTGCCAAGTTTTCTATTTCACACTTTTAAAAAGAACTGGTTGTAAGACAACATCTGGAAGAAATTCACGAGGAAACACACATCTTTGAACTCGATTAAAACAATGCAATTTTATAAAATGTCTAAAGCCCTGAAATACACGGGTCCTCTTTAATGCACCAAAAAAACTGGAACTGCAACTCTTATCTCAAACCAACATTTTACCCTCAGACGCTAGAAATGAAAAAAGAAAATACAACTGCTGTTTTGGCTAGTGGTTACTGCTTCCACCACTACAACTCTCTCAAGAAGAGTGACAAGCCTCAACCATGTGGCCAATGCCCATTGTTATTTTTTTTTAAATCAAATTAACAATCTAGGAAAGTTTAAATTACTATTCTAATTATATTATTTCGTTTTGGTGAGAAATCAGGAAGTCTATGGTGTGGTAGACATTCTGCAGGGAGCAACTTACTAAAATAGAATAAAAGTAAATATTTATGATCTACTTTCTTATACAGAAGCCAAATGAAGAATGGATTGAAGAAAATCGATGGATGAGTGCTACTCTCAATGTGACTGACTTTCTCTCACTTTAAGGTTCTAGTCGAAGGTTTCGGAGAGATTAGTTAACACACATGTCAAAGCTTTAGGTGTTAACATATTATAACTCTTGAAATAACTAAGAAGTAACAGATGCATATCAACACACATTCTTAATCCTTCATTGAGGGTTTTCTTTCAAAATATCAGAATATAACCGTGCTTAGGACAGAGATTTGGAATTGTGAATACAGAATGCTTGGGGAGTTCTGCTATGTAGCTAGTCATTCACCGTTTACTTGAGGAAGAGGTAAGTTTCTTTCGCTAAATTGCCATCACTTCTAACTTTAAAAAAAAAATGTTTAAACGAATAAAGCAACACGGGTTGCAAACATTTGTGGGACCAAGGGTTGCTGGAGAACGCAGGATCTGCAAAGAACAACACTGTCCAGAGGCTGGAAATTTTCTTCTTATTCAGTGGGCTTTCTCCCCTTTCCTTGGCTTCTAAATAAATAGTTGCCCTACTAATAATATCTACCTGCAGAAAGAAACTGAATCATTGTCACAAATAATAAAAATTTAAAAAACCAACAACAAAATACCCTACTGCTGCGAGATCCCGCTTGGAAACCCTCGATAATCAAGGAACCCGAAAATGAGCTGCCACCGTTAACTCCATGGAATATAGACTAAGAAGAAAACCCTGGTCTCCACGCTCCCTAGTCCGGATCAGGCCATGCTGGGTCCACAAGGGCAATCCCGGCCGCCAGCTTCCAGTACCCGCCTGGCCCGGAACACTGGGCGGCAAGAGGGCTCAGGGCCGCTGGTATGGTAAAGCCTTGTGGTTGTAAAGCGGGGTCTGATGAAAGCGGAGAAACAGAAGCCCAAGGTGACACCCGAGCAATCCGTCTCTTCTCAGATGCCAGAAAAGTTTTGCCACAGTGATCCGGGTGGCAAGGGACAGCGGCTTGAACCAAGATCCCCCACCCTTCACCGGTGTCACCTTCCTGAGACCCTACCCGCCTTCTCCATCACTGCCTGCTGTCGCCAGCACCCGGGGCAGAGCGGGCGAGCTAGGGCTACGGCTACGTACGGTTGTTGGGGTCGCTGGTGTGCTGGTTGAGCGGGATGATTTCCATGCGCTGCTGCCCGTACAGGTAATAGTCCAGCTCCTCCGCGCTGCAGCGGAAACGTGGGACCCCACGGCCGTCTCCCACGCTGCCGCCGCCGCCGCACTTAGCCGGCCCGGGGCCCGAGGAGGCACCGAGGCACAGGTCCTTTGGGGGCAGTGGCTCCGCGGCCACCGCAGCCGCAGCTAGAGGAGCGAACACCGGCATCTGCGCCACCGGCAGGGCCGAGAGACCCGCCAGCGCGGCAGCGGCAGCGGCGGCGGCGGCGGCGGCTGCGGAGCAGGAGGAGGCAGAAGAGGCAGAGGTGGAGGAAGGAGCCGGGGTGGACGAGACAGATGAGAGTGAGGCGGGCCGCGGCCGCAGGCCATCCGGAGGAGGCTCGGCGCGCTCGGGAGGCGGCGGTGGCGGCGGCGGCGGCGGCTGCAGGGGCTGGGGCGCGCCCAGGGCGAGCGCGGCGCCGCTGCCTTTGAGCGGGCCGCCGCCTCCGCCTCCGTGCGGGAAGAGTTGCTGCCAGTGCTGCAGGTAAGCTGGGTCCACTTTGAGGAAGGCCGAGCCGCCGGGGTCCCCCGGCTTCAGCATGTCCGACGCCTCGAGCTGGGGGGCAGAGGAGGAGCGCAGAGTGAGCCGGATCCGGGACTGGACCAGACGGGGCGTGCGGGAGACTCTCAGGGAGCTGGGTGGAACACCGGAGCCCCCCTCTCGGCTCCAGCAACACCGCCCGCGGCTTCGGTCCCCGCTTTCCCCAACTCCACCCGGGCGCAAAGTTTACTTGGAAGCCCTGGCGCGCGGCGCGGAGGTGGCTGCGTGCACACGGTGCTGCCTCGTAGCCCGCGAACCCAGCTCCCAACCCCGCTAAGCTGGGACCCCAAAGCCGGCGCTTTCCGGCATAACTCCGGGCGGGACGTCTCCCCCGCCCCCAGCAAGCGCCCTGGAGCCAACCCGAGGCGAAGTGGCGCAGCGCCGGAGCCGCGCTGGCCTCAGGCGCCGGGAGGCGGGACAGTCTCGCCCCCCGCCCCTTGCCCCAGACCTCCGAGCTCCGGGTGCAAGGGGCCCACGCTCCGCAGCCCCGGTCCAGCCCCACCGTACCTGGGGACTGCGAGCAGCCGGCGGGGGCTAGCGTTCCTGTGTGCGGGAGGCCGTTTCGGTGCAAGAGCGGTGGGCGAGCTACATGACCCCACGCCGGAGGACACGGAGAGCCTTAGAGACCCCGCAGCCTGGAGCCCTCCCCGGAATGCCGGCAAAGGACACGGGGGCCCGCGGAGGGCGCAAGAGGGGCTCCGCAGAGTGCGCCGGAGCGCGGGAGGACGCGGGACGGAGCCGCCTCCGGCTGCTGCGCTCAACCGCTTCGGCGCTTGGGCTCTGCTCTGGCAGCCTCTCCGCTGGACACGTGGGTTTTACGACAGCACCAAATACTTGTGTGTGCGTGTGTGTGCGTGCGTGTGTGTGTGCGCGCGCGTATGTGTGGGTAAGTGTGTAAGCGCGCGTGTGGATGGAGAGGAGGGAGACTGAGAAGGGGAAGAAGGGAGGAGGGAGGAACGGGAGAGGGAAGGAGGGAAGAAGAGAGGAGAGAGGAAGGAGAAAGAGGGAAGGGAGGGGGAAGGAGGGAGGGAGGGAGGGAGGGAGGAAGAGAGAGAGAGAGAGAGAGAGAGAGAGAGAGAGAGAGAGAGAGAGAGAGAGAGAGAGAGAGAGAGAGAGAGAAAGCCGAGGGGAGAGGGAAGAAGGAGTAGGCGGGAGCAGGCCAAGGGAACATAGGGGAGGGGAGAGGGAAGAAGGAAGTTCAAACTAGGCTGGACCAGCAGACACCCGGTGCGTCTCCGCCTCTCCCGCACAGACACCTCCTCTGTACACACACACACACACACACACACACACACACACACACACACACTTTTTTAAATTTTATTTTTTTGGCGTGACGTCTCCGGCTTGTTTGTACTTTTTCTGTCCGCGATGTATCTTTTTCTAGGTGTCCAGATCCCAAAAGCTATGGAAACACACAAAACCAGGCAAACATCTCCGGGTCAGCTGGTGTCTGTAGTGGAAGCAGCGCACACCGCGGGAGGCGCGTCCACCCAGTCCTCACAGCGAGTTTGCTTTTCAGCCGGGTTCAGATTTTCCTGGAATGCTGTTGGGTGCCAGAGTTGACTCTCCCGCCAAACAATCTCTAACATAAATCCTCTAGAGAGAAAAGTTGGGGGCGAGGTGGGGCACGCTGTGCGCTGGCGTGAAACCTTCAGTCCGCAGCCTGAGCGAAGCTGGAGGACTTGGGAGCGAGGGTCTCTAAAGGACGATCCAGCCTGACCCGGGTAGAGAGGCAGCTGCAACAGAGCCTACTTCTAGTGCTTTAGTGTTCAAGCACCCTTATTTTAGATTTGCCTTCCAGGATTCTCTGCCTCTCCTTGATGTACCTCGAGCCTTACATTTGTGCCTTAACTATTCCTGAAAGCTGCTGAGGCCTGCCCTTGGAGGTCAAATACGGGCTTCTTTCATTCAACTCTAGCGTTACGGATTCAGGAGGCAAGCGCAGCCCCGCCCTACCATGCCATCCCCCAGAGCTTGGAGCTGCAGCAGTTTCACCACTAGATCCACCCTCTAGGCACTCGCCCCAAACTCTTAGCTTTCTGGCATTCACAACGCTCAGTGGCAGAGGGCAGTGACAAACTCTGTGAAACTGGCCAACTCCAGGGCTTTCTCCTGGCCAGGATTCTGTCCACACCTTAAAGAGGAGGAAAAGTGGCATTTATCTTTCCACAAGCAATCCTGGCCTTATTTAGCAGTCACCATTCCGAACAAGCAATCTCCATTCTTTCCTAATTTCTTCTCATTTCGTTTTCTCTTCCCACCACCCATTTTGTCCAAGCCTGGGAAACGAGCTGTTTAGACTTTGTCCAGGTCTCAGGCAGAACGCCTCTCTCCCGGTTGGAGCCTAGTTGGACCGAAAATGTTTTGACTGGCGTCGTTATGACAAGGTCATCCGTCATTCCTGGATAGATTGATAGCACCCAAGTCTGAGGCAAGTACCACGAGGGAAAACCCACCACGTTGTAGACCCCGAGGCTAACCAGGCAGTCCTCGAAGACTTCAGACAACTCCCTGAAGGGAAGGATGAAGTTCCAGGCCCCTTTCAATTAATCTGTGTCCAGAATTGCTATGGCTGAAAGGACCTCGGGAGACAGAACAAACTCTCACATTCTCCTAGTTCACTGGGGAGAGACCAGGACCTTTCTAAGGTCTCTGTGGGAGACCTTCTGGGGATGGAAGTCCAGTCACTGCCCTCCTGCTCGGTTCTGATCAAAGCCTACTAGTTCCCAGAAATGGAAGTGCTAAAGAATCACAACCTTCTTCCTTCCCTAGAAAGTATCAGGACTTTGAGATGCTCATAGCAGCAATTGCTTGGGAGGCCTCCCAGCCAGTCACACTGTGGCTAGAGAGGGTGGGCAGGGCGCTCACGTTCATCCCAGCAAAATAAGCTGCCGTTAATGATTGATTAGGTCGTGGGAAGCGCATACATTTAGTGTATCTAGCAACGGCAAGGAATTATTAACCCCCTTATTGCATACAGATGGTGATCAGAAGGTTCTCAGAGGTTAGGTAGGTTGCCTAAGGTCGGACCATTAATGAATGATTGAGGCCCATTCAAACCCTGCTCAGTGGGACGCTAAGTATATTTTTCTAACTACATTAGCCTAGTATCTACTCATTGCATTGATCCTGGGTTGGAATGTGGTGGGGTATCACAGGAGACGAGTAACGTGATTCCGGGGTAAGGAATTAGGCCAATGAGGAAGTAAAGGCCCTCTCTTTCATTATGCCTGCTGTAGAATATCCTCGCACTACCACTTCCCCACACTCACCACTACCAAGCGTTCCAGAGGTACCGAGCACAAGTGGACGGTGAGGAGACAGGATCCTAGATGCCAGAAGACATAGGGAATTTCCTTGAATTAGGAAGTCACAGTTACTGCCCTGAGGGTTGAGAGCAAAGTAGGTCTCCAGCGGGAGTGTCTACAGACTGGGCATCCCCAGAGCCTCTGCAGGATCCAAGGCGCGACTGGGGCTGAGGTCAGCATGGGTCCTTGCACTCTGGGCGGAGCACAGTGAGCCTAGGCCGGCCAGCTAGCTGCGGGGGCGACACGAGCAAAGTCGCTTTTCCACTAGGGCTGAACCTCGCAGGCTTAGTCCTGGTCAGCCTGGAACATCTTGGGGATTTTAGAAAGTGAGCCCACCGACCTCAGAGGTGTGTGTCCCTCAGATCTGTTGCCTTCTCTTAGTACTTAGAAGATGGGCAAACAAATCACTCCGACCACTTAGGAAGCGATCAAACCTGCATAAAAATCCATCGCTCCGGAATCGATGGGTGCATATTTGCCGGGAATTTGTTCCAGGGGAATGAATAAGGAGCGGGAGGGAGTGTAGTAGATGCAAAGGGGGACACGGTAGTGTTTTTCTTCATTGATTAATGACCTCGAAAATAAAACAAGTGGGAAGAGGAGTCTGGATCGATAAATTAACTACCCCAATTTATCATTTCTCCAGGATTTTCCCCCCGAAAAATTCCGCCTAGGAAGCCCATTGTATCCTTAGCTGAGCAGGTAGAGTGGAGCTAGTGACTGAGCAGGGAGACCGTGGTGCGGCAGACTGAAAGGCAAGGAGGTGATCTGTACAGGAGGCGCTCCGTCGGACTTCATTTGACATACAATTAAAAAGTTTGCCTTCCATATTAATTAGGTTTTTTTTCTTGGTGGGGGAGGGAAACAAATGGCCGTCACCTTTGACAGGACTCCAATAAGAGATTCAACAGCTCTCCGTTCTGCCCAGGGTGTTCCTGTTTCTAGATTTAAGGTCACGGGTGGCTGAGTTAATAATTCATTAATATAGACATTTATTCAGAAGGTTTTTCTGAGATCTGCTCTCCCTGCCTCCTCTTAGAGATTTATTTTCCTGAGAAGTGGATTGGGGGGAGACTGCTGGTTAAAGGGGGATAGGAAAAAAGAAGGGGGACCCCGACTAGCCATCCTAGTGGATAGGTTCCTTCAGCTTACCACCAAATCTCTGGTCAAAACTCTGGTTGAAAATGTGTCATCCCTTGGACAAGGATTCTGGCCCTAGTGGCCCTTTCTCCCATCTCTATAGATGTCCCCAAAGCTCCTTTCTCTCTTAGTTTAAGAGTCTAAGTGAAGACAAGTCTCTGTTGGCTTCTCGTCTAGGCTCTGCCCCACAGTTACCTGGCAATAGCCAGGTGTGCCTGACTTGCTATAAAAGGGGCTGCTTGCCCCTCCTCACCCTCTGGCTCTCTTCTTTTCTCCTCTTGCTCTTGTTCCCTTAGTCCCCTCCCCTCTCTCTCCCTCCCTCCCTCCCTTCCTCCCTTCCTCCCTCTCCCTTTTCCTCTCCCTCTCCCTCTCTCCCTCTCCCTCTCCCTCTTCTCTCTCTCCCTCTCCCTCCTCTCTCTCTCTCTCTCTCTCTCTCTCTCTCTCTCTCTCTCTCTCTCTCTCTCTCCCTCCCCTACCCCCTCAGTTCCCCTTCCCAGGAGAAAGGGATGCCTCAGTATGGCCCGCAGAGACACCCCTCCCCCACACCATACCTTGCCTCCACCAAACATATCATATCCCTGGCTTTTCTTCCTTTCTTTTTATAAAACACAACAATCTCAGGGAGGACCCTGGAGTCAAAGCAAAAGAAACTCTTTACAAAGCTCCCTAAACCTTTCCCAGAGGGGCTTTCAAACTTGCCCAGACCTGGAATTTAGGAGTTAACTTCCTAGGAGCACAAAAATTTCAGGTAGCTACTTTTCAGAAATGGGACCACGATGGGGGGCGTGGCTGGGGGGGTGGCACAATGCCTAAAGCCCAGGTCCTGGGGTTTACACTCTAAGGAGATAGAGGCTGGGGGGGGGGGGGTGCCTGAGAAAAGAAGTGCCATAGAAATCATAGGGGTGACTAGGAAGAAGGGAGCAAACCCAGGCAGAGGTTGAGACACACAGTCATTGGTGCTAGGCTTCTCCTAGAAGGTGTTGTATGAGATTTAAGCAAGAGCACACCAGTATTGTCCTCTGGATGAGGCACTCTGTGGCTCAGGTACTAAAGCAGTAAAGGGGCCTTTGGGAGTAAGAATCCTACCTCTTGGGCTTCTGGCCTCACTATCATCCCCCAGGACACTGTGTGTTATTGGATATCCCTCCAGAATGCCCAGTCATGGAGTTGCCTCTGCATCTGGTGGCTTAAACTGACACCGCGACCTACCTCCAGTTGTCTGGCTCTAACTCCCTTCAAAGATGAAATGAAAAGATGAGACCAGTGTGGCTTCCCATCCTAAGCTTGGTGTGAAGCAGACACTGCCTTGTGACCTCCCTGTCCTCTGTTCCCACTTCCTAGAGCTCTGGTGTCTGGGGTGTGAAATGCACTGGAATCAAGACAGCCCACCATTTTTTTGTTGTTTCGCTGTAGTCTTCCCACTTCTATGTTCTTACTCAGTGAGAGACGAGTGACAGCCACTGTGAGAAGTAAAAGGGAATGGGGTGGGTGAGGTGGGGAGCATCCTTCAGCTCCTCAGACTCTGCCCTTTCCCCAGGTGATGCAGCAGGAGCCTTGGTATTCTGAAGACACACCATCCTCTTCAGAGACACAAACAGCTTAAATGTTCTCTCAGATTGGTTCCTACCACAGTCTGTACGGTGAAGGCAAGCTTTTTATTTTACGAGGGCAATGATAGCCTCTGGAGCCTGGAGGCCAAGATAGCCTCTTCCTAAGCATTGTCTTTTATTCTCTGCCAGGACCATGTCAGACAGCACCTGTTCACTTCACAGGAAATGCAGCAGGACCCTCTAGCTGCTTTCATCTTGGTCACCCAATGTCTGCCGATTACACAACGCTTCTTAGCCACCCTTGTCCTGATTTGGATTTGATCCACTGACCTTGAGGTGAAAGGTTGCACAGTATATTACAATCCCTGGGGCCATCCATTCTCACAGGGAAGCCTCTAAATATATCCTTTCCATTCACATAAAAGTCAGGTATTAAATTTGATATGATCTCCTGAATAAAAATGTATCTGTGACAGTTAAGCCCTGTAAAGACTTAATAAGCCGACATTGGGTAAAACAAAACAAAACAAAACAGTGACCCTTCCTTCCTTCCTTTCTTCCTTCCTTCCTTCCTTCCTTCCTTCCTTCCTTCCTTCCTTCTTTCTTTCTTTCTTTCTTTCTTTCTATCTGGAGATGATAAGGAAAATGTAAATAATTAGACAGGATAATCTACTCCTTCAGAAAGTCATGTATTCTTTGCACTCTCTTTAATCGATTGTCTTTTCTCTGGGAATTAAGTCTCCAGTTTTTCCAAGAGCCCATAGAAATACACAAACCCAGCTAAAGTCATCTACAAAGGCAGTAGATACTATCTCATGGCCACCTGTGGTGTGGGAGAAATGTCTGATAGACACCTGTGAGACAAGCATCTTTGAAGTTCTAGCAAATGCTCCCTAGTTTCAAGAGCGGCTCCCATTGGTAATCAGCTTGTAGCCTACATCAGTTGGAGTTTGTATACTTTAAGTTCTAATCAGGATGAGGCCAGCATGTAACAGTGCATCTGTTAGAAATTAGGAACAGATGCCATGTAGATTTGCATCCTGAGGTCTGCCAATTCCTGGTACATAATGAGCTCCCCTACATGCCTGGCCAGAGCCTTAAGGGGTCAGGATAACTTCCACTTCCATGAGTGTGCAGGTCCAGAGGCGCTCTCCCTGTTCTCCTAGATCTCGCATCTACTTGCAGGTGCTCTGAGAAGTCTTTCTGCCTCTCATCACATACTCTCCTTCATAGACTCAGATTCCCACGCCCCTCTGAGCTAGGATGATACTAAGCATTAAAGAAACATTTCCAATGAGTCTGTACTATGTATAAGCCTAGTACTGGTTAGTTTTTGTCAACCTGACATAAACTAGAGTCACGTGGGAAGAGGGAACCTCAAGTGAGAAATTGCTCCCATTGGATTAGTCTGTGGACATCTGGGGGAGCATTTTCTTGATTAATGATCGGTGTGGGAGGGCTTAGTCTCCTGTGGGTGGGGCTACTTCTGGGCAAGTGGTCCCACAGGTGGTAAGCAAGTACACTGAACAAGCTTTAGGAACCAAGCCAGTAAGCAGCACTCTGCAGAAGAGTCTGCTTCAGTTTCTGTCTCCAGGTTTCTGCCTGACTTCCTTCAATATGTACTACAAAACTGTAGGATGAAATGGACCTTCCTCTCCAAGTTGCTATTGGTCGTGATGTTTATCACAGCAACAGAAAGCAAACAGAACAATCCTGTAGTGAAGGAAAGGAGAAAACCTCTCTCTCTTTTATCTGTGTGGAGATGGACAGCTTGTTTAAAAGCCTAAATAAAGAAGTAGGACATACTGTTGCAAAAGAAGGGTGAAACTCTGGTGTCTCTGCTACCCAAGATTCCAAGCTGTGGAAGTGTCTCAGGGGCTCAGCTTTCCTTCTAGAACCAGGCTCTAGGGCCAGCAAATGATGTAAGAGTTCAGAAGAGAAAGCATCCCTCTGGTCCAGGGTGATCAACACTGCTTCAGAAATGAAGACACAACATGGGTCACAAAGACTCTTCTTCCCGCCAGTGGGTGGGGTGAGAATGACAAGGGCAGAAAGGAGAGGGCCTGAGCAAGGAGTCAAGGAGGGACTGACACAAAACCTGCAAGGCAGGGAAATCCTTTCTTTATTCATGAGAATGATTGGCTGGTTGGCTGCTTTCTCTAAGAGCCATGACTATATCTGGTTGGTGAACCTTGAGCTACGTTTCAGACATTTGCAAAGCTGCTTTCATGAGAGTGTTCTGATCTAACATGTATTTAGGTGTGAGTCTGAGAACCAGCATACAACTGAGACTGTTTCATGGTTGGGAGGTGACCGATAAGATGCCAACACAGCAGAAGCTGTGCCAGAATATGGGTTTGTGAGCCTGGCAGTGCCCCTGCCTGGCTCTGAATGGACAAGTTATTATTCTCTTACTCACCCTTTGTGAAATAATAAGTAAATAAATAAATAAGCAAGGAAGCAAGCTGAGAAGTTCAAAAGACTAGTGATCTTAGAGCCTTCAGAAGGAAAAAATGTAAGGAAATGTTTCAGAACAAGCAAACGCATATCCCAGAGATTCAATTAGCCAGGATTCCTTTCCTGTTAAAAGAATAAAAAATAAAGGAGAAATTACAGAAAAATTACTCAAGATTCTTGAGATGCCAAGTCAAATATACAAATCTAAAAATGTGAAGCTAGGATCCACGAACAAGAAAGAACATGTGGTGTTTGTCTTTGTGGGTCTGGGTTACCTCACTCGGTATAATATCGTTCAGTTCCATCCATGTTCCTGCAAATGTCATAATCTCGTTGCCTTTGCAGCTGAATACAATTCTATTGTGTAAATGTACCACATTTTCATTATCCAGTTTTCCAGTGGATCAGAATCCAGGTCATTTTGATTTCCAAACCACTGTGAATAGAGCAGCTATGGTCACTGAAGTGCGAGTGTCTCTACACTAGGGATACAGCGTCCTTTAGGTAGATGTCCCTGAGTGGTAAGTTGGGTCCTATTGTAGGAAGTTCTGTTTCCAGCTATCGGAGAGTCCTCCATTATGGCTGCATCAATGTATACTGTCACCCACAGTGAATAAGTCTTCTTCCTTCCCCAGATCATTGCATGCCCTTTTGGTCTTGAATTTTTTTAAATGATTTATTTATCTTATGTATATGAGTATACTCTCTCTTCAAACACACAAGAAGAGGGCATCAGATCCCATTACAGATGGTTGTGAGTCACCATGTGGTTGCTGGGAATTGAACTCAGGACCTCTGGAAGAGCAGTCAGTGCTCTTAACCGCTGAGCCATCTCTCTAGCCTTGGTCTTGAGTTTTTGATAACCACTCTAAGAAGGGTGAGGTGGAATCTCAATGTAGTTTTAATTTGCATTTCTCTGATGACTAATGATGTCAAACATTTAAAAATAAATTCATTTGCCATTTTTACTTCCTTAAGAATACTTTCACGTCCTTCTTGTTTACATGTTTATTTATTTATGGTGTATGTTCCACAGCATGCAGAATGAAGTCAAAGGATTACTTTCAGGAACCTGTTCTCTCCTGTTACCACCTAGGTTCCAGGGATTGAACCCAGATTGTCAGACTTCATGCAAGCACCTTTCTTTACCTGCTGAGCCACCTCACTGACCCTGCTTGTACTTCTTGGGTTGGGTTGATGTCTTGATCTTGAATTGTACAGTCCAGGAAGCTAGAAAGGAGTTATTGGGAGAGGGTTGCCTCAGGGGGGTGGGAATAGTAGAATACAGGCACAGTGAAAATCGAGGAGGAATCCAGAGCATTGAGTGGTTTAAATGGGATGGGGAGAGGAGGGCGTTGGAGGTAAGGGCTAACAAGAGTGAAAGGCATATGAAAAAGAAACATAGAACCCCACTATTTTATAAGCCAAATTAAAAATAAACATTAAAGAAAGAGTTTGAAGGGAGATATCCTCCATGGCTTCTCCTAAAAACCATGCAATATTAAAAAGAAAAAATCCAGTGCCAGAAGAGGGGACTTATGGGGTCTCAAAGGCTCCCAAAGCAGATCAGCTCTTGCCGTTCCTCTTGGCTGCCCAAGAAGTAGATGATAAGACACTATTACTGAAGACACCATACACATTGGTTGCAATATATAGATATATTGTATATATGCCTATCTGTATGTATATGTATATATGCATATACATATATATCACACATGTATATATATAATACATACACATATAATATATATGTATGTATACATATACATAATATATATGATATACATACACATATACACCTACATCAAGCCAGAATTGAGGTAGAAGCTTCCTCACGAATTGATTGCACTCCTGTAAATTGGTACACCTCCCTCCAGAAAGTACTGAACAATTGTGAACCCTGTGAATGACAATACCAAGATGCCATGTAGAAGATGTCCACTGGTACAACACTGGCATGATTGTCATGGAAGTAATTAACTGGATTCTGATTGGACTTTAGGCCTACTTTGCAGACCTAAAGAAACTTATACCTATTACTGCAAAGCTCATGGCTAAGAAAACTATAGGCTCTAAGAGGGAACCACTACTATTGTTTTGCTAACTGGACATGATCTCAAACTGCCTTGTAAATATTTATGTTTATATTCACAGATCAGTGCTGCTCTCTGCCTTGGTCAGAGAGCTTCTGCAGGCAGTGAGCAATCATTATTGCAGAGACTAATAACCAGTAAATGTGCTCAGTACAAGTAACTGTAAGTGTTCTGCCCTAAATGGGATATAGGAGAAGTGGACCTATTTAGCAATAGTTCTTGGGGGCTGAGCTCGAGTTTCTTTGGCAGCAGTTCAGTTCCATAACAAACACCGAATACTACTCAGCAGCTGCAGACCAGTCCTCTGGGCAGGCAGATACCATGCACGAACTGGCAGCTACAGTCCAGTCCTGAAGAAACCACAAGGCTCACCAACCAGCCTGAGGTGAGGCTGAGTAGGTGGCAAGCTGCTGCAGGAACCTCACGAGCAGTTCTTCGGCAAGTTTCTCTCATGTTTGCGTTACCACTAGTGGAGATCAACACTATGTAAGGCGAACCAATACATGTGCGTTGTTAGCGAAGAATAGTGAGGTGGAGCAAACCAAACAGGTGCTCCTCTCCCACTGTCTGTGGAATCATATTTGTATTCCTTTATCATGCGTCCTTTCATGTGTCTGCTATAGCAAAACGTCCTTTCACCTGTGTCTGCTCCAGGAAACCATTCTTTCACGTGTCTGTTTGGCTAGACATCTTTCACCTGTGTGCCCTAGCAAACCATCATTTGACATCACTGACTTTCCAGACAAACTAGAAGTTTCCACTTCACATATGTATATGAAACTGTGAAACTAAAACATTTGAGAGGAAAAGACAAAACCTAGGAGGGGCAACTACTTTACCACGATAAGACCATTTTTCCTTTAACAAGAATACTAGATGCTTTGCTTTGCTTTATTTTTTGGCTTTTTGAGACAGGGTTTCCGTGTGTTTTGAGCTGGCCTTTAACTTGCTATGTGGATCAGACTGACCTCAAACTTGTGATTCCCCTGCCTCTGCCTCCCAAGGAGATGGTAGCTGAGCTCACTGTACCTGGCAGGATTGCTTGACTCTTAAGGAAAACTGGAAATAAAATGTGGCCCATAATGAGATAATCCTGAATCCATTTTTGACACTGATTGACAAGTGACAGTTGAGAATTGATCGGAACTTTGACATTTTGGCAATGCAGTGTTTAACAATTTGGTTTTGAAACTGTTGTGCAGAATGACCACTCTTTGAGCTTTTCCTTCTTGTCTGTCTGCCCCGGCAGGCATTTTCAATGGAAGCTTATGTTAGGGTTGATAGGTATTTTATTTGACAGCAGCCTAATCGTTTAGGTATAGATTTCAAAATCAAATGTTTGCTCCATAAGCAAATGTTTTCGAACAAAAGCATTTTCCACAATTGTTCCATTGAAACAAATGTCTGTCTTGGAGTCAGCATGGAAAGCCAAGCATTCTATTAAGCTTGCTCCACAGGACAGCCACTACTGCTATGTCCCCTTTAACATTCTATGTTGGCCATGTTCTCTTTCAAATCTCTGTGCGTTTCTCACTGGGGAGGATGAGAGAAGGCATTTTCCAATGAGTGTTTTCTTGGTAAGAATAAATAGGAAATACATACTATATTGAACTTCATCTGTATAGCTGCCATGTGTTGGTGATGTGATTATTTGCAGTGTTTATCTATTTTTGTTTCCACATACAGGATGTTGAGAAGAATTGGTTTCAGGCTTCTATGTGGACGAGGAAGCAGAAAGATTGTAAAGAGCTGAGGAGGACTCCAAGGAAACAGTCCTCCAGACAGAACAGGACGGATGCACATCTGAACTGTGGAGACTGTGGCAGCCTGCACAAGACCTGCACAGGTTCCAGTCAGGCAAAATCCTAGCACTGAGGAGAATGGACACAAAGTCCCACCCTAACCAAGAAGCTATTTGTGATTGATACCTGCTGGAAGAAGGGAAATTGGTTTTCTCCAATGGAGTGTCACTGGGGATATCAACCACACTCCAGGATGGGCCCCATGACCAAGAGAAATTGACTGATGCAAATGGACTCCGTGCTTCTTAATGGACTTTTTGTTTTGTCGTCTTTTGTTTAGGTAGTTATTGGTCTGCTCTGTATTATTTGTTAGTTTATTTTCATTTTTAATGTTTGTTGCTTTCCTTGGAATTTATTATTTAAGAGAGAGAAAAAGAAAGAGAAGGAGAACTTGAAGTTGAGTGGAAAAGATCTGGGAAGAACTGGGGGGAATGAATGGTTCCGTTGGTAAAAGTGCTTGCCACCAAGCCTGATGACCTGGGATCAATCCCCAGAACTCTCATGGTAGGAGAGAGAGAACCATATTGTCCCCTGGCCATCACACATACACCATAGCTCATGTGCACCCTTCCATACACACACAGAATAAAATAAATAAATTAGGCTGGTCTAGTTTCCCTATATTACTGAGGAATCTTTTCAACTGCAAGTGACAGAAACCAAATGACTCCAGTGTGTCACCATGCCTTCAATACTCATCTTTTGGTCTTGATGATGATAATTTCTCCTCATCTTTTGGTCTGCCTCTTTTATTCTGATTTAATCTAAGGTAGAATCTTTTCTTTTCCTTCTTTTTTTTTTTTGCTTCTTGTTGTTTTGTTCATTTGTTTTGTTTTGGTTTTGGTTTTGGTTTTTGAGACACAGTTTCTTTGTGGAGCCTTGGCTGCCCTAGAACTTGCCCTGTAAGTCGGGCTGGCCTGGAACTCACAGAGCTCCACCTGCCTCTGCCTCCCCAGTGCTGGGAATAAAGGTGTGAGCCACCACGGCTCAATCTCTTTCCTCTTTTATTCATCTAGATTGCAATTCAGAGATACATGAGTTGTTCCTTAATTATTCCCATAAAAACGCCTGGAATCCGGTGTCAATAGAGTGATATGGATCACACTCGTGACCTTCTCACACCCGTGTCCTTCATTATCGTGAAGTGCGTTGACTCTTCAAGCCTGGACCTTAGTCCCAACGAAGCCCTGTAAACTTAGAACAGGAAGTTTCTCAAAGAGAAGCCAAGGTATGTAGAAGAGTGAGGATAGATATTAAACTATAAAGTTGTAGAGAGATAGCACAGCTGTTAAGAGTACTTCCTGCTCCTTCAGAGGCTCTAGTTTCACTTCCCAGCTCACAAGTGGGTGGCTCACAATCAATCACCTGTAACTCTAGCTCCAGAAGACTTGATGCCGCCTTCTGGTCTGCATGGGTATGCACACACACAGCATACACCCATACAGGCACAAACACATAAAAATAAAAATAAATCCCTTTAAAAAGGTAAAATATTTCTTCTTTAGGCAGGTGATGTATGCTCGCAGTGAAACCATTTTGTAAGGAAAGTTACCGTCAACAAACACCGGCTAGTCATACAGAAGCTCCCTTCATTTCTTAGGATGCTGAATGGGAGTTCTTGATCTTCTTTTGAAGCTACTGTGTCTCTTACTAACAGAGCTTTGACCAGTTTTTTTTTTTTTTTTTTTTGGCTTCCCCAGCAAATCATCCTGGGACACATATCAGTAGCTAACTTACCCAAGAAAACCTCCTCTTCCTATTCACTTTCTAGGGTTGATTTTTGAAGTCACCAGTGAAATGTCAGTAGAAGTCCTTGGGTGGAATGTCTAAGAATGTTCTGAAGAACAGACAGCTTCCACTATCATGCCTCTTAGATCTTTGATCTTTACCCTAGGTCCTTGTCCTCTTCCTCCTCCTCCTCCTCCTCCTCCTCCTCCTCCTCCTCCTCCTCCTCTTCCTCCTCCTCCTCCTCTTCCTCCTCCTCTTCCTCCTCCTCCTCCTCTTCCTCCTGCTCTGGTGCTAATGTGTTAGTTGGAGGTTCACAAGTCATCTTCCAAAACTGAGGAAGAAGGATACAGGCTAAGGGACGGAAGAACCACAAAAAAGAAGACTGGGTCCTTTTGTAGAATCAATTAGCTAAAGTACTACCTTGAACTACCTGTCCGGAGACCTCTTGAGCAACACAGGTAGACTCTTTCCCTCTAGCCAGATGAATTCTTAACCAATATGCAAGCTCCTTATCCTGTCATTCAGAATGATTTTATTAATTAGGTACACCACTTGGTGGCTCCCTACTTTAATTATTCTTGTTAACAGTAGCTAATACTATAGTGTCTACTGTTTAGGCAGGCTTCTTGATAACATGGGTAGTATAACTAGACACTGAATACATAAATCTAAATTATATCATATAGATTCGAGTATGTAAACTGGATTCATCTGGGGGATGGAGCTGGTACCTTACAAATAATGGGGTTCACTTCCCCAGTGCTTCAGGAGATGGCTGTTCTGTGCCATTCTAACATTCAGGGCTTAGACTCTTTCTCTTCCCAGTCATAGGAACTGAATTATGCCCTCACGTATCATGTACTCATAGTCCTCAACCTGTCCTGAAGTGAGGGTCTCCTCCTGTGCCCCCATCTAGCTCCCATTCAGTCTTCTGAGCTCAACTACACTTTCATAAGCACTTCTTTCCATGAAGGAAGGAAGACGAAGGGACCCGTCCCCTCGGATGGAGCACACTGATAAAATTACTGTATTGCTATTGCCTTTCACAAGCCTTCTTCATGGGCTCGTCGTTCCCACTCACGTCTTGTCAGCACGGGCCAGAAGCATGTGGTCCATTTTCTCTTTAAATGGAAATGCCAGCACTCCTCTGTGAGCTGGCAGAACACACCTGAATCTCACGCAGTAACGGCCAAGGCCTTCTAAATGAGCCCCATTGAGTGTCATCAGGAGGCTCAGAAATCTACGTTTCAAACATGATGTGATCTAATCTATGAAGAGAAAAGAGCTAGCAACTTACTTTGCCCCAGAAAATGATTGAATGATCTTCTAAATCAATCAAGTTAAGTTTGAATGAGACCTAAATTTGAGAGGCATTCATGAATTCTATGTGAATATGGAGTTGAGGACAAATGTAACATTAGCTCTTGGCAAAATCCAGTCAGCCTTCATTTGCTAACTACTCTTAGCTTCTAGATTTCTGAGTCCAAATAAATATACACACTGGAACCCCCTTCACAGCTGGGTGTTGCAGAACTGGGTGGAACAGGGATGTGGTAGATCAGGAAAGACAGAAGGCTGAGAAGGAGAGAAAGACAAAGTGTTCTCCTTACTCCTCAGAAGAAACTCAACAGCAGGATCTAGGACCTTCCTTCTGCCTGCCATTTCCATGGTCCCTCATGTAAGGGGTTAGTTATGAGTGGATGCAGCTAGCATCATGTAGGTGAGTTACATGAGCCCTGTATCCTTCCCTCAGCTAAGTTCATCAGGAATGGGAGCCTGACTCAACACAGCTACCTATGCATGAAGAGATTACCTCATTCAGTTATCTTTGTCTAGAGACAAACTATGCAAGAGAGGGATTCCCTGATCAATCATATCTTTTCTTCTGGGTGGTACAATTCTATAATAGATCCTTTGGGTCTATAACAGCAGGTTTGTGGGAAGGAGAAGCAAAAAGCCAAATCTCTCTGTAGCAGTTGGGTAGAAAAGAATTCAGAAGACATAGAGTAGTTAGAATAATCAGATGTAGGTTGAGCAGTTAGAATAATCAGATGTAGGTTCTTTAGTTGCTTCTTCCATATTTCTTCTTTTCTTTTTCTTACTTCTCTTCCCCCATCTCCCCTTCCCTCCTTCCCCTTCTCTCCCTTCCTCCCTCTTTTGTTCTTTCTTTGCTTCTCTCTCTCTCTCTCTCTCTCTCTCTCTCTCTCTCTCTCTCTCTCTCTCTCTCTCTCTCTCTCATTCTTTCCTTTCCTCCCTGCTTGCCCTCCTTCTTATTGTTTGAGACAACATCTGATAATGTGGCTCTCCATGGCCTAGCACTCACTATGTAAACCAGGCTGGGCTTGAATTCACAGAGCTCTGCTGGAATTAAAGACATGTGCCACCATGCCCACTCCATCAAGAATCTATGTTTATGTAGATTCTTACAAGAGTACAAGAATCTTTGTTTACACATGCTTTGCATGCATGGTGTGTGTGTGTATGTGTGTGTGTGTGTGTGTGTGTGTGTGTGTGTGTGTGTGTGTGTGTGTTAAAAGAGGATTTACTAGAGTGGCTTACAGGTTGTGGTCCATCTAGTCAAAATAACATTCTCTCAGTGGAAAAGCCAAAAAACTGGTAATTGTTAATCCACGAGGATTCTCACCTGGTCTTCATTCTACACTGGAATTCTGAAAAAGTATACTCTAATGCCAGCTAAGTAATGTCTCATCAGCAGAGCAGATGAACTTACCAGCAAGAGTAAGACAAGCAGGCAAAAAACAGAGGCTTCCTTCTATGCCCATTTATATGAGCTGACACCGTATGTCCCAGATTCAGGGTAGACCACCTTACCTCAGATGATTCAGATTTAGGGTTGAGTCTTCCCACCTCAAATGATCTAGTCAAGAAAATCCCTCATAGACTTGCCCAGCTGCCTGGGTTTTTGTAGATTTCAGAGATAGTCAAGTAGTCAACCAAGATTAGTTATTACACAGAAGCTGAAATTTGTCATCCAATTCTTCATTTTCACTTCCTAGAAATGAAAATAATGTGTGATATATGATGCTCAAAGTGTACAGCTACTATTAGAATTAAATTAAGGATTGACAAAATAAGAGAAACTTAAGAAGGAGACACTAGCCTTTCTTCAGCCTAAATATGTAAGTTAGAAGAGAGTTCTATAAACAATTTCCCCCAAGAAACTATATTTGGGGATGCTAAAAATGTTCCTGCTCAAAACTATAACAGTTCAGTATTTATGCTTTCAAAGTTGTGAGTATTGAAAGTTGATTTGGTTGCATTTATTTTTTCTAATATATATATTATATTATATATAATATATATTTTATATGCCATATATATATACGCCACAGCATGTGTGTGGAGATCAGGAGTTGCCTCTTTCCTCCCACTGTGTGGGTTCCAAGAATTGGGCTGAGGGTATCAGGCTCTGCAGCAGGTATCTTTACCCACTGGACCATCTCACTGGCCTGGCACGCTGGTTTTAATGATCCATATTTTGTCCTGGAGTTGGGTCATGAATTATCCACAATTTCTCTTCATAGAGAAATTCGCACACTCACAGAACTTGAGATTCATTGGATTATTTTCTTTCTATAAAAAGCAACCCAGTTTTACAAGACAGGAGAGCAGTGTGCAGCTCCTGCATAGAATCTGAGCTGTAATGTCATCTGGCGAGCGTCAGCCATCTCCTTTCTATGTTTACGAGGTGCTTTTCCACGGAGTACATTCCCAAGATGGAGAAGCTTTAAATCACCTTTAACTTGTGGCTCACACTCTCTTTGTTTTGGGGATCTCAGAAGAGCAACAGTAGTCAGATGGAGGGAGGAACCACATGCAAACACACCAGCAGTGGCAGCCTAGGCAGCGGCAGGAACAAATGTGTAATTCCACAGGGCGCTTAGAGAGAACAGGGATGCATTCTACAGTGGATGGGCAGATCCAGTTAGCAGAGTGGATAATGTGGTTTCTTTCTCAAAGTGTTTCCTCTTTCAACCAACAGAGGACTGAATGGTCTCTGTGCTGGACACTCGGTAAGATCCAGGAGGCAGGTAAGGAGTGATGCTTGCTTATGAAGCACAGCCCTGCCAGTGCTTTTTGTAGGTAGGTTGTACAAAGGCATCTAGCAGATCCCTCATCTGGTCAGGAAAATGGAGTGATGATATACAAGGACTATGGCCTGTGCGCGATGAACCCCTCCCACAAGGGTTTTGAAGGTACAATGAATACAAACTGTATATATTTAAGAGGCACAGCAGGATTAATTTGTTCTGTGAGTGCTCTGTGAGACAATCAACAACAGCTAATGAATGCTTCTGGTATCTCATGGGGGTATTGTGTGTATAGTATGAATAAAGATGTGGATTTTTTGAAATAACAAGACTATATCATATTTGTTAAACTATAAACTAAAGGAGAAGACAAGACTCCACAGTTTAAGATCTGATATAGGCATAGTGAGACAAAGCGTAATGTCCGGTCGTTAGCATGCCTCAGTTGAGTGTAAACTTGATCCTGTCCTTTTTGTTCTTAGTCCAGCCTTAACCACTTACCTTTATACGATTTGCTTAAAGGCATAATGTTGGCTCGGGAGGCTTTAATTCTTCAAAGAGTTCTGGTAGCACTGATGGCAGAAGACAATGGGAGCTTTAGCACCCCCAAATTTAGCACCCTCAAATTCTCACCAGAGCCTGCTCTGCTTTCAACCATATCCATCATAAAGGCAATGGGTGTCTCTTCATTCCATTGGAAACACCTGCAAATCCAAAGCTCAGCTCTGCCATATCACACCTTGACCTGCCAGACTGTAGCATCCATGTAGGTGGTTATTCTGTGAGACTTGAATCTGGAGCACACTTTACAGAAGTTCAGACGTGGTGCTTCTGTAAAGAGTGAAGAACTGGGGATGGTTCAGGATTGAACAATGTCCTTCAAAACTCACACCTTCCCAGAATCTGAGAATGGGATTTTATTGTCGAATAGATTTTTTAAATAGATTCTAGTATTTAATCTAAGGCCATATATGGGCCTAGGACTTGTGCTGGTGTCCCTATAAGAAGATCATGGGGAGATACACACATAGGACAGATCAGCAGGTGAAGGTAGCTTGGAGTGAGGCTCCCACGATTCTCAGAGCCACAGGAAGTAGGGGATATAGGAAGGCCTCTCCTCAGCAGCCTGTGAAAGGAGTATTGCCCTGCCTCTTGATTCTGGATTTCTAGGCCCATAAATTTATGAGAGTAAAAAATGTCTGTTGCTATAGGCCACCTTGTTTGTAGTACTTTTTTCCCTCAGAAGCACAAGGGAACACATAGAGGGGCACAAGAAGAATTGCAGTTAAAACTAAAAGCAATAAATGTCAGCTGAGGAAGGCAATGAGTCTTCATCTGTGCAGTGATGCATGCTGGGGTCTGCTTCTGTAAGGCACAGTGAGGTGCAATGAGCAGCAGAGAGCTGTCTGGACAAGCTGGCAGCTGTGATTTACCTCAGTTCTAGAAGGCTCAAGTGAGGCCTACTAGAGGTGATGGCTACTCTGTCTCAGGTTAGGCCCTACAGTGGATCATCTCCTGACTGCCACCATCTTCTCAGGCACTCAGCAAGAAGAATGGTTGAAATTGGCCCCTGAAAATCAGCCCTGGTGGTGAGCTATGGGCCTGTGAAGACTGGGTATCCTGTCCTACCCGCTACTCCAAAGGTCAGCCTAGAACACGGTCTCTAAATTTTCAAGAAGGAAGTCCAAATTGAAAGTCTTTGGACTCATTCTAGAAAATTATAGCACACAGACCTGGGTTTGGATTCCCACTCCACTGTGGAAATCACTGAGCCACCTTAGCCATGCCAGTTATTTACTTCCTGTCTTTTCTCCTTTGCTTCATTGTCTAGAAGTTAGGAACAAGAAAATAATGAATCCATACTACCCAGATATTTACTATAAAATTTGCCAAGAATTTTACCCAACTTGGATTCTAAGTTACCGAATTACCCATGGGTCTCACTCTGCCCCAGTTGATTCATTTCAGATATTATTAGATATTATATCTTTCCTGGGGAGACAGGGATAAGGCTTCATTCTGCAGCCTAGCCTAGCCTTGAAATCGGCATCCTCTTGCAGTGACCTCCCAAGTTCTGGGATTACAAGTGTGCGCCGCAACACCTGGCCCCAGCATAACAATTAACCGCCTCCATTTCTATCCAGAAGGGCCCTGCGTGACCACACATGGTCACTCAAGCTGTGAGGAGTTCCCATGTGCACAACGGAGGAAAACACTCATGGTGCAGACCTGAGTCTAGGCTAGTCACCGTAGAGAACACAGAGGTCAGAACTTAGCCATGCTCCCTGGAGGGGTGCACTTTGTGTATCTACCATTAACATGCACATGTTATTTTCATTACATTTCATTTCAGTGTAGAGGGGAAACTGTAGTTAGTATACAATACTATAGAGCATTGTGTTTCAAACACAAAATATCCAGCGCTGCGCTTAATACTTAGATGATAGGTTGCCTAGTGCTTTATATGATGCAGAAATCCTTGCTCTATTATTCCACAGCTGTTCAAACTGTGCTGTGGTATTTGAGCAAATTGATTGCAATTTTTGGATAAGCCTGGAATTCATTATATTTTGTTTTACATTTAAAATAATGGAATATAGTCATTCTCATCCCCTTCCCCAAACCCACTATCTGGCACATTTTCAGGAAAAAAATTAAATTGAGAACGAGAGGTCCTTGCCTTCTTGGGTTACGGAGATGAGCTGGAACAGGCTGTGGCACACGGTGGACGCCCTTCCCTAATTAACATGAAAATGTTATTATGTGGTAAGTAGGAATGTGAGTCCCCGAGCTCAATGCCCAAGAAGATCACCTTATTTATATTTCAAGGGGCCATTTAGCCTTGGTGACAGCAATTTAATCTTAGTTAGAGGGAATTCTGGGGTATGCCTGGCACTCGAGGTCTTGAGTATAGGAGCCCACTGGGTGTTCAGTCACCAATGTATTTGTGTCACTGCCAAGACCTTCCTTGTTCCTGAGTATGCTCTGTTGGGTCTCTGCTGGCTCCATCTGGGGCACAGAAGACTTGCCGGAGAGCCAGCTGTGCTCTTCACTCTACGAGCTACGAGCTATGATAGTTTCCTAGTGTGGCTGTAACAGATGGCCACACACCCAGTTGCTTCCAACTCACAGATACATTAGCCTACAGGTCCAGAGGTCAGAAGTCCCACATAAGTGTTACAGACTCAAACAAGGTTTCCCTTTGGGAAGTTATGCAGAAGAATCCACATGCTTGCTTCTATCACATTTGGAGGCCACCTGCATTTCCTGACTCAAAGCTCCTTCCTGCACCCTCAAAGACAGCAGCCCAGAACCATCTGTGTCTTCCCTGGTTATAGTCAACAGCCTCAGAAAGAGCCTGGGATCAGCTCCACCTGGAGACTCCGCTTAACCACACCTGCAGTCTCTTTCGTTACACAAAGCAATGCTCAGATCCCCCGTATCACGGTGGGGCGTTTGGTGGGCTCTGTCAGTGCCCAGGCACATCCCTCTTGGCTGCTCTCTAGGCCCTCCCTTCCCCCAAGCATGTCTTGACCATCACTCAGTCTCCGGTCCTGGGGTGCGCAGGCCTCTCTGCTTTTATAGACCACACCCTCATTAGCTTTGCCCACCTCCATTTCAGGCCTGGGGAATCCTGTTTCAAGTTCGGGTGTGGAAGGTGCAGTCCCTCCCTCTCCTAAGCATTTTCCCTAAACCCATAATCTTCTAAACGCTCCCAAATATTTAGACTTTTGGAATACAAAAGATTAAATAACTCACAGTCTGTTTCTGATTTTTGGTCATCTACCTCCTCTTCCTGAGATTATACACCAGGGGATGGAGACAAAGGGTTTAAGTATGGGAAGAAAAAAATATAAATTAGTGCTTTAAATATTGATTCTTTTTTGATACTTTATTTATATTTCCAATGTAAATGTTTCCCCCTTTCCAGGTCTCCTCTTTGGAAACCCCCTATCCCCTCCCCTTCCCCTGGCTCTATGAGGGAATTCCACCTTCCACCCACCCACCCACCCACTCCTGATATTCCCCTTTACTGGGGCCTCTAACGCCCTCAGGCCCAATTGTCTCTCCTCTCTCCCTGATGGCCAATGAGGCCATCCTCTGCCACATATGTGGTCTGAACCTTGGGTCCATAGATGTGTATTCTTTGGTTGGTGGTCCAAACTCCAGGACGACTGGGGGGGGGTCAGCCCCGTTGACACTGTTGCTCCCTCCATGGGGTTGCAAACTCCCTCAGCTCCTTCAGACCTTTCTCCAACTCCAAACCCTTCTGAAGGCTGAGCACTCAACGGGGTGACCATAGCACTGCAGCCTAAGCACAGCTCCCAAACTCTACCTTCCTCGGGTGTCTTCTCACTTTCCTTTCTCCTGAAGCTGCCTGGCTCTGCTCTAGGAGTACCCCGACCCCTTTCAAACTGGTGCTTCCAGAAAACCCTCCTGCATTTTCTTTTATTTCAACACATTCAAGACAAGTGGCATTTTCACTAAAGATTACTCTCACTAAGACAGATCAAACCAACCCAACCCACCTGTACAGCCAGCTAAGATGTCTGGCTTTCTCCCTTCACGCTCAGCTCTTCTGCCATCTTTTTCTTTGTCTGTTAGTTCAGATAGGCACCCCATTATTCCTTGACACAGCAAAGTGGAAAACCCAGGGAATGCCTTTTATGCCTTGCCAACATTAGAGTTCATATTGACACATCTGCCATCTACTCTTCTACTTGACTCCCCTATCCTGAGGCACCAGCCCCATGAAAGACAGATGGAAGTATCCAGCCTTCAAGCCTAGACTGTCCAACACACACACACACACACACACACTCCTCATATAAAAATACACAATACTAAAGCATTTCAAGAAGGCAGTAACTGTAACATACTTGGGAAGCAGAAAAGTACACTTTTTCAAAGGGACAAACACAGAATTTTAATGAGGAAAATTGTTCTAGTTTGTTTTCTGTGATAAACACCATGACCAAAAGCAACCTGAGGAAGGAAGTTCATTTTAACTTACAGGTTATAGCCCGTAACCCAGAAGAGGCAAGGCTAGGTTATAGCCCGTAACCCAAAAGAGGCAAGGCAAAAACTCAAGGCAGAAGTTTGAAACAGAAACTGTGGAGGAACACTGCTTACTGGTTTGCTCTTAATTCATCTTCCATTTTCAGCTAGTTCTCGTATGCAGCCCAGGTCCCAGGTCCCCAGGGATGGCACCACCCACAGTGGGCTGGGTCCTTCATTAATTAGCAATGAACAAAATGCTCCACAGACATGCTCACAGATCAACCTGATGGAAGCAAATCCTCAGTTGAGATTCCTGCTTCCAAAGTATGGCAAGTTGACAACCAGGATTGGTCATCACAAATATGTGTGTGTGTGTGTGTGTGTGTGTATTTGAATATATATATTTGAATATATATATGAATATATATATATATATATATATATATATATATAT
>CM052715.1:38179404-38191532 GCA_028551405.1 Uromys caudimaculatus | reverse complement strand
AAAGAAAGAAAGAAAGAATCTAACTTAATGGACTCCAGTAGACATTTGCATATGGCAAACAGCTCATGGAAGGTGCTCAACATTAGGTGTAGAGAAACACACATAAACACATCAATGAGCTGCATCTCCACGGCCACGATGACGGTTACTAGTCAACATATTTCAGATTGAACGTAAGAGGTGTTGCTGAGGCCATGGACAGCTGAAACCTCACACACTTGTAAAATGTAAATGGGGTAGCCATCAAGGAACACATTTTAGTAGTGCCTCAAAAGTTGAACGCGGTATTACCACATGACCCAGAAACTCCACTTCTAGGTCAACAGGCAGAAACCCTAAAAATAGGTTCTTAGATATAGTTGCATATGTTCTTACAAACTATGGTGAGAAGAACCCAAAAGAGGAAGCAACGCACCCACCCATCAACAGGCATCACGGTACATTCATGAATACAATGTATCATATGTAAAAGGAATGGAACACTAACATCCTTTACTGTGTGTGAAGCTTGTAAGATCACACCAGGTAAGGAAACATCACATAAGTGAAGGAACACAGATTAAAGCCACATGTTACATGGTTTCACCTGCATAGAGTGTCCAGAATTAGTAAGCCCATGGCGGGGGTGCAGATTGGTAATTCACAGGAGATGGAGTAGGGACATGGTGATAAGCAGTTTAAATCTAGACTTTTTAAAAAATACCATTTTTGCACCATTTTATAACAGTTTTTAGACCATTTTCATTTCATGATGTGACAGCAATGATCATCACGCAATATTTTGATTGCCTGAGGTGCCGTTGGATTGGACACTTTAAAGTGGTACATTCATTTTGTGTTATACAGACTGTCTCATTTTTAAAAGAAAAAATGAAGAATTATCAATAAGAGGACCAGGCTAAGAACTAACTTTAATCTATTAGCAATGTCACTACAGGCAAGCCACTTCCATTCCATGAAAAGCCAGTTTCTCTGTCTGCAAAATGGTGAAGTTCTTGTACCACACACTTCACAGGAGAAGTGTGGGAACACAGTGAGATACAGTTTAACACAAAAGACACACATGTCTTCCCTCACAAACCAAGATAAGAAAAGTTTACATCATGGAAAGGTAGTGATGTGATAAATATTCTTTCAAAATAACTTTTTTACTTTTTGAGATTATAATATAAACACATAATTTCTTCCTTCCCTTTCTTTCCTTCCTCCAAATCCCAGGTACTCATCATGTTCTTTTTCAAATTGACAGTATCTCTCTTCAAATGTGTGTGTGTGTGTGTGTGTGTGTGTGTGTGTGTGTTCCTGAATATATAAGTATAGCCTATTCAATCTGTACAACGTTTCTTGGATGTTTCTTTTCAGGGCTTACCATCTGAAGTGGATAACCAGTTGGTGTGGTATTCCTCTCCCCTCGGCAAAACTATTTCTCCTGCTCTCAGCATCCCGTAGTTGCCTGTAGTTCTTTGTCTAGCGATGAGACCTCATGGGTTTTCCTCCTTCCACATTAACATGTCTGTTGGTGTCATCATTGTTCAACTCACAATTAGGCACAACTCCTGCACCTAAGTCTCAGGGATCATTTGTGAAGAGAGAGCGGCAGAAAGACAGTAAGAGCCAGAGATCAGGGAGCTTAGTATAAGACTGTCCCCTAGAAGTTTCGGAAGCTACATCCATGACGTCTCACTACATATTCTTTTCAAACAAGATTTTTGTTAATTATTAGACAATAATTCTTTACTAATTATTTTATTAATTCCATAGACCGTATTGGAACATATTCAGCCCAACTCCTCCCATAAGCATCCTCTCCGTCCCCCTCTCCCTTCCCAGTCAACGTTGTGTGCTTCCTACAATTGAATCAAGTTTTTGTCACCCAACTGGGAGTGAGACGTGTTCTGGACTGTGGTCACACTATTAAATAAAACTGACTCTTTCTCTCCTAGAAGCTATCAAATGTCAATAGCTTCTGCTAGGGTTTCTATTGCTGTGAAGAAACACCTTGACCAAGGCAACTCTTAGAAAGAAAAACATTTAAATGGGGTTGGCTGACATGGTCAGAGGTTTAGTTCATTACCAGCTTGGGGGGAAACATGGCTTCATGAAGACAGATATGGTGCTGGAAAAGGAGCTGCAAGTTCTACTTTTTTCTTTTCTTTTCTTTTCTTTTCTTTTTTAAGACAGGGTTTCTCTGTGTAGCCCTGGCTGTCCTGGAACTCACTCTGTAGACCAGGCTGGCCTCGAACTCAGAGATCCACCTGCCTCTGCCTCCCAAGTGCTGGGATTAATGGTGTGTATAACCTCCTGACCCCAATCCTCCCAACCCCATCCCCTCCCACCCCATGTCAATTTCCAGAAGAGTAGTATTGGGTTCCACCCTAGGGCCTATAACCTATCTAGCCATAGGATCTGGTTCCTTTAATTAGTGTCACATGGGTTACATCATATGGAGTGAGCCTTAGATCCAACCAGAAAGTGGCTGGTTACACCTGTAGGGTTCTTCCACTATGGCACCAGTGGGTATGTATATCTTGTCTGATCAGCCTCTGGCATAGTTTACAGGGTTCACTGCTGGGTGAGATTGATAACACTGATACCATTCACTTCTTGTATGCATACAGTACCTTCCAACACTATAAAAATTAGCCAGTAGAGATAAAGTATCCAGTGAGTACCAGCTTGGTTTCTTGATGTCTGTGATGCTAGTATGTATTGTCTTCAAAATTAGAGTATTATCATCGAGGACTGGAGGATAGCCAAGAGTGTTGGCAAGAACCTACAGTACTTGAAGGCCTATGAGACCCCATTTGCCAACAACTCAAAAAAAAGAGGAAATTCATTCCTGATACTGGAGTTTTTTATTTGCTAGCATGAGGTATTTAGTTGGGGCATTGCCCCCCTCCATTGCAGAGCAATTTCATTAAATCTCTTTTTATATATGTATATGTCTATATTTTAGGAAGCTCTATAGTAGTAGGTTTCATATGGATTCTTTGAAAGGCCTTTAGTGTTAGCTGTTCGTCTCCAGGTTCCCTCGCCCACCTTGTTATCTCATCCTCTGTCCCCTTCCCCATTACATTAGCTCCCTTTAGTCTTTTATTCTACGCCTCTCTAGCTCCCCTCCCATGAAGGAGTCTTCTAACTCCACAGTCACTTGTTAAATTCCATCCCAAATGGAACACATATCTGAAGATTCAAAGCTAACATCCACAAATGAGAGATCATATGTGACATCTGTCTTTCTGAATGAAGGATTATTTCTAGCTCCACTCATTTACCTGTATATTTTAATTTTCTTTTTCTTGATGGCTGAATTATATTCATCCATCAGTTGATGGACAACTAGGCTGTTTCCATTTCCTGGTCACTATGACTAGAACCAAAATCCTACATATTCTTGCTATTATAATAATGGTCACAAAAATATATGCTCAATAAGAACATTGAGAGCTTCTTTTTTACATCTTAAGGTCCAAGTTGTGATCAATGTACCTTTTTACTTTGAGTTTGTATATCGCCAGAGAATGTGATAGATCATTTTGATTCATATAAGCAGGCAACATTTTAAAAGGTACTTCATGATATAAACTCATTAGAAAAGTGGCCTTAGGAAAGGCAGATGAAATACACACCACACACTTATGGACAGGTGACAGAACTGTGAGTCTGTTATATACCCAACGGGCACAAAGGACACTCTGGTATTTATGATACATTAGTCTTCCTCCAACAGAGTAAGGACAAAATTATGGAGCAAATGAATACAAAAACTTATAGTTTAAGAAAACATTTAGGATTGTTTCTTTGTTGCAAAGGCTTAGTGTTTCATTAACCTGTTAGTGAGAAAATGCCCTTTCTCTGCATCAAGATAATTCAGCTTTAAAATGTAAAATAACAGAAAAATCATCAAGGATTATAAAGGATTTGGGAAACACTACTAAAAGACTCATCTATCATCTATCTTATCTATCATTTATCTCTACCTGTCATCCCTTTCAATCCTATCTATGTATCTACGTATCTATCTATCTATCATTTAGTAAGCTAGCTAGTTATCTATCCATCCATCTCTCTCTTCCTTCCTCCCTCCCCATCTCCCAATTAAGTTATATTTGTGAGGCTGGTAAATATTCTCTCTCTCTCTCTCTCTCTCTCTCTCTCTCTCTCTCTCTCTCTCTCTCTCACACACACACACACACACACACACACACACATACACACACAATTTTTTTTTTTTTTTTTTTTGTGTGTGTACAGGATCTCACTGTATAAGTTAGGCCAGGCTGGCCTCAAAGTTGTTGCACTTCCTCTGCATCTTCTAAAATAGTTTAGAGCCCCCTTTCACCAAATAAGAGATTCTATGCTTCAGTAAACCCCAAACAGAAAAGGAAGCATTGCTATTGGAGCTGGAGACATGGCGCAAAGTTTAAGAGCATTGGCTGCTCTTCCAGACGATCCAGTTTCCGTTTCCAGCACTCACATGGCAGCTCACAACTGTACCTCAGTTCTAGAGGCTCCAGTACTTTCTTCTGGTCTTCACAGGCAATTCATGCACACAGTGCTTTTATATATGCATGCAGGCAAACATTCATACACATAAAATAAAAAAGAAAGAGTTGTTATTGAGCACCATGACATGCTATATTCTGGTGCATGGATATAAGATAGAACATATTCAGTTGCCTATACATATGTAAGTCTTCAGTTATGACTCTCCAAGGTCTCATGAAAAAGTTCAGTCATCTTATTTGCAGAGATGAGAACACTATGGCTAAGAGAGGATAATTGTTTAAGGTCCTGTAGCTCACAGTGAAACTCAGGCTCAAGCACAGGGGCTTCTGCCTTCAAGAGCAAGGCTTGAGAATACCAGTTAGCAAAGAACATGGTATACCAACAGCAAGCCACACTCCTACATGTTGAGAACAGAAAAGCAGACCCAGCCCAGATTTCAGGAATCTTCTCACAAGTAATTGATATGCATCCCCTGAGCTCCCTGCATTATGTGATGAGTAGGAGACAGCCTTGTTCCTGCCTACATGGAACTTTGAGTCTAGACAATGGCGAAGCCATCCCGGCAGTGATCAGTGGCTCTGAAGTGCTATGAAAGTGAATGTAAACATAGAGGAAGGGCCTTCGACTCCCAAGCAGGCTCAAGATGATGGGGAGGAGGTGTAAAGAAATCCCTTAGCAGCAGCAAACAGAATGAGCATAACAAGAGGTCTTTGATGGATTCAACAGGCATTGACATGGTGGACAACCAGCTAGAGTCAAGACAACAAGCTCTGTTTCATAAGACACTCCAGTCTGCCACGGCCTATCTTCTGTTTCACAAACAAAGGCATCTCCTAAGAGGAGGTTGCTTTCTCTTGAAAGATCACTGGGGCATTTAAAGGTTTATATTATTATCTTACAAGGGACATGGAGATAAGATACTCTTCAGTATAGGGAGCCTGGTTAGCTTAAGGGCCCAGGGTGTGGTGCTCCATACCAGATTACATACAGGCAAGGACCACAGAATTGGGGCATTCAGGTCGTGTCTCACTCCAATGCATCTAACTGTGGAAACTCAATCAGGTCCAGAAATGAATCAATTTCCTTTGCCTGTGTCCTTAAATTTGATGAATAGAGCCTTTGCTTAGAGCTACTGAAGCTGCTATTCATCTCAGTTAGTTGCTAAATAAAACGTTGTTCTTGGATGTAATTCTGGTGAATATGACTTTGGAGATTTTTCTCGTTTAACTATGTAAGCCCAAATTATTCCCCAAGTGATTCTACACTTGGGCTATTTTTGTTACACATGCTCCATATTTCTTTCCACGTTAGACTAGCAACTTAGAAGACCACATTTTGTTTGTTGTTGAATATAAGGGAAAGTCTAGCACATATACACATTTTTGTGCCAAACAGCCAACACACCCTCATTAAGAATTACTTTTATTTCTTATATGTAACTGTGGGCATGTGGTGTATGTATGTGTATACATTATATGTGTATGCATGCAGCATGTGTATGGAGTATGTGTGTGCATACCTGTGTGTGGGCGCATGCGTGTGTGACTGTGCATGGGCCTATGTATGTATATATGTGTGTTCGTATGCATGTACGTATGTGTGCATGTATCTTTGTATGTATGTATGCCAGAGGTTGTTGATGCCTGACATCTTCCTCAGTTGCTCTCCATCTTTTTTTTTTTTTTTTTTTTTTGAGACAGGGTCTTTCACTGAATCTGAAGCTCACTGTCTCAGCCTAGCAGACAGCAGGTAGATCCAGAGATCTACCTCTTCCCTGACCTGGGTGCTGGGGTCACAGTTGGGCAGAGCTGCACCCAGCTTTTACATGGGTGCTAGGGATCCAAACTCAGGCCCATGTGCTTGCTTCAAAGCACATTGCCCACTGAGCCAAGTCCCCAGCCCCCAAGGATCATAAATACTTTTCTAATCAGTGCTACTTGATAATCTGGGGAGAGTGTTGAGCCTTGAGGCATACATAACTTCAAGTCACAAAGGAAGATAAAGCTCACATAAACAAACCTGTCTCTGATCAGAGAATTAGCAATGTTGACCTGAAGTGGGGGGGAGTGGAATTTTTTCACCCAATAATCCAGATTCTGCTGATTCCTGCAGTTAAGGACGAGGGAATGATAGAATGCAATGTGGCTGGGAGTATTTTATTCCCCTTTCTTTAGTTTAAAAAAAAAAAACGTTGTTTTTAATATCACCGAGGCATGCTCATAGTTTAGAAACAAATGCAACAACTAGAAGCTTCCCTTCACTCCCGTTTTCTGTCTTCTGAGAACAGCCTTTTCTGCAGTTTCCAGAACTCTGACTTCTGAATCTTTCTAATCCACAGGACTAAGGTTTAGATTAGGTGAAGAATAGCGTGACCTGGGGAGTGGAACCCATGTACCCAGAAGTGACACAGCTCCCAGCAATATGTCAGTCCATTTGAACTGGATGTAATCAAGTGTGTGTGAGAAGTAAGTCATCTTGTTAGTCTCTTAAAATATTTGAGAATTTTACACAAGCACAGAAGGCTATGTTGTACAGTGAATGCTAGAATTCAGATGCAAGCCGGGGAGTGTTGGGTGGAAGATCTTTAACAAGAGATTCCTGATGCACTGAAGGTTTCAGAGTGCCTGGCTGAAGAATTTCTTTTGTCTTGTTGAGAGTCACAGAAGCTGAGGCACACTGCTGGTCACTTACAAAACTGTAAGATGTTTAATTGTTTAATGATTAAAGATATTTTAGAGGCTAGGAATGTAGGTGAGTGGTAGACTATGTTTGTCTATTATTATGTGTGCGTCCCTAGGTTTGATCTCTTAACCGTCAAGAAAGAAAGCAGTGCTCTCTCTCTCTCTCTCTCTCTCTCTCTCTCTCTCTCTCTCTCTCTCTCTCTCTCCGTGTGTGTGTGTGTGTGTGTGTGTGTGTGTGTGTGTAGCTGTCCTGGAACTCACTCATTCTGTAGACCAGGCTAGGTACAAACTCAGAGATCTACCTGCCTCTCCTCTGCCTCCCGAGCACTGGGATTAAAGGCTTTCACCACCATCTGGCTGGTGTGTGGTGTGTTTTAACACAAGAATGCTACCCAGAAAAAATAAACTATTATAGATGACACATATATAACTTACAGAAACATATTTATATGAATACAAAAACTGAATCTCCTTTAAGCAAAAGAGTTAAGGAGGAAGATAATCTCAAGTGGAGAGCCCCAAAGAATTATTACCTTAAAAACCTTAATTTCTGATGCCTGTTTAGGAGACACCACTTCCTTAGTTCCTCACAGGACAGAGAGAAGTGAAATGTAGATGCTAGGCATATCCTCAACGTTTCTGTGCTGAGACCATGCAAGCCTGCAGCGGAGGCCAAACATCTTCAGGAAACGTTTCTATCTTGGCCAAGTGTTCCCAAAACTAGATTCACCCATGGTACCCTGGCCTCACTTCTCCAAGCAGCTTGACCTGATCTTTAGTTGTGCACTCTCTCACTGGTTTCTGCCGGGTCGATCTGTCCCATCCATTTGCTCTGTGACGCAGGCTCTTTGAATTCCAGCACAACACCTGCTTTTTCTCTCTTACTCTGGAGCTGAAGGTGTAAACCTTCAAAGGGAGTCAAAAGGAAGAACTTCACAACTGCTCAACAGAAATTGAGCTGTGGTATTCCGGTGCGCTTTGCTTAAAGGAGCCACTCCAACGGGTCTCTTCAGGATCATTCTGTACTAGTAAGAATTCCTTTTTTTAAAAAAGGTTTATCTGTTTATGTGTTTTATGTATATGAGTGCTCTATTTGCATGTATGCCTGTATGACAGAAGAAGGCATTAGATCCCATTACAGATGGTTGTGAGCCACTATATGGTTGCTGGGAATTGAACTCAGGACCTCTGGAAGAGCAGCTAGTGCTCTTAACCACTGAGCCATCTCTCAGTCCCAAGATTTCCTTATTTCAGGTGACAGACTCTACATCAGCCAGCTTAAGCAAAGAGGAGTTCATTAGAAGGAATTAGGTATCTTGCAGAATTTCTGGGAAAGCCAGAGAATTAGATTTGTGGCTCCAAAATCTCTAGCTGTCCCACAAATCCAGATGTCCCAGTCACTGATGGCACTTAACAGTTTCTGGGTCTCTCTCTGCAGAGCACCACTCTCTAGCAACATGGCTTCTTGGCGGCAGCCAGACTACATGTGGAGGCACAACGCAAGAATTTGGAGCCCAAGAAGGAAAAAGTGAAAGTGAATTGAAAAGGATGCTGCGGAAGCCATGTTTACAATGTGCCGCGTGCTAGAAAGGGGAAGGAGGGTCCCATATTTCTCAGGAGGCGTGATGAGCCCCAGCTGCAGAGGTGGACAGCTGGAGCCTGGACAGAAGAATGCTTTAATGCAATGGAGAGAGAATGCTCTAGCACCGGTGACGGGGGCCAGTGCAGCAGGAGTCATTGTGGATGCCTCTGGGTGGCCATGCAGTGTAGACACAGACACAGGCCAAGCTTCTAGACGTGAATGTCCTCCATAAATTTGGCTTTGATTTGGCAAAACTGAGTGTTAAACCCAGGGCCTCACATATCAGTCAAGTCTTCTCACTGAGCCACACACATACACACACACATACACACATACATACATACATACATACATACACACACATTAATATTATATATATCATGGTAAAGAAAAGATTATATGTAATATAAAAATTGCCTACATACAATGGAATTATATATTTTCTCATTTTAAAATTTATTTAAAAATTTTTAGAATGATAATTTTATGTGTGTCTTGCCTACATGTACCTCTGTGTACCATGTGTGTGTCTTGTACCCACAGAGGCCAGAAGAGTCCTCTGGAACTGAAGTTATAGATGCTTGTAAGTTGCCTTGTGGGTGACGAGAATCAAACCCAGATCCTCTGGAAGAGCAGCCAGTACTCTTAACTGATGGACTATCTCTCTAGCCCCTGAATTACATATTTTAGTAAACCTTTTAGTAACTAAAAGCATGATAAGTTGAAAGTGTGTTTAACACAACTAATTTCATAGACATGAGAGTCTAGAAGTACAGCCCACGGTGCTAGTCATTTATCCTGTGGTCACTGAACGACCCAGGGCTGTGGCTCACTTACACTGGCTACCATCCTGGGAGCAGAGCCTGCTGCTTGCCGATAGCCCAGGAAAAGATCAACTTGAAACTGTGAAGTATTGAATGTGTTACCTCTGTACCATAATAAAACTTTTAAAAAGTTATATAGCATACAATATACAATGTATATAATATACAAATATAAAGTACAATATGTTATAGATTGCTTCACTAGTGTTCTATATTTTAAATTTTGCTAGTTATAATATTATAAGTTGGGGAACTTATAAAATTGTTATATATAGTATACATATTATATGTATAGTATAAGTGTGTATGTGTATGTGTGTGTGTGTGTGAGAAAGAGAGAGAGAGAGAGAGAGAGAGAGAGAGAGAAAGAGAGAGAGAAAGAGAGAGAGAGATGGGCCATTGGTGTGTAGATTAAACATTTGTTCTAGGTGCGTCTGTGAGAGTGTCTCCAGATGAAGGCAGTACTGAGCCCATTCAATCTGTTGGGGACCTGAGTAGAATGGAATGTAGAAAGAATTTACCTCTTTTTTTTCTGCCTCACTGCTAATCTCAGGACATTTCATCTCAGAGTCTCCAGCTCTTGGACTAGGATTTAGGAATCATAGCAAATGCCCTATGTTAGGATTCAAACTGAATTATGTAGTACCAGCTAGCTTTTGCTCCAGCAGATAAAGGGTAAATCAGGGGCCTTGGCCTCCAGGATCAATCACATAAGCAGACTCTTCATAAATTCTCTCTCTCTCTCTCTCTTTCTGTGTGTGTGTGTGTGTGTGTCTGTCTGTCTGTCTGTCTGTCTCACTCAACAAAAATATATTCATATTTATATGCCAGTTAAACTAAAACTCATTAGCTGGAAGGATCTCAAAAGCAAGTTTTAAAATATATTTTATAATCTTTGAGAATCTCATACGATGGATTCTGATTCTATTCATCCCCATCCTTCAGCTCCTCCAAGATTCCCTACCTACCCGACTTCACTTTCTTTTCTCTCTCCTTTCTCTTTCTCTCTCCTTTCTCTCTCTCTCCTTTCTCTTCTCTTTCTCTCCTTTCTCCTTCCTTTCTTTCTCCTTTCTCTTTCTTTCTCTCTCCTGTCTCCTTTCTTTCTCTCTTCTCTCTCCTCTCTCTCTCTCCTCTTCTTGCTCTCTCTCTCTTTCTTTCCCTCCTCTCCCTCTCTCCCTCTCCCTCTCCCTTCACCCCTACTCCAGAAGGATTTTTTTTTTTTGAGCTAGCCAGACCAGCAGTAAGAGTCTGGGACTAGAAGGGCAGTGAAAGCTTCGGGCAGAAGCAGGCCTTAGGGGAAAGCAGCCTTACTTCTGGGTTGCTTAGAGTTGGAAGAAGGATGCAAAGGCACCTAGATGATTTGGGATAAGGTCTCAGGGAACACTGAAGACTGTGAACTGTGTTCTTAGCCTACAGCTTACCAGCCAATTAACTCCCTCATTTCTCTCCCTCTCCATCCTTCGATCTTTGTACCGAGGCTTAATACATGTCAGATATTTTCTTTTGCTACACTCATGTGCCATATCATGATTGTCTGAATTATTTTTTGTTGTGAGAAAACTCCAACCAAAAGAAAAGGGTTTATTTGCCTGCAGGTTCCGGTCTATGATCTCAGGGAACCAAAGGCAGGGACTGAAGCAGAGACCATGGAGGGGTGCTGCCTCCTGACTTGCTCTCAGCTTTCCTATACCTCCCAAGACCGTCTGCCCAGAGATGGGGCTGCCCACGCTGATCTGGGACATCTTAAATCAATCAACAATCAGGAAATACCCCCCAAGTTCATGCACTCACTGTTGGTCACTAGTATATGGAGAGGTAGAGCCATGTCTGTTGGATGGGGCCACTGACCTCAGACAAGGACTATAGACAGTTGCTGCTCTTTGTCCTCTGTGCCACACAGCAAGAAGGTGTGCCTGCTAGTGCCCAGCCTCCAGAACGGTGAGAAATAAACATGTGTCACATATACATTACCCAGTTTCCAGTGTTTTGATACAGAAACAGGAAGGGAGTAAGAGATGGATCATACAGGGATTGAAATGTCAGTTCCCATCTTCTCAATAAGGCAAGCACAATTATCATCAGGAGTCACCATTTCTTGTTGTTACTTTATAATTCAGTGTAAAATAACGAAAAAAACCAACTTCTATAATAACTGTCATTAAAGAGAGGGACTTAGTTATGTTTATTTATGTATTATGTATTTAGTGTGTGTGTGTGTGTGTATGTGTGTGTGTGTGCTTATTCCAAGTGTTGAACTCGGGTCATCATGTTTGGTGGCAAGTGCCTTTAGCCACTGAGCCATCTCTCTGGCTCCTGAAGACAGAAAATCTTAGTGACGTCTTGGTGATGGACTTAATAGCCTTGTGATTTTTAAACTGCAGTTTAAAAAAAAATCATAAGAAAACATCTTTATAAAGACCTTCTAAGCTACCAAGGATCTAAAATTCCCAGATTAGGTGAAGTTTTAGAGAGTTCAGGATTCTTTTTTTTTTTTTTTTTTTTTTTTTTTTGAGTCCTGTTATTTACAGCTCT
>CM052715.1:38143072-38178904 GCA_028551405.1 Uromys caudimaculatus | reverse complement strand
AATGTCAAGGTGGGAATATGGGAATGGGTGGGTGGGTGGGTGGGAGGAGGAATTCCCTCACAGAGGTGGGGAGGGGGAGGGGACACGGGGTTTCCAAAGAAAAGGGGAATCATCGGAAATGTAAGTAAAAAAAAAAAAAAAAAGAAGTGCATGCCTCTGGGAATCACTAAGATTGTAAGAGTTGATCTTACATAATCAAATATGGTGTCGTGCTACTACAGTATATGTGCTGGGATTGGCAGGACTTTTATTCATTTTTTTCTAGACTGAGTCAACACATTTAATCATAAATTCTAAAATGATTACAGTTATCCATGACTTTGTGGCTAATATTTGTTTTTTCATCTATGTCCAATTCATATGCTCTTGTTCTTTGTTTTATATAGCTTCTCTTAGAGTATCTTTCTCACAATATAGTCTCTCTCTCAATATATATATGTGTGTGTGTGTGTATAAAACTTTTCCTATATATATCTTTCTATATCACCTATCCTATCTTGTCAGTAATGTTATGATAAAATATTTATAATCATAATCTGAAGGAAAAAAGAAAGGACTGAAGAAAAGCTCAAGAAGTAAAGTTTTTGCCACACAAGCTCAAGGACCTGGGTTCAAATCCCGAGCACACACATAAAAGAACCAGGAGCAGCAGCTTACCCTTGCAGTCCCAGTGCTGGGAAGCAGAGGCAGGAGCACCCCTGGGCTTTGGTGGGACTGGTGAGCTATAGTGTAAGTGAGAGACCCTACATTAAAATACAAGATGAAGCAGTTTAGAAGTAGACCCTTAAGTGAGACAATTGAAGGCAGGGCTAGAGAGATGGCTCAGTAATTAAGAACATTGTATTAGTTACCATTCTGTTGCTGGGATGAAACACTCTGACCCAGGTGATTTACAGGAAGAGTGGAAACAGCAGGTCTCCAGGTAACAGGAAGCTGATCACTCACATTTTGAACTGTAAGCAGGAAGCAGAAAAAGCAAATTGAAAAATGAAATGGATGTTTAGTGTCTCAAACCAGCCGCCAGGCCCCAGTGATACCTCCTCCAACAAGGCTACACTTCCGAAACCTCTCCCACAGCGCCACCAACTGGAGACCAGGTCTTCAGATGAGACCACAGGGAATTCCTTCAAACTCCCTTAAGCCTTTTGTAGAGGACCCGTCTTCACAACACAAACACTGAGCAGCTCAAAACCACCTCTGCAGGCCATACTCACATGTACACTCAGACACACACTTACCCACGAAGACAGAAAAGTAAAAGAACTTAGCATTGTAACTGTCTGGCATATTTGTAATCTTCAAACATGTGGTTATATATTTATGTTGCCATAAGCAGTGATGTTTTTTTATATTCAGTTTTATCAGCCAGCAATATTTTCAGTAAAACATTTAACTTAATGAATGTAAACATGAAACTTTAAGTTACTATAAAGTTAGTAATTTGCTTTTTTGTATTAGTATTAGACTCTAACACTGCATGTGTCTAATCTATTCTCATTTTATTAAAATAAAAAGAATAGCAAAAAAAAAAAAAAAAAAAAAGTAAAGAACATCCTAGAAAGTGAGAGAAAGGATACAATGGGGAAGAGACCATAAATTAAATCCAATGTATCAATCAAATGTATATTTTAGCTGCTTCCTGGGCAGAGCATTCAAAGGGGAAAAAGAGCAACTAATAATGTTAAATAGAAAAAAGGGAACATTAGTATAGGTCCTACCTACCTACAAAAATCATACCAAGGGATTTTATGCAATTTAAATGAATAATTTAAATATAAACTGAAATACTCCTTTAAAAATATTCTATGCAGAAATTGACAGAGTAGAAAATTTAGACGATTGTTACACTACCTTCTTATAAATACCTAATTTGAAATGTTACAATAAATGAACCCTGGAGCCCAAAGGCTTCTCAGACGCCTTTGAAGGAGAAATGAGAACCTTATGCAGACCTTTAAAGTACAACTGACTGCCATTGGCCACCCACAGCAAGAGACCAGAGTCATCATGATTCAAAAGCTCACAGGAAACCCAGGGAAAAGAAATTTTTAGTCATATCTCATTCATAAATTCAGATGCAAATTCTTAAAAATAAAGTTAGTAAATTTGCCTATTAACATCAAAAGGGCAAGTGGCTGATGAGTGTAGTCTGCACTGGGAAGCAAGAACCATCCTTTAATGTGTTTCTCCTGAACTTCAAGGTAAAAGACCTTTCCTTTTTTTCATATTCTTAGTAAGTTTGTTAATTTAAAAAAAATTCAATAAACCACAGCTACTAATATGTAAAAAAGCTAATATTATTACACGAGTGGGATGTGTTTACCTAGAAATCAAGGTTTGGTAACAATTTGAAAATCACCGTAAATCATCACATTATCAGAATAAGGGGAGAAATCACCTGATTGCTTCAATAGATGTTAATAGATGATGTTGATAAAATTCATCGCAAGTTCAAGACCGAAACAACAACAATGAAACAGGAATTAGGGCTAGAAAATAGTTTTATTAATCTGAAAAAAAATGTATCCTGAAAGAATCTTCCCCAAATTTCATAATTAATAGAGACGAAAAGCCTTCCTGGGGGACTGGAACCAAGACAGGGGATGTGAGTTTCACAGGCTTGTGTGACAGGGTCCCTTAAGCTGGGTCACTTAAAACACCAAAAATGTATGGCCTCACAGTTCTGGAGGCTAATCTGAAATCCAAATGTCTCCTTTAAGGGCTCTGGATTCTGCTTTAGCCTCAGCTTTGTGGGTAGCAGTCACTTGTCTCTAGCCTTTCTGTCTTCTCCAGTTTCCATCTTCCCAGCGCTCTCCTGTGGGGCTGTGTTCCTTCTTTTTTCATAATAGTCCCAAGATAGAAGGTACAGCCTACTCCAATGTGACCTTACCTTAACTTGGACTACATTGGCAAAACTATTTCAAATAAGGTCACATTCTTAAGTACTTGGAATGTCAATGCATCTATTTAAAAAAAAAAAAAAACAACTTTAAATTGTATTTAACTTTTTTTATTTGTGGGGGGTGGGGAATATACGAATGGCACAGCCCATGTTGTACATACCCACAAAGAGATCCCTGCACACAAATACAATTTAAGAATAAGAAAATAGTTTTAAAAGAATGAACTGTCCCCATTTTGTATATTGCACCAACATAGCATGCCAAAAACACTGATGAATTTTACAAACAAAAACTAAAGCAAAAAAAAAAAAAAAAAAGTAGACACATCATTCCTTTTACAAACATTGGACAATAGTCATCGTTCTCCTAGAGGCATTGTGCTAGACCTGAATCACCAGGGGAAATAAAAACAGGCACTGTCCCTGTTCCCACGGTGTTTGCTTCAGATAAGAGAGACAGAGATAAGCACACATAAATATATACAGTCACCTAGCAGGGTCATCTCAGAGAGATAGCCTTGCTCCTCAATGGGGATTCCTTCTCTGGAGGGGAGGGAGGGAAGGAGGGACAGAGAGATTTAATTTTGGTGACATTTTATTAGCCTAAAAGATTCTACTGAATTCATACTTCAAAAGGTCGTGTTTTAAAATAACCCCATCCAGGCTATAAGATACTTATATCCTCATTGTGAAACATCTGAGAAATACGAAAACTATTAGGTGTATCCCTAGCATCACAAAATGTCTCCTCCTCTAGTCTCAGGTACCCCAGGCTGGCCTGGAACTTGCTATCTCCAAGGATGATGTGAAAAAACTTGAGCTTCTGATTTTCTTGCCTCTACCTCCCAAGTGTTGAGATTACAGGCTGGTACGAAGGTTCCAACCCAGGGCTTCCTATCTGCTGGTAAGTATTCTGCTACCCAGGAATCTCTTGCAATTTTTAAAGTGCTGTTTTTTTTGGTTTTGGTTTTTATTTTCAGAGTTAAGTTGAGACTTCATCGTGGTTTTGCACAGGAGAGTTTGGGGCTTTTTTTATTTTTTATTTTTTTCATTTAAAATGCAGTGAGAATTTCTCCACGTCATTACAAATTACTTTTCCTAATTCGTAAGATTGTTGAAAATAAAAATCATCCTACAACTACAGCTCACAGCCCAGTTTGAGTACTTTTGTTTTCGCAAGGCCGAACTTGTTCAGGGCCTGTGTAAGGGCTTCCCAGAAAACTGTGGCTAAGGCCACGGAGTCAGCACCCGCACAAAATTACTCGACCTCCTTAAGTTTTTCCTGGAGACTGAATCCTAGGATTCTCCAAAAGCGAAAGGTAGTCATCTCGAGAAATTTGATGCAACCCTCCCAGAAATCCCAGGTCGGATAGGTGCCCCGGACATCCAGGTCTCAAAGGAGCCTTGTCAGTATTCTGCTCTCTGCTCGCTGCGGCCCCGCCAGGGTTACTCTGCTTTGCGCCTCCCCCACCATGCCGCTCCCACTGAGCCACCAGTTTCGGTCACGGTTTTGAACTTGGGAGGAGCGCGTCCCAGGTCCCCGCCCTGCCCAGATCCACCACTCTCCCTACCGGGACCGCGCAGGCGCAGGCGGCTATGAGTCCGGCCACAGTCCCGGAGCCTAAGGTTGCGCCCATGCCATCGTCGCCTCTTCCACCGCGCACCATGAGCCGGGGTCCCCGTCTGCTGCTGCCCGCGATGCTCTGCCTGGGGTTCGGCGCCCTCGTGTCTTCTTCAGGGTCCTCGGGCGTCCGAAAGCGAGGTCCCTCGGTGACGGACAAGGTGATCCAGCGGCTACAGCAACTTCTCCTGCGGGCCAGGCACTCGGGCGCTTGGGCGACCGGACCGCTGGGGCAGGGTTGGAGAGAAGGGGCTCCTGAAGCGGGGCGGGAGGGGGGACTGGCGGGGACTTGTGGGGTGCTGGCTGGAACTGCAGGGAGCCGGAGGTGGGAGCTGGCGGAGGGACTAACTGAATTTGAGACTGGCTGGGACTGGGGGGCTTAGAGGTGGCCACGCGGCAGGCGGGAGGAGACGTCAGTGAACGGCGCGCTGCCACCACTCAGGGGCTACTGGGCTAACTCTTGCCATCCCCTGCGCTGGTTGTCCGGATTTGTCACCCGGGCGGGTCCGACGTGAGCTGCTGGAGAGCTGGGACAAAGCTCGCTGCGCCCGCAGGGCCTTTCTTCTAGAAGGGTGGTTGCTGGAGTACTTCCTTGGCTTGGCCTGGATGTGGAACAAAGGGGGAAGAATGTAGAGGGTGGGGACAGGCTGAGGAGTGGAGGCCCAGCTGCCTGCTTAGGACGTCACCCGCTGGGAAGAGCCTGGGTCCCCACGGAGTGCTCAGAGGAGAACTGTCCTCTTCTCCAGTGTAGGAACTGTCACCCTCCAAGAGGAAAGTTGAAGACCTTGTGGTGGGCCTGGGTTGAGCCCTAGGCAGCTTGACAAGGCTCTGACTCTTAAGGGAGGCATGGGGGGGATCCCCAGGAACTTAGTCCATACAGTTTCCACTGCTGAACTTCCATTTCAGTCTGTTTACCAGAAGATAAAAAGAAAAGATTCTGGGAGAAGGGGGGGGGGGGCTACTGCGCTGGGGTAACAACCACTTCCAGGGGGAAAAAAAATCCAGCAGTCTGGGAACGGGATGGAAACAGCAGAAAGTGGTCTTAATGATCAGTCCAGGTTGCCACTGGAAATGATACCTTAGGGCTAGTAGGAGGTTTAAATCCTCTATGGCAGGCTCAACCAAAGAGCCAGCAAGGAGAGGAAGTGAGCCCCGCTATCCAGCCACTGTCCTGAGACCGGAAAGCCAGCGTGATTACAGTAACATCCATCCTCAGGCGGGCCCCTTGATCTTTTAGGTATCTAAACTGAAAACCTGAGTTGCACACGCCACAGAGCAAAAGCATGTTTGGTCTACAGATACTATTTCTGATAAAACCATAAACATGAAGTTCATACAACTCTGAAATATCAAAGGAAGGGAGACTGATATAGGACGGGTGCCATTTAAAAACACCTGACCGGTGAGGGAAAAGCCAACCCGGAAGGGCTTGGATGCCAAGGGAATTGCTTGTCTCCAGGTGGGAAGGCCATTCTCATCTCAGAGCATGCCTAAAGGACAGCTTGTCTTTGGGGCAGGACTGAGGGCAAAATGGCCTAAGATGGGGTTGAATGAGCAAGGAACAAAAAGGCTCTGAACAGCCTTTAAAGGCTTTGCTAGGAGTGTGGCCATTGATGCCATCATTCTTAGGACTTGGGTGTCACTCTAAGGCTAGGTTCCCCACCTTCCTAATGCTGTGACCCTTTAAAACAGTTCCTCATGTTGTAGTGACCCCCAACCATAAAATTATTTTCATTGCTCTTTCATAACTCTAATTTTGCTACTGTTATAAATTGTGATGTAAACATTTGATCTGCAGGATATCTGATATATCTGTGATAAGGGGATTGCCACCTACAGGTTGAGAACCATGGTGCTAAGGTAAAGTGGCTGGAGGGGTCTGCACACAGAAATGACTTAATTTCATATATGCTCTTAAGAAATTCCTGTGGTCACTTTGGAGGGTGAACTGAGAGGCCATTAAGGGTTCTGGGCCAGACTCCAGATGGTGGGTTGGCTAGGGGTGGTGATCTTGGGAATGGGGACCAGGAATTTGAAATAGATATTGGAGGCATAACTAACAGGACTCACTGAAAGCTTAGCTGAAAGGGGGAATAGGGTAGTTAGGGGTAGTTAGATAGCATTTAATGCCCAAGTTGATGGGAATTTCAGATTATCCATGGGTCATTCTTTACTCCATGTCCCCAGTTATGCTGGAAATGTTTCACTGAGAGAGCTTTGAGACTGTATTGATAGAAACCAACTCAGAGCAAGTCAGTGACAGTCTTTGCAGAAGTGTCTAACCTCTTACCTGTTGACACCTCCTGGCCAGCCTCTGGTGTAGCCTGAGGATAGAAGAGAGCCTAGAAAGAAAAGGCTGTGGTTGCAGGGGAAGGGGCGGGGCATCCCGACTCTGTCTAGAGCATAGAACACTGTTGCTAGACCTGGGCTCAGCTCTCAGAGCTGGCAACATAGTTTCTTCTTGTTCACCAAGCTTACTAAGTTCTGACAGCCAGAGGTATATAGGTGAGCCTCTTACAGATCTGCTTTGGTGGAACTCTTGAGTTACTTAACCAATGTGTTACAACAACTCAGTATGGTGGAAAATAGAGACATTAAAATGGAAATGTAGGTCAACTGCCTTTGACTCTCGCTCACAGTCCTTTCTTTCACTATGACTTTATTTAAAGCTAGGAATCTATAAATAAGAGGCTTGGGGTGCCGCTCCGCTACACACACAGTGGGGATCTTGCCTGTTTCTGTCCTGCAGCTCCTGCCCCACTGGTGCTCTGGGTCACAGATTCAGTATCCGTTCTCCAGTAAATGCCACAGGTTCCAGACATAAGCCAGCACAGAGCACATAAAATTCAGCACTGCCCTCTTCCCCACATTAGTCATGCCAGTATGAGGTGGTGGCCAGGTGACCACCAGGTGGCAAGTTATCTATTGTGTGAGACTCTGTTTCTTCTTCCATGGAAAGTAAATGGAAACAACAGGTTTCCAGTATTATGTGTAATTTTGGAGGCTGTGTGTCTCTCTGCATATAATATGGATTTTTGGCAGACTAAGTGTGATAAAGCAGGTAAGTGTTTAGTTTGTGGTCCCCTGCTGTGTTTGTCCATGAATCCTAGTGTGACAACCTTAGTTTGGAAGCAACAGTCACTCATTTTACAGGTGAGGCATATAGCTCAATTTTAACTTTGAATCATCTCAAAGCCAGTGTCTTCTTTGGTGAATCTGACAGTAGATAGACACAGATAGTACAAGATCTGTTTGATCAGGCTTTCAACCTCCACATCCCTCCTCTTTACCTCCTCAAGCCTTCAGTGCCCTGTAATTTTCAAGTAACTTTCAGAAGCAGCCTCTGGGTGTTAGAAGGGTTAGAGATGCCTACCCACTAAGTATGGTGTAGAAACCAAATATCATCTTTTCCAAGGACCCACTCCCATCCTCCCATCCTCCCCATGGCCTCTATCCTTACCATGACGCTCTCTCTGATTTGCCTTATGAAGCCCAGCTTCCCTTTTAAAAACATCATTTGTAAGTGTGTTTTCTATTTTACAGGAATAGGAGCTTTGTAGTTCTTGCCTGTCCAGCTTGGACTGTGTTCTCAAGGGGCTTCAGCAAAGTCAGAGACAAATCTCATGGAAGGAGAGGTTTGCCTGACACCTATCTCCCCCCCTGTTGTTGTCTGCCTTCTGTTGACCTTGGGCTGAGATCTGGGAATCAGAAAGGACAACTTCCCTTCCCTGGGTTCTCCCTGCTAAGATGAGAGGTTACAGATTAACAAGAGGGGATCTTGGACTGCTCACACTCCTAGTTGAGAAGCTTAGGCCCATCTCTTCCCCTCCCTGGCCCCCACATTCCTCTGAATTGGTGATAACAGACCACTTGCTTCCCCCAAGGTGGGTGGGGGATTAATTACTTGAGGTGGTGAAGTACATGGAGACACTGTCTCAGTTGACTTTCCAGTTCGAGAACCTCTTTCTTCAGCTGGTGTGGACTCCTCAGATTCTCCTTGGGCTTCACATGAGGACTATTCCCAAGGCCTCTCTTCCTTCCCCTCTTTCCGTTGCCTGGCAAAGCAGGAACCTCCAAGCATAGCATTTGGAACTGGCAACAGCTCCCTGCTCCAGCCATGAAAAAGGCTGCCCTGATGCTCGGCACCGAGAGCACCAATCCTGCCTGAGTGCCTTGGTGTTGGGAAGTCCTGTCAAGTGAGGAATATGCCCACTCTTGTCCCTGGGCCTGTTGCGCCCCCCCCCCCCCTTTAGGCCTGCCTCTCACTCCTCCAGGATACCTGCTTCCAACCCTTCCTACCCTCTAGGATTTCGCGTGTTCTTGGGCACAGCTCACATGTTGTCTTGTACCAGCTCTTGTACCAGCTGTGGCTATCGTTTGCTTTTCTTTGTTCTTTTAATTTTTATTTTGACACCTGTAACTTGCTGGCCACAACCTCACAGAGACCCCTGTCTCTGCCTCCCACCAAGCCCACTTTGTCCTACTTCTTATGTGCTAGCCTTAGGATGGTTCGTTCAGGGACATTGCTTTGTATGCCAGGTATTTAATAACCATTCGTTGGCTAAACAAGATTGGACTTTGTCATTTCCATTTGGGAACCTTCTGGTGGGATTCTTTATACTGTCCTCATGGAGCTGAAGGGCATGGCAATTGGGAGAAACATTTCAGAGCTAGGTAAGCTGGACTGTGTGCACAAATAATTATTGCGGATGATATTGGATGGCGGGTTCTTCATCTCCTTCAGCTGCCTTCTTTTGTTGCTTTCTAAGAATTTACTCCCTTATTTTAAAAGCCGGGAAGGCTTTGCAAGCCTTTATCTTACAGGCTGTCTCTTTAAAATTATACCCCTGGTTTTCTTATGGGGCTGAAAATACACCCCTGGTTCACTAGCAGCGCTGTTCTCTTGCTGTTGAGCACATTCCCTTCTCATCTGGGCACAGAAACCCCATGGAGAAACCACCCTTGACTGCCAGACTCACATGTGCTGAGGTGAGGCAGTCTTTTGTCCCCAAACCATACTGGAGGTTCTTCTCTTCTGCCACACCTCACGAGAAGAGCCAAGTCTTCGAGGCTTCCGAGTAAAGCTCTTGTATATAAATGATAACAGTGGCTGTTTTGGCCATGTGGAAATGGAAATGCCACAGAAAGCACTAAATATCACATCAGCCCGTGACAGGCGTTCAGAGATATTTGCAGAAGTGCTCGCCTTGAGCTGAGTTTGACAGTCTTTACCCAGTGATTTTTCTAGATTGCAAGGCATCTTTTTTCTTTGACAACCCTTCTTATATCTTTTAAAGCCATCCCTTGAATGTCTTTTTTTTACCCATTCAAACAGTAAATTGGTCTGTATAATCTAAACTCGCTAATAGAATGCCCTTTGACTCTGTGGCCTTTTCAAGCCTTCTGTCTCCGAATCATCAGAACATAGTGATTTGTGAAGCAAAATGTGTATAATTTCACTCCAGGTGAAACAGTTCTCAAAAAGAAACGCCAAGAGAACTTTCAAGGTTTAATCTGAAAAAAAGGTGACTTGTATTTCTAGACATGTTATCTTTCTTTTGTTCTAAGATGACAGAGAATGGACAAATTCTACTTGGGTGACAGTGGGAACATTCAGACCTCTGAATCCAGTGTTGAAGTTTATAGGACAATATCTTTGTGAGTAGCCAAGCACAGGTTGGCTCTCCTGCTGGGGACCTGGGGTCTTGCTACTCTTGGATGAGTGACAGACCTTCCCATGGACTGCTGTTGTGTTTCATGGTCTGTGGCCATTCCCTTGACCGTAGATGTCTACTGAGAATTCGTCATGAGTTTGTTGGCTCCTCTCAATATTTTTTTTCTCCTGCCAATAGTAAAGAGCGTTGCTTCTTTAAAGAACAATCCTCTCTGCCCCCCTCTTCATCCACAAAGCAGGAAAAAGCAGAGCTGTGGTTTTCTAGGGCTTGATGGAAGTAATGTATTGAAGACTTTATAAGCTCACTCTGGCCATACTGAATCAAGCTTCAAACTCAAGTACCTAGTACACTGCTTCACCCATAGGTGGTGCTCAATAAATGTTTGTTGAATGAATATTTGGGAATGAACTGCCCCTACAGTGTTGTTTCTGCAACTTTAACTGACCTCATGCTTCATGGCTCTCAGAAAACACTGAAGGGCAGGCTTTCCTGTGGGGGCCAATTTTCAGATTTAACTTTGACTTAGATCAGATTTCTGTCTCTTTCATGTGTTGACCTTCTACTGTGCATTTCAATTACCCACAGGTCTTCTTTGATGTGAGGATCGGAGACAAAGATGTAGGTAGAATTGTGATTGGCCTCTTTGGAAACGTTGTACCCAAGACGGTGGAAAACTTCGTGGCTCTGGCAACCGGAGAGGTCTGTCCCGGCCTTATTGCCTTTAACTGAGGACAAGTGTGAATCTTTTTAAAGACAAGATACAAAGATGTCCTCTGGAGAAATGAGAACTGATATATCAGATGATTGTGTGATATCTTAGACTTTTGTTTTCTTATAATTGTTAATCAGTGTCTTGAAGCTTCTAGAAATGGAGAGAAAAACATCAAGTGAAAATATAGTCTGCTCATTTTCTATTTATTCCTATTAATACTTGGTTCCTATACGTCAATTATTTTGGCCAGTTCGTGATAGACTTTCTCCAGTACATAACTGCTAGAACCTAGTCAAGTTCTGTAGCGGTTTTGTTCCATTTTTCCCATTTTCAGATAAACACTGCTCATCTTTTAATGTGGGTTGTTTCTACTTGTACATTCACCTGAACCCGTCTCTTTAGAAAGGCTACGGGTACAAGGGAAGCATCTTCCACCGTGTCATCAAGGACTTCATGATTCAAGGAGGGGACTTCACAGCTAGAGACGGCACTGGAGGTGACATGCTGTTTGCCTTTCTACCTTTCCATTTGCCAAGCTGAAGCCAAAGCATTAGAGCTGAGGCCATGCACACTTTGAAGACCGAGTTACGATTCTTGCAAAAATACAAAGGGCGGTGGATGTAGCTTAGTGGTAGAGCGCTTGCCCGGCATGGAGCCCTTGGGTTCCATCTCTAGCACCACACAACAAGAGAAAAGGCTTACAAAAGAGGGACGTGAGGCTGGAGAGATGGCTTAGCAGTTAGGAGCACTGACTGCTCTGCCAGAGGTCCTGAGTTCAATTCCCAGCAACTACATGGTGGCTCACAACCATCTGTAATGGGATCTGACTGTCCTCTTCTGGTGTGTCTGAAGACAGAGAAAGTATACTCACATACATAAAATAAATAATAAATAAATCCTTTTTTTTTTAAGTGGTGCAGGATATGAAGTGTAGGGTGGAGAAGAGAAATGCCTCAGGTTTCTAGGGAATAAGGTTTGCAGAGAACCGTGCATAGAAGCAACCCCAGCTGCTGCTGCAACCCCTGACCTCAGGGAACCGCAGCTGGCTCCGGCACCCATGCTCACCCTCTGACAGCCCCTTTCCGATTTCTTACCAGAGTACAGCAGGAACACTGACAGCTTTACTTTGCCCTCTCCTCTGTTTGTATTCTCCTCCCTGCTGAGTGTGAATGTGTGTGTGTGTGGGGGGGGGTGGATGATCTTTGGTTAAATTTTTCCATGTTTGGAAGAGAGGACATTTTGGACCATTTAGCTTAGATCTCTCTGAGCAGAGTCATCCTCCAGGCAACCTCCCATGTCCCAGATTAATAGCTTTAAACTTCTTGGATTTGGCTTCCATTTCTGGTATTTCTAAGCCAAGGTTTTGAGGTTGGCCATCACTGGGCAGACAGACAGTCAGGAGAGGTGCACAGAACAGGCCCTTTGGGGTGCTGGAACATGGGATGGGTGCTTCTCACAGTCCACACTGCTGCTGTGGGGAGAGGGCTCCTGCTGTGGCTGCTAATTTACTAGAGCTCCAGGACACGGATGTTCCTAGTTTTGACCGTCCTGTGTCCTATGGGCTCTGACAGGAGTGACTTGAGGCCATGGGGACTTTCATCCTGGGCCATGGTAAGGGCCTCCTGGTTTGGTTCAGACTCGTGTCTGTTTCCTACAGGGGTCAGTTCTGTCGTACACATTCACTTCTTGCCTTTGCCCATCCTCAGTCCTGTCACCTGTGGGATTCTGATTACATGAAAGACATTTCTCTGAAGAGTTCTCTTTTATATCTGCCGTCATCCCTCCTTTTGCCTCACGCAGGTATGAGCATCTATGGTGAGACATTTCCTGACGAGAACTTCAAACTGAAGCACTATGGCATTGGCTGGGTCAGCATGGCCAATGCTGGACCAGACACCAACGGTTCCCAGTTCTTCATCACCTTGACCAAGCCCACCTGGCTGGATGGCAAACATGTTGTATTTGGAAAAGTCCTGGATGGGATGGTAATTCGAAATATCTTTTTTCTCTCTCTTACAAAGCTTTATATTTACGATGAATAAATCAGTGATTTATTGAATCTTCAAATGTGTTCTTAGATACTCATTAGATGATGGGCAGAGTTTTTGAAGGTGAACAAATTATATATGGCATAGTACTTTAATTATTAAAGGTATTAAAGCAGATATGGAAGAAGTTAGGTACTTTAGTTAATTTAAGAAACATAACCAAATAAACCAAGAATTTAATATGCATTCAATGAAATATTATTTGGTATTAAAACATAACATTTAAATGCATGCTATAAAATGTATATATGTATGTATATGATCTATCTGTCTATCTATCTATCTATCTATCTATCTATCTATCTATCTATCATCTATTTACAAACATTTTGAAACCTTATCCAGTCACAAAAAGACAAGTAGTGTATGAGTTTAATTATATGAGGTTTTTAGAGTAGTCAATTCATAGAGACAGAAAAAAAATCAACAGCTGTCAGGGTAGAGAAAGAGAGGTATTTAATGAATACAGAGTTTAGTTTTGCAAGTTTACAACACTTCTGGTTGTCATTACTGAGCTATATACTCATTTTGTGACTTTCTTTGGGAATACATGGACTAACATCTATTCACCCTAGATAGAGCACTGATAACAGACAAGTGGAGTGACTCTACCGAATCCAACTTGGCAAACCAATGATTTTACTGGGATTTCTTATAGGACTCTAGGGGAGGGTTTTCTTACAGTAGCATGGATTACTCAAAGGCAGCTATGTCATTGAAAAGCCCATCCCAACATGGGTTATTCAAAAAAGCTACAACCTTGGAGCTTTCTGCAGGGCCTGCCAGCAGTTCAACTGTCCTGAGAGTTTCCTACTTACAACAGTTATTCCTTGCATAACTTGGGGGAGGTATCTTGTGAATCTTGTAAATTTCAGGGACTTTCTGAGATTTGTGAATTGTTTAAGTCTTAAGAAGCCCCCCTCTAGAATAGAAATGTTTCAATATGGAGGATATTGCTACACAATGGTCTTTAAAAATGGATTGATGACAAATTTTTTGTTATATTTTTCTTACCACAATTAAAATAAAATATTAGCCTGCAGGTGGTTCACAACTTTAATCCTAATACACTCAGGAGGCAGAGGCAAGCAACTCTCTGGATTTGGGGCCAGCCTGGGCTACATAATGAGTCCCAGAATAGACAGAGATACATAGTGATATCCTGTCTCTGATATAAAATAAATAAAAAAAAATTATAACTGACTGTAACCCCAATTAATTATATAAAAAAAATTATAACATGACTGTAACCCCAATATTAAAGAGGCAGAGACAGGAGCATTGTGATTTTAAGACTAGCTATGTTATATAGAAAGTTCTAAGTCAGCCTAAGCGAAAACCAAGATTTGTCTTAATAATAAATAACAATCAAACAAAAAATCCTGTATTCATGTGACACAGTCCACATACTAAGTTACACATAAAGACACACATTATAATAATCAGACACAATATTAAGAGGATCCAGATCTATATTGCTATCTATTCATTGAAAAATAACAAAAATATCCAATTCATAACCCATTTCTGAACATCCTCAGTCTTCTTACCTCTCAGGATTTCTTCTATAGCTGCCCAGAACCACTTCTCAGCCTCTGCCAAGTGTCCAGCTATCCTGGTTAGCTTCCCTGTTGCTGTGATAAAACACTGACCAAAAGCAACTGGAAGAGAAAAATGATTTGTCTGCTGAGACACTTATAACCAAAATTGGGAAAAAGGAGTTTATTTGCCTTACACTTTCACATTCCTGATTGTCACTGGAGGAAGTCAGGACAGGAACTCAAACAGGGGAGGGACCTGGAGAGGAACTGATGCAAAGGCCATGGATGGGTGCTCCCTACTAACTTGCTCCACATGGCTTGCTCAGCCTGCTTTTTTTTTATAGAACCCAAGACCACCAGTCTAGGGATAGCACCATCCACAATAGAGTGGACTGCTATTGACTGCATATAAAGTATATATATATACACACACATATGTGTGTATACATACACATATATGCATATATATACAAACATATATGTATATATCACACAAATATAATACTATATATTATATATAGTACATTGTATATATGTATGTGTTTGGATTATGTTTTTTATATATTATAGCATGATAGCACGTGTACATAAAATCCCAGGACAATCTCCTAGGCGCTCCACTCAGGGTTGCATTGTTTTTGAAGACTGATAGTAGCAGCTAGAAGAGTGTTGGAGTTATGTGCACGGCTTCTATAACGATAAAACCTATGTCCCAGGGCTGGGGCTGGATCCTGTTGGTAGAGCGCTGACTGAGCATACAGGAAGCGCAGAGCTTGATTTGCCACACCACTTAAACCAGTGTGGTGGTGATGCATAGCAGCCATCCCAGCATTTGGGAGGTGGAAGTGGGACAAAGATCAAGGTCATCGTTAGTGATGTAGTGAGTTCTAGGCCAGCCTGATATGCAAGGCCCTGTCTCGAAAGAGCAATAACAACAACAGCTCCCATTTGTGCCGCTGGAACTGGACCGGGTGTTTCTGTGAATTGTCGTAGCTGCTCACCCCAGATGAGCCACAGCTCTGTTTTTCTCTTTCCAGACTGTGGTACATTCCATAGAACTTCAAGCAACGGATGATCATGACCGCCCACTTACTGACTGCACCATCGTCAACAGTGGCAAGATAGATGTGAAAACACCCTTTGTAGTTGAGGTCCCTGACTGGTGACAGAAATGGCGGAAAGCAGGGAACACACTGGCTGGTCCATGTGCCATCTGCTATCCACCAGCTGTCTTTTGACTCTTTAGTTACTTAAAGTTGTAGTTAAAAAAATTCTCTTTTAATATACCAGTCAAGATTGCAATGATGATTTAAAAATCAACCACACAGCCAGATGTCTCAACAAACACCTGTCATCCCAGTATTGGGAGTATTTGGGAGGTGCAGGCAGGAGGATCAGGGGTTCAAGGCCAGCCTTGGCTACATAGTGAGTTTGAGGCTAGCCTTGTCTATGTGGATCCCTGTTCAAAAAACAAAACAAAACAAAACATGCCAACAACAATAAAAATCAAAATCAAACAAAGTCCTGCTCAGGTACTTTAAATTGAATGACATATACTTCTTTTCTAGTGGTGCTAATTTCTAATCAGAAAACTTTGCATTGGCTATTTATTTTTATGAACCGGTCTTTTGTTTGTTTAGTTTCACACGCTTCCTTGTGGTCTCCATTTGGGTGATTGGAGGGTTTGTTTGGGGAAGGTGACTATAATGAGGCTTAGCATTTTCTGTTCAAATAATTCTTGCTCAGGTAAGGGGAACGTTGAGTGGTATCATATACTGTATATCATCAGCATTCTGGGGCTTTGATGTTCTTTATATTAAATACTTTTTAAATGAATTAACTTTTTTGCAAGACTTTTTTTTAAAATTTTTACATGATGGATGCTTTGCCTGCGTGTATGTCTGTGCACCATGTATGTGAAGTACCCATAAAGTCAACAAGTCACCAGACCTCATTACCCCCTACCCCACACCTGGTACTGGATTTACAGACATTTGTGAGCTTCTATATGTGTGCTAGAAATTGACCCTGGGTCCTTTGGAAGAGCACCAGAGATGGGGAGACACAGAGTCTACAACCAAACATATAAGCTGATCATTCACCAAATTTCATTCAACATTTAGACCAGTAGTTCTCAACCTTCCTAGTGCTGTGGACTTTAATACAGTTCCCCAACCATAAAATTATTTTCATTGCTATTTCACAACTATAATTTTGCTACTGTTATGAATCATAATGTAAATATCTGATATCCAGGATATCTGATATGAGACCCCTCCAAAGGGGTTGTGACCCACAGACTGAGAACCACTGATTTAGACTGTCATCTTGAGTCCAGTTACTATGGGATCTTAGTTGGTAGTCAAGATTCAGGCTGTATTAGGGCTGTGGGACATCTTTGACTGTACAGCAGAGGCCATGCTCTGGTTAGCTGGGAAGAGAATCATGCCAGGAAGTGAAGAGTCAAAAGAAGTCTCTCTTTCATCATTTCAACAAGAAAACTGTCTCAGCAAGAGATGGGAGGAGAGATGGCTCATGGTTGAGAACACTTGTTCTTGTTCTTACAGAGAACCCAGGTTGACTCCCAGTACCCACATTCACAACTGTCTGTAACTCCAGTTCCAGGGGCTCCAACATCCACTTTTGATCTCTATAGGCTCCAGACATGCATTTGATGTATACACATAAATCTAAAAAAGATTAAAAAAAAGATTTAAAAAAAAGGTTTGAAGAATAAGTAGGCACTGTCTTAGGGTTTTACTGCTGTGAACAGACACCTTGACCAAGGCAACTCTTATAAGGACAACATTTAATTGGGGCTGGCTCACAGGTTCAGAGGTTCAGTCCAGTATCATCAAGGTGGGAACATGGCAGCATCCAGGCAGGCATGGTGTAGGAGGAGCTGAGAGTTCTACATCTTCATCTGCAGGCTGCTAGCAGAATACTGGCTTTCAGGTGGCTAGGATGAGGGTCTTAAAGCCCACACCCACAGTGACTTACTTCCTCCAACAAGGACACACCTACTCCAACAGGGCCACACCTTCTAATAGTACCACTTCCTGGGCCGAGCATAGACAAACCATCACAAGCATCCTGGGGTGCTGGTTGGTGGTCTTGAAGACTATGATGTGCTTGGGGAATGGTTTGTTTTTTCTTTTTCTTTTTTTTAATAAATATTTATTGTGGTGGCGCTTGCCTTTAATCCCAGCACTTGGGAGGCAGAAACAGGTGGATTTCTGAGTTCGAGGACAGCCTGGTCTACAGAGTGAGTTCCAGGACAGTCAAGACTACACAGAGAAACCCTGTCTTGAAAAACCAAAAAAAAAAAAAAAAAGGAAAAATATTTATTGTGGGGCTTTGCTGGGACAGACTGTGTCAGATCTTAGTTTGACTTTTGTGATATGACAACAGATAAGGAAATGGGTCTCGTGCAGCTGACATCCTAGTGGAGAAGAGGTATGGTCAACAAGCCTAAAGCGAGATCAGGGAGATGAGGGTGGCATGAATGTTGCTAGGGATGGGTGGGAAACCCCCCCTAGAGCAGCTTCCTATGAGTCTCTAGAGGGATCAAGTTTGCACAAGATGGGAAGAAAGTGGGAGGTGACCAAGGCCGATGGACCCTGCATTAGTTACTTTTCTATTGCTGTGATAAAACAACATAACCAAGGTGACTTATAGAAGGAAAGGTTTATTTGGGCTTCTATTTGCAGAGAGATAAGAGTCCATCAGCATCACATCAGGGAAGTGTATCAGCAGGCAGACAAGCAACCAGAGTAGCAAGCTGAGAGCTCACATATTACAAGCAGGAAGCTGAGAGAGTGAACTAGGGTTGTCACCTAGCTTTTAAAACCTCTAAACCTAACCCCAGGGACCTACTTCCTCCAGCAAGGCCACATCTCAAAAAGCACCGTCATCTGGGGACCAAGTGTTCAAGTATTGGAAGCTACTGGAGGCATTCTCAATCAAAGGAACACAGACCTAGGTAGAAGAAAACAATGCAGAGCCAGAGAACGCAGGGTGGCTGCGATCAGCATGAGTGGGAACTGCAGACGGTGATGGGGGATACTGGAAGAGTAGGGGCAGAGGGGTTGAGAACATGGCCCCCAGTAAAGGTAGGTCCAATAAACACCAGAGGCTGAAATGCGATGCCCAGTGGCTTAGTGCTTGTCCTGGCTAGTTTAATGTCAAGTTGATGCAAGCTAGAGTCATCAGAGAGGAGGGAACCTCAACTAAGAAAATCTCTCCATAACCTTGGGCTATAGGCAGGCCTGTGAAACATTTTCTTAATTAGTGATTGATGGGGGAAGGCCCCTTCCATTGTGGCCTGGACTGGTGGTCCTGGGTGCTATAGGAAAGCAGGCTGAGTAAGCCATGAGGAGCAAGCCAGTTAGGCAGCACTCCTCCATAGCCTCAGCATCAGCTCCTGCCTCCAGGTTCCTGGCCTGTTTGAGTTCCTGTCCTGACTTCTTTTGATGGTGAACAGCAATATGGAACTGTAATTCAACTAACTTGCTCCCCAACTTGCTTTTTAGTTGTAGTGTTTTATGGGAGCAATAGAAACCCTAACTAAGACCCGGCTCAATGGATGTGCAGCCATGGGGCATCAGCTGGAGAACAGGAAAGAGCAGCTGCCTCTGTGTAATGGCGCAATGAGGTAAGGCTGAGAATGAAATTATCAGGGAAAGGGGCAGGTCCAGAAGGAGAAAAGATGGATTCCTACATGCAATATCAAGGCAAAAGAGGGTTATTTGGGGTGAGGAGGAAGAGGAGGGGACAAAGAAAGGCAATAAAGGGGAGAAATAAGAATAGCATAAATATATATGCATAATATAATATATAACATAACATAATATATAAGTGTATATTACTATATATTATATGTTGCAATATATTACACACATATATGTGTATATATATTTATATGTATATATAGCATATGCAAGTTTCATACAATGAAATCCATTGCTTTGTATGCTAATTTTTAAAGGTTAATGAAGAAAATGAGAAGACCTGTGCTCCTGAAGCTCTCCCGTAGCTCCTGTGTCCAGTTATGTCTTCTTCAATTCGTCCCCCTTTCTCACCACCAAGCCAATACATCACTTTTTCGCTTAAGCCAGGATAAATTGATTTCCTTTGACATACAACCTGAACTCTTTGTCTAACAGAGCAATATTGAAAACATTTTTTGTGCACAAAGGCCTAGAAATAACTAAAAGAAAATGCTGGAAGTAACTTTAATCCCCAAATGTTCATAAAGTATGTATCATATAACAAAACAGCATCATTCATTAAGATTGGTATTGATGATGGGCTTATCCTTTTTACTTTTGAGATGGGGCACCATGCATCTAAGGCTAATCTTGAATTTGTTATACAGCTGAAGATGACCTTGAACTTCTGATCCTTAAGCCTCCACCTCCCAAATGCTGAGATCACAGATCCACATTAGATTTTCCTCGTGCTAGGGATAAAATCCCAGGCTTAGTGAATGTTAGGCAAGCAGCCTACCAACTAAGATACAAGGCCAGTCCTTTATTGGTGGTTTTTAAGAGCAGAAATCCTGATTAGTAAGGATGACTTTGTGGGTAAGGGCATCTGGGGCCAATCCTGGAGACCTGAGTTCGAGCTGCTTGGACCCACACAGTAGATAGAAGAAACTAACCTTCGCAAGTTATCGATATATACTCTGACCTCCAAACGTACACTATAGCATGTGCCTCTGCTCTGCCCCAACACAATAAATAAGTAAATGTAATTGGAAGTAAAAATTCTGTATGTAGTACCACCCCCAATGTAAATACAACTGCTTAAAGCAAGCAGAACAAAATGTAGTTTTTCACAGTGGGTGTGAACAGTGGGAGAGTTTCCACTCTCATTTCTTGTATACTTTCTACTTTGTTCAGGTTTCCAATTATTCCCTAGGGTACATTTAATGTTAGTAATAACAAACTCCTATATTTTAAATAAAGGCAACAAGAGGAAATTGGAAACAAATGCTCTTAATGGAGGCAAAAGTGCCTGTCACCTCTAGCATCAGAAAGCACAAAAGCCACGGTGGTCCTATGCATAAGAATGTCCGCCTTGGCTTGTATCTGCCATCTAGGTTTTAATCAGTATGAATGGAAGCCACACCTCTCCAGTGACAAGGGGAAAAGTAGTTCATCTTAGAAATAATGAATTATGAGAGCCCTGGCAGTAAATCACCACATCTTTGTACCAGATGACCAATGAGCTAATGACACTCAGCCCTACCCAAAGGAGCTGATTTCTTACGTGTGGAGGGCTAGGCTTCATCCTGAAACACCAGCAAGCTGATCACTATGAAAGTAGGAACTGGCTTTTTGAACAAATTACACTAGTGTGTGCACGCACGCATGTGCATGTGTGTGTGCAGATCTTGGGAGCCGGCTTTCTCCTTCTACCAGTGTGTTCTGTGCATGAATCTCAGGTCACCAGGCACCTTCTTGGCCAAGCCACCTCACCGGCCCCATCTCTTGCTTTTTATAGTCTAGCATATTCTGCAACAGTTTTGTTTTGTTTTGTTTTGTTTTGTTTTGTTTTGAAGTAAACACTTCATTGGTCTGCTGGTCCTGATGATAAAAGGGCTTATGTGTAGCTGGAGGGGGGGAGACTCAGAGGGAAATTACACTGGACACCATCACCAAGCCCAAGGTATTACGATTTAGTCTAGAATCACTTTAACAATTTAAAGCATTTTGGCATCTTAGCCACAATCTGCTTTACTCTCGAGCAGTGCTAGTTAGTATTTTTTCTGGATCGTCAACTAAGTGCTTGGTCAAATTTGTTCTCAGGTCACATTAGTTGGAATGACAGTTTGGGGGATTATCAATTACTTCATTTTTGGTGAATTCTTAAATTTTCGAATAAAAGTCAACCAACCACACTTCTCGGTTCAGCTGTTTTGAGTTACCAGAGGGCAAAAACATGGCAGGGTTTTTTATAAGGGGCTTGGTTTTGTTTTTCAACATTCTTACAATTCAGACAGGCCAAGCAATCTTTGATCTAGGAGGTTTAGAAATTCAGATACCCCTCAAGGCACTTCTGTGTTTTTCAACTTAAGGAAGAGTGAAAACAGTATTTTGTCATGGAGCATTTTGGTACCACTAAGTACAGAACAGCTTTTCCCTAGCTCTGTAGTTCAGTTCCTGGAGATTTTGGCTAAGAGCAAGCTTTAGCTATGATACAACACAGCCCCAAACTTGCTAGTGATATGCCAGCGTGGTGGAAAAACAGTTGCAACAAATCCAGAATCAGGGTGGCTAGGCAGAGGGGCAGCGGCAGGGAAATGTCTATGACAAATATTAAAGACAAAGCAAAATGCATCTCAAAACCCAGCGGCAGCAGCTCTCCTGGCACTGTTTCAACCAAGATGCTTGAGAGACATGAAGGACCAATACGTCCAACACACAAACATCCCTTTTAGTGCCTACTTGGGAGAGGGGAAGAATTTTGTTTGACACTCTGGTAGCTAGTTCTCATCCATGTTCACAGTGTGTAGATTTTGACTGTGGCGACAGGGACACAAGTTACCAAAGTACAGAGCTTATTGTCTGCAGCTCTGTCCTCATTATGAGTTCCAGACAAGCACAAGATGCAAATGAGGCATTCTTTGTTTGGTGCAGAAGACTTTTTGGTTTTTCGAGACAGGGTTTCTCTGTATAGCCCTGGCTGTCCTGGAACTCACTCTGTAGACCAGGCTGGCCTCGAACTCAGAAATCCACTTGTCTCTGCCTCCCAAGTGCTGGGATTAAAGGCGTGTGCCACCACTGCCCAGAGGTGCAGAAGACTTTGCTGAGGCTGGTCCCAGTGAGTACATTTGCAGTCCCCTGCTCCTTCATGGCAAATGCCTACTCTGAGAGTCGGAAGGCATGCTTCTTGAAGCCCACTCCTGGGATGTACTTGTGAATGTACATAGTGTAGTATTGGGTTACCTCCTTGATAGGAAAATGACCCTCCCTGTTTACACCACCCTATTTTTAAGGGGAGCCATTCTGGCCAGCCCAAGTTAGAAAGGAAGTGTATAAGAGATTGTCTAGCAGCAGGGCAGTGGTGGCACACGCCTTTAATCCCAGCACTTGGGAGGCAGAGACAGGTGGATTTCTGAGTTCAAGGCCAGCCTGGTCTACAGAGTGAGTTCCAGGACAGCCAGGGCTATACAGAGAAACCCTGTCTCGAAAAACCAAAAGAAAGAGAGAGAGAGGGAGAGAGATTGATTGTCTAGCACCCATTCCTGAGGATTCTGAGAAATCATTACGTGTCCACATACACTAGCTTCTCAGGGAAGGAGGGACTCTGTTCTTGGTGCACCCTGGACCTTTAACATTACTGTCCCCTAAGTAAGTTCTCCTATGCCCCACCCATTAGGTAGGCTTCGTCATTTGAAAACGCACGCTCTTTTCTTCCACCTGGTCTTGGAAGGATGGGTCTGCTTCTTATGACATCAGGAACTGTACTGTGCCAGCACCCATGAGAACAGAGATGAAGGTTGGTCGGCCACATCAGGGATTTAACCCTGGACTCCTCTAGCACTCCTGCCCTCCCTCAGGACACACTGTGGCTCCCATCGAAGCCTTGCCCAGAAGACTTAGCGTGAGTTTTAACCACTCAGTTTTTTGGAGGTGTCTATCCCTTCCCTGGACTGGAAGCTTCTCTAGGGCAAGTAGATCTCATTCCAATCTGTGCTCCCAGGGAGTGTTTTATACCTACCTTCTGCTCAACAGAGTCAAAATCATGAACCAAAGAATAAGCCTGAATGTCTACCGTGGGGTGTAAACAGGGCCACTATGGACAATCAAAGCAAAATAAATGCCAACCTTCTTTTCTTTTCTGAGTCAAAGTCTGAAGGGCAGAATAGATGCACCTTGGCGAGCGTTAAGCGAATGGTCAGCAGGGACAGGGACACCTTGGTGGTGGGGACTGTGTCTGTAGCAAACGGCCCATTGTGTGGCATGCCAGCCAACAGCAGGATGGCATCCTTCACCGCCTCTCAACGTCATATCCCACATCAGTCTATTTTTTTAAAAAGGAGCCAAAGCAATATTTCAAGAATATTTTCAGATAAAGATTACAGATGTTATTCTAAATTATGAATTGCTTGCTAATGCTTGTGAACTGTTCACAAGCTTTTTTTGTTTTGTTTTGGTTTTGGTTTTTTTGTTGTTTTTTTTTTAAGATTCAGATTTTTGGCTGAGGAGATGACTCGGTGGGTAAGACTGCTTGCTAGACAAGCACGAGGACTTTAGTTTAGATTCCCAAGCACCTGTGAGCAAGCTGTGGATAGCTGCATGGGTCTATACCTTAGTCCTGAGCTGGGGTGGAGACAGGAAGAGTGCTGGCCTAGCTGAACAGTGGCACGCTTTAGGTTTAGTGAGTGTAGTGATTGTTCTGAGGCTGCTTACATCCCAGTGTTACTACTGGTCCCTCAAGAGGGTCCCCAAGCAGACCATCTTACTCAAGTGATGCCATGTGAACCTTCTTCCCAACTTAACTGGTCAGTAAAAGGCTGGAAGGGAAAGATGGGACTGGAGGCTTGAGAGGGAGGAGGGGAAGAAGATGGAGGAAGGGGAAGTTGCCATGGGCCAGAACTGTGTGGCCAGGAGAAGCAACAAGGGGCCTTATAGCTTGGGAATAAGTTAGCATAGTCCTAGATCCACCCAATCTAGGTAGATGGCTTATAATTAAAATACCTGGGTTGTGTACCTTTTATATGGGTTTACTAGGATTGAAACATCCAGCAACAAGCGAGAGACCCTGTCTGAAGTGAATTAGGTAGAAAACGATAGACCAGGACAGCTGACATCCTCTCTTGGTATTCCCATGCATGCACAAATGTATATGTTCATACACACACATGCAGACATTTCACATGCATGAGTGCATGTACACACACACACACACACACACACACACACACACACACACACTTCATGTTTTAAAAAAACCTTTCATGTCTAACAAATACATGTTTTTAGAAACTTGGTCATACCTCCTGTGAAGAGGCCATTGTTTGTTTTCAGGTATAAAGTTACAGCCAAACTCCTAACCAGCACGCCCTGACAGCTTAGTCAGTGGGGTTTGCTCCTTGTCCTCACCTGCCTCCACACTAACCAGCTGATTCCAAAAGAAGCCATGAAGCTCTCTCCTAACGGGACTCAGGTCTCTGTTCTCTTCCCACGCTGTGCTGGGCCAGGCCCAACAAGAACCAGTGGGTCTCCCTTCCAGCCTGTACCTGGCAGATTTCTGACTGCCCAAGTCTGTATTGTGTTCACATCAATTGTCTCTGGGCACTACTCATACTTTGCCACTACAAAGTGGTTATTCACCAGTCAACATCACACTATTCTGTTAAGCCCAGGAGGGCAAGGATTCTACTTTGTTCAAATCCACATTCGGAAGAATAGCAAGCATTTAGAAAGTCATCTTGTCCTCTTTGGAGGCCGAGGAGAAATAGCTGTGACGAGCAGGTACACTAGTTCATGTAAAAGGTGATCATCTCTAAGCGGATGCTCTCTCATCTTTCACCATACTTAAAGCACCTTGTCATCTGGGTGTGGTGGAGCACAATCATAACCGTAGCTCTGGGGAAGCTGCTCAGGGGGATGGGAAGTTTAAGGCCTGCCTGGGCTACACAGTCAGTCTAAGCTAGGTGAAGAGAGCTATCGGGATCAAAAGATCCTCAGCTGACTGTGGTGGCAAATGCCTTTCATCCCAGCACTTAGGAGGCAGAGGATACAGATCTTTGTGAATTTGAAGGCAGCCTGGGTGACATGTCAATTTCCAGGCCCGCCAGGACTACATATAAGCCTGTCTCAAAAGCAAACATAATTAACTACACAAACATTTAAATACATCAAGTATTTTAACAGTTTGATCCAATCCCAGTAACATTGTGAGGGGTTGGGCCTTCTGCTGGAGGCCTTTAGCCATTCCAGTCATTAACTCTATGTCCACTCATGTTGCCTACAAGTGTGAAGATTTCTCACTCTCGAGTTAAAACGAATTTAAAATTGAAACCGACTAGATATAATTTCATTTCAAGTAGAAATAGAAATGCCCAGGACTGCTTCCTGAGCTTCACAGTACATCAGGATTCAGGGTCACTTCCAGTCTTGTCAGGTCTGAGCAGTTTTCCAGAGTGCGTGTTCCACAGGCCTGTCCATGTGAGTTGGGATTCTGGGTTTCCTAAAAAATAAGTGGGTGCTCCTCATATAAACTGCTCTTCAGAAGCCACTGAGCGTCATGGTGTGGTATAGAGGCACCACAAGGGGCTCTGTGACCTGTGGCGGGGGGTTGCTGGTGTAGCTTATTCTTTTACATGTGCAGAAGAAACACCAGAAAAAGTAGGGTTGGCACATGCAGGGAACTGGAAGGCCATGGCTGCCAGAAACAGGTACCAGCACAAAACTCAAAAAAAAAAAAAAAAAGAGCTGGAGGAGGGCTCTGCATCGCCAGGGAGATGTGGTAGCATCTCGTGGATGCAGTCATTTTAGCCCTCCAGAGGCAGGGGTGGGAGGGCCACAGTTTCAAGGCCAGATTGGATTACATGGCAAGAGCCATTCTGAACAGAAAACACACACAATCCAGAGTTCTAACAGGGCAAAGAGAAGGCTGACTAGAAAGTGGACTGGCCTGAGCTCTGCAGAATAAAATTTCAAATCCTGGTTCCCCCTCTATACTTGTGGCCCGAGTCAAGCTGTTTCTTCCTCTAGCTTGACCTTCATCATGGTGGCTTGGGCCAGTAACACATGACTGAGTATAGATGTGGTACGGCTTCAGAGGCAACATCTAGGGCCAGGACTGACTCAGAAGCTACCAGCCCAAATGCATTACTATTTGTTACTACTTTGAATCTCTGATTTTCAACTGTAGCTATGTGTAGCAATATGCTGTCTAAAACAGAACACAACGGCCTAAGTATGGAAAACTCTAGTCCTACAACAGGCATGGGAGACGCTCTGGAGTGTCCAAGTGAAATGGGCATCATAGCTAGGAACAAGTCAGACTGCTGGCAGACAAGCAGGCAAGAGTGGTTCCCATGTGCAGGTCAGATTTACAAGCATGCTTTCACATTCTTTTTAGTAAGTTAAATCTACCCAATAGCTCAATAGTTGCTATATTCTCCTCTTCCCACAAAAATGCATTCTGTTTTACTATCAAAATTCTGGCTGCCATGATGTATCTGCATAGACAGAAAACAAATATTGTAGACACCTCAGTTTGGAATTAGTGGCTGCTACTTCCTCAAGTTTCCCTGATTAACTCAAAATCTACAGTTATCAGCAAAGATTATATTGACTTGCAGAGAGTGACAGACTGAGCTTTGTTCCCCAATGCAGCACAGTGGAAGACACTCTTTAGTAAATGGTTGATAATTCATGAAACAGAAATTATATCTTCATTCTCTAGAGGGCTGCCAGTGTCTTAATATACTGGAGGATCTCAAGTGTACTTCACTGAATGAATGGATAAAGTAAACACAGAACTTCCCCCCAGAGTGTATAATAACCACGTTGAATGAGAATGTTCCTCAGACCTGTCAATCACCCTTAAGATTTCTTTCAGAGTCTCTTCCTATGGCCACGTACAACACCCTGATTTGAATAGGTGTGTTTTTGGATAATGGATTCTAAAGGGGTCATGAAAGTAAATTTAACATATTGCTCAGACAGGTGCAATGGCAGATGCCTGCAGTTTTAGCTAATCAAAAGGCTGAGGCTGGAGGATCATTTGAGCTCAAGAATTCAAGGCCAGCAGAGTCAACACAGCAGATTATTGCAAAGACACAGAGAGAGTGGAGGTAGTTTGAGAGGGGGAGAGAACAGGAGATAAGAGAAAGGGGGAGAGAAATTCCTCAAGATGCTAAAGTTATAGGTCAGGAGGCCTCAGAGTACCCCCAAACAACACAGATTATTGCTATCGCTCTTGAGTGCCCAGTATAGCTAGATAGATGACTATTACGGAAGACACAACACACATTGATTATGGGACACTGAGAAATCAAACTGAAACTGATCTGGAAACTTCCTCTCTGCTGGTGAGTTTTTATAGTTCCCAAGGCACAACATACGTAGGCTTCTGGGTAAGAGGTAATCAATGGTCCAGCATGTTACAATACTGACCTGCTAGACAAGCGGTACCCACTGGTGCAGTGGTGACATGACCACAATGGGGGTGACTGATCATTTTGTGATTGGATTTGAAGCCTGCTCTACAGGAAGGAACTAATGTCTGGTCTGTGAACCTCATCAAAATCTCATGGCTCAGATCCAGGCCTATGGGGAGAACTTATCATTTTTCTAAATGGACATATCCTGAAACTGCCTTCTAAATATTTACAATTATATCCGTAGATTAATGCTGCTCTCAACCTTTGTGAAAGAAGCATCAGCTTGCAGTGGGCAGTGGTTAACATTGAGACTCATAACTGGATAAAGTGTTCTGAATAAATGACTATCGAGTGCTCAGCTATAAATGTGACATTTATATCAACCTATTCTCCCCCAAAGCTCAGGAAATATCATAGAAGAGAGGGCAGAAGGAATGTAAGATTCTCTGTGTTCTAGACATGATGTGGCCATTAGAGCAAGCTGAAAGGGAGCCATTTTTCTTTGGGTGCATGGCTGCTAGCGGGTTGCTCATGATATGGTGGAGGGCCCCTGTCTGACTTTGCCTTCTATTGCTGTGAAAAAGTCCCATGACCAAAAGCAACTTGGGGAGGAGAGGGTTTATTAGGTTACACATCCCAATCCTAATCTATCATTGAAAGATGTCAGGGCAGGAACTCAAACAGAGCGGAAGGCAAAGCAGAGGCCACAGAACGGTGCTTTCTGGATTGCTCATCATGGTCCACTCAACTGGCTTTTCTATGCAACCCAGGACTACCTGCCCAGGGGTGCCACTGCCCATAGTGGGTTAGACTGTCTCACAGCAATCTTTAATCAAACCTCACCGCCCACAGTACAATCTGAAGGAGGCAATTCCTCAACTGAGCTTCCCTCTTCCCCGGAGACTCGAGTTTTGTCAAGTTGGCAGACATCAACCAGCAGATTGACACATAGGTTCACGCAGGCAGCATTAGTTAGAATCAGCGGGTTAATAAAGAGAGCACAAATGTAGGCTATTGAGGTCTGAGAGGAGTAGGAAGAGGGACTGGGTTCTATACACTAATGACACATTGCATATGTGTATGGAATTGTCAAAAGTATTTCACAGATGTCAAAGGTCATTCATGGTCTCTAACAGTGCTTCCAACCAGAGTGTGTAATCAGTTATGTGGTTCTAACCCCTCAGATGGGATAGGCCAGGCTGACTCAGAATTCTAAATGGTTCTGATACATGGTTCTAGCTGACCATATTAGAATTTTGGATCCAGTTTGAATTTTAGATGTTTCCAGGACAGTGAGGGTAGCAAGGATGTGTCAAAACTCCTGCACCCATGGCGGAGAGCTCCAATGGCATTCTCTGTCCGAGCTCACAGAGCACCACTTGCCCAGACCTCCTTCACGTGGTTCCCCATGGAGGCAAAGGACACACAGTGACATCAATCATTCTGAGCATTGTCGGTTCTGTGCGTTCAGCACATCCATGTTGTACAGCCATCTATCTCCGAACTGTCATCTTCTCCAAGGAAACCCATGCTACACTAATTCCCCATGCCCTCTTCCTCCAGCCCCGGGCACACCCACCAAAAGATTTTGCCGTCGGAGAATTTGACTACTCTAAATACTGGGTGTAAATGGAATCATACTGTATTTGTCCTTTCATGACGAGCTTATTCAGCTTATGTCTTCAAGGTTCATCCATGCAGCACACCTGAGTACTCATTTGCTTTTCACCCATTCCTCTACTGATGGGTACTCAGGTCATCCCTCCTTTGAGCTACTGTACACAATTCTGTGGACAGAGATACACAAATGCCATCTTCAGGCGCTACTGCCCTCATTTCCAGAATCACTGGCTCATATGGAAATTCTATGTACATTCTAGGGAGTTGTCATCCTATTTCCCTCAGAGATGCAATACACAATAATAGCGGCTTCTTTGCATCCTTTATTTAGTCCTTCACAGTAGCCATCTTCGGGAGTACGCCAGAATCGACAAAGTACTGAAGCAGCCATTTCCCACTGATCAAAGGTAACAAGAGAGACGAAAGCCCTTTGTCTTTCTGAAGTGTGATTGTTTCTCCACACTGTAATTGTGGGATTTCTGCACTTTCCAAAGAGAGCTTACAAATGCAGGGCTTGCCAGGCAGCAGTGACCATGAGTGGATGATTTTTGAAGGGCAGCAGGGAGGAATACTAGAAGGAAGGACACCATGGCCAGGACAGTCCATATGCAAATGAGCAGGACAACCATGAGGGGGTAGAGCAGCTCTGCATAGAACAAGCACCAGGGGACAACAGCCATGTGGGGGAAGCAGGAGGGGCTGCCCTACATCCTGGCTCATGTGGCAATGGGATTTTTCTTCTCCTTCTGTCCTCTGCCCCTTTCCTTCTCTATTGCTAAGGAATCTATTGCTTTGCCTTGAATGGATCGGTTTTTTATTACTTCCCCATCTGCAGAGCTTCAGGCTCAGTGTGCTACTCACATGGTGCAGCTTGCGTGTGGCATGCTGTGGTCTTGTACAGTGCACAACCTGCACAGCAATGCAGCCATGCACGATGGAACCCGAGAGTGAAATATATTTACACACGACCAACAGAACTCAATAATAAAATACTATAAGTATGCATATACACATGGGTTTTTATATAAAAGTTTTGTGATGATTTTTTGAAAATTATTATTGAAATTCGTGTGTGTAGACCATATATACAAAGTTGTCTATGATTTTTATAGAAAATGCTGACATATTCACAAATATAGTACTGGTTTCATAAGTTGCAGCAGAGGTTTTTAACTCTAAAGAGAAAAACAGGATGTATCCATTTTAATGATGGGGCTGGAGAGATGGCTTAAGAACTAAAAGCACCGTTGCTATTGGAGAGGCCCTGGGTTCAGTCCCTGGCACCCACACTGTGGCTCACACCCACCTGAAACCTTGCTCACCGGGAATCTTGATACTCTTATGAGGGTACCAGGAAAGGCTGTGTATGTTGCACACACATACATATATACAAAATGTTCATACACATAGAAAAAAATCTAAAAACACAAAACATTAGATGGGCAATATATTCTTGCTTACAGAGGAATTCTCTCAAAGCACTACACAGAAAAATTAAGTACCATGGTGGCTCACAGGGGGGAGCTAGGATATTCAAGAGATGGTTTGGGAGGAGGGTTTCTTTATATATCTTTTTATATTTCCAACCATAGAAATATATGCTACCATCTACCCAGTGTGTCCTAATCTGTGTTGACCTGAAGCTACCAGCTTCTTCCCAGAATCTATTGCAGTGGGGGGAAGACATTACAGTACTATACGTTGGCTATATGTTAGTAGGCAACGGAGTGGAAAACACGGGAGGCTGTGAGATGGCCAACTTCCTATTGCTCTAGGCTGTGTAAAACTGACTGGCAAATCATGTCTATTTGTTTTGAATTTGGTATGTATGTGTTCCTGTGTGTATGTACACACATGTGGAGGCCAGAGGTCAACTCTAGATGTCATACTCAATGGCTCTCAATTTATTTTTTGAAATAGGGTCTTTCAACGATGGTGGAAGTTGTCGATTTAATTAGGTTTGTTGGACAGAGAGCCCCATGGATCCTCCTGTCTCCACCTCTCCAGTGTCTACATCATAGGAACGTGTTGTCAGGCCTTTGAGGTGGGTGCTGGGGTCTTCTCAGCTTTAGGAATATAATCTTCTTTGCTTAAAAGACCTTTAGTGGTTTAAAGTTTCTGCAAGAACACCAAGTGATAAGATTATATTCCAAACTTTTATTTCATTTAATTAAAGATTTATGAGTTTTATGTATATGAGTGTTTTGTCTTCATGTATACACAGCAGAGGAGGGCCTCGGATCTCATGGGACTACAGTACTGATGGTTCAGATGGTTGTGAGCTGCCATGTGGGTGTGGAAATTGAACTCAGGACCTGTTAGAGCAGCCAATGCTCTTATGCTGCTTTTAACCTCTGAGCCATCATTTTACATCATGATACATTTTAAAATGAATAATTAAAAAAAGGTCATTGCTAATATGTAATTTAATTTCCAAAAAAGAATGAATTTATCTTTGTCTTGGTTTTGAGACAAGATCTTTTATATAGCTCTGGCTGACCTGGAACTAGCTAGCTAACCCAGGATGGGTTCAAACTCATAGCAATCCTCCTGCCGCTGTCTCACAAGTGCTGGGATCACAGGCACGAGCCACCATTATCAGCTAAAAGATGTTTTGAGTAGCATAACACTATATATTTGGTCTTTATTTATTTTTACATTTTTAATTTGGTAAATCATGAGGTATTTAGTGAGGATCCTTAGTGTAATAACAGATGAGGTAATTTACCACCCACCAGATCAGGAATCCAGAGTCCCGTGAAATGTGACAGTGCTTGGATTTCTGTGCATATGTGGAAAGAGAAATAATCTGTGCTTCCAGTAAAATTCTGGGAAAAGACAAATTCAAATACTTACTTTTGTTTGTTTTTATTTAACTCAAAATAGCTAGTAACATAAAAACATTTTAAAAAGTATCTCTAGTACTTCACTATTTAGTTTTTTTTCTTTTAGATAACACTTGGTTACTTTATTTCCAACAAGTGATTACATAATCCATCATAAAAATGTTATCTTTTAAAAGTTTGCAGCAGGCTTTCAACTGTAGGTTTAGGCTCTAATAAAAATTCATGACTTGGTATTTTAATTGTAAATCTTTTCCTCCCATATTTAAATTTATGAAAATTCATAACCACAAGTAGGCTGTTATCAGCACATCCGCACAGGTAGGACATACGCTCTGCTCCATCACTAAGTGAAAGATAACCATCTGTGTGACAACCAGACGGAGAGACAGCATCGAGCATCTAACTCACATGATGTCAGTGAAGAAGAACTTGAACAAGCAACCAGAGCCTGTGACAGCGGCGTGGGTATACACCATTGGGGAAACCCTGCCACAAACAGTCTGTTTGCTCCTATAGTGGCCACTGTGACCACATGTCCCACTCCCATGGGACAGGAATTTTGAAGTCTGATTTTAGTGCTTAGAGTGCATACTTTCTGTATGGAACGGCCCCTGGAACTCCACCAAGGGCATCAGCGGTCTTCAGAGGAGCACTCATACTTTCCAGTACTACAGAGACAGAGAGTGAGGGAAGACAGACTTCTGGTACAGCACCTTTCTAGAGTGTTCTCAGGGATGGTCCCAACACCCCATTTCATCTCAAGCTCTGATGCTGGCAGCTAATCTGTAGGTGGGAGGCATCTCCACTGAAATGGAAAGGAAAATGCATTCTACTATCAGTATAACTTAATTTTCAGTCTGGCATAGTGGGTACTCTTCAGGTGCCTGCACTCCAGAATACAGTATCCTCAGCTGAGAAAACTCTCATGGCGCAAAGATGAGCGTGTCCAGGGTCTGAACAAAAGGCCACCGAAGCGGCTCAGTGTCAGCATGACTCAGGATATGATTTCCAATTAGCAGATAGCGTGACTAAAGCAGAGGTTGGCTCTGTTTTGTGACACTCGGCGCTCCTAGTAATCCACTGTGGCCTCCTTTTCCTGACTTCCTTTGCAGTTTCCCCTTCACTTCTCAAATAATTGGTCTTAAACTGACCCCGCCCTGGTTCAGTTTCTAATTTTAAAAGCACCATTCTAATAGAAATGTCCCTGTTCCAAAGGAAGCTAGGACTGTGAATTTTCCCACTAGCTAGAGCTATTGTGTCACGTAGTTTCAGTTAGCTTGGTAGAGAGATCGATTTTCTTGCCATTGGCATTGACACTCAATTCGGCTTCTTCCAGCTGGGTAGGGTTTCTACCTGGGCTGCAGGTGAGAGAAAAATATCCCATGAAGAACTCCCTCGATGACCACATTTGGAAACTCTGAAAAACAAAGGAAAGTTGCTTTTCTTTACGTGCATCAACAACATGTAATTGTGTTTTATGGACAAAGGGTCAGAGTCACCACAGCACTCTGGAGTCCACAGAGGAGAGCCCTTTGCCCTTGGTTGGGAAGGAAGGTCAAAAATCCAGGGCACAGTGTCAGAGGTCAGGGCTACTATCTGGGCATAGTTACCTATGGGCAAGGGGTGCTACCATTTGTGCCTGTCAGCCAGAGGCCACTTTGGCTAACACCAGGCACAGAAGGACTACACAACCAGATTTGTAGTGTATTGATCAGGGGCTGCTCTTCTAATGGTTAATGCCTCTAGGCCCAGGCTCTTTATCTGGGTGTTTCCTCACAAGGAAGATGGATTACGCTGGCAATTCAATTTCTAACAAAATCTCAATACACTTGAAGGAATTCCAAGATTTCTAAGGGGAATACTTGGCTGTGGTTTTTCCACTGAGGCTTGGGGAGAAACTTAGTCCAAGTTGTGTGTGCACTTGTGGGCACACTTCTCAAGGACAGAAAGACAGGGCCTGTCTTTTTAACTCGAAAGGGCAAAGTTCTAACAAGAGTCATTCTGTCAAACTTGAAACCCCAGCCTCATTTGTGTAGATGGCATAAATGAGATACAGTGGTATACACAGTGTGTCGAGCCAGCTTCTAGTGTCAGAGCAGGTGACGTATTGTGGACAGTGCAGGGGGCTCAATCTTCCCATGGCTCAGCTATTATGTCTAAGCTTTGATCTGCACACAATTACATCAGGAGTTAGGTGAAAGTCGAGCACCCTGAATGGAGTTATTATGCAAATGGCCCAATACATTAGAGTTATTATGCAAATGGCCCAATACCTTAATACTTTTATTCATACATCCATTCCCTGTAGAGTGGCTACCCCCATGTAAAGTCATGCACAAGGGAACTGAGCTCCGTTGGAGGAGCTGGGAAGGCTCCGGGGCAATACAAGGTGACAGTACAGTTTATGGCAAGGGAGCCTCGAGGGTTCAGAATCCTCAGTGGAAGTGAGGCAGGAAGGTTCCAGGTCAGCCCTAAGAAGATCTCATGGGAGTCCGCACTCTATCAGAAATATACTAGGGGTGCTGAGGGATCTAAGTGAAGTGAGACAAGATGAAATTTTGAAGAGACGGCTGCCACTCAGAACAGACTGGAGCAAGTGTGAGGTGGACACAGACCCACGTGGTCACTGCCGCAGTGCAGAGGGAGATCCTGACGTAGGACACGGAAGTGGATGGATTGAGGAATGAAGGCTATGACCTGATGACACACACAAGTGACTACGGATAAAAGGGAGAAGTCAAGAGTTAAGCTGGGTGACGTGGTGTGTGCTTGGGATCCCAGGAATTGAAAGCTGAGGCAGGACCTCAGGATAAAAGCCAACCTGGGTTATACGGAGACTGTAAATTAGTTTATAGTGAGACTGTCTCACAAAAGTGGCTGGAAGAAAGGAGAGGGAAGAAGGGGGAAAGGGGGCCGGAGAAGGAGGAGAGGAGAAGAGTAATAACTGAAGTCATCGCAGGTGCTCCTTGGGTTTCATCTTACTCAGCCAGAGGGTTGTGGGGGAAGCTGAAAAATGAGGGTGAACAAGAAGCCAGTCAGTTCAGTTTGGGACCTTCGGAGTCGGAGATACTTGTGAGTCTTGTCAAGGGCAAGGGCAAGTAACTAGCAGAATAACTGACAAGTCGACCTTGGCAAACATCTGGAATGGCTCTGCGTCCTGGGTAGTCACTCCGCAGCTCTATGACTACAGTCGGGTTGTGTGAAGAGTGAGATTTCACACCTTCCTCACAGGTTAAAGTTGTTGAGTGACCGAGCTCACAGACTGGGCCTGATACACAGTAAATACTTGGCCTTTACCATAGGCCGTGTACCCATCTCGTTACTGGAAATACAAGTGAGATACGGTCTCTGTACAGGCCATAGGACAGGTGCAAGCAAGTAAATGATACAAGTAAAATATTTTAACAAATCTCTCCACTACATGAGTAGTGAGTTGTCATTGACTGATGACATTGGCTTTCTTAGTGTGTACTTTTTTGTTTCACACACACACATACACACACACATACACTTTTCACTGGTCAGATCTTTAAAAGCCTGCAATACACTATGTTTTTGAAGCAGTGGTCTGGCTAATTCTAATTTTAAATTCATTTCTCGACAGCTCACCAGAGACTGACCGCCAGCAGCTTCCTGCGACGGCCGGAAACCTCAGCTTGGGCCACAGGGCCCCACAGCTAATCAGCGCCGGGACAAAGATCCCTCGCCGGAGATTGCAGGACTCAGCAGAGGGCCAAGGAC
>CM052715.1:38085901-38137260 GCA_028551405.1 Uromys caudimaculatus | reverse complement strand
ATGGAGGAGTGGGAGAAGGGACTGAAGGAGCTGAGGGAGTTTGCAGCCCCATGGAGGGAGCAACAGTGTCAACTGGCCTGACTCCCCCGGTCCTCCTGGAGGCTGGACCACCAACCAAAGAATACACATGGAGGGACCCATGGCTCGTACCACATATATGGCAGAGGAGGGCCTTGTTGGCCATCAGGGGGAGGAGAGGCCCCAGTAAAGGGGAATGTCAAGGTTGGAATATGGGAGTGGGTGGGCAGGTGGGTGGGAGGTGGAATTCCCTCATAGAGGCGGGGGAGGGGGAAGGGATAGGTGGTTTCCAAAGAGGAGACCTAGAAAAGGGGAAACACTGGAAATGTAAATAAAGTATTAAAAAAAAAAAAAAAAAAGAAAAGAAAAGAAAAGAAAAGAAAAGAAAAGAAAAGAAAAGAAAAGAAAAGAAAAAAAGGAAGCAATGGGGGGAGGGGGGAGTCAGAACTGTCCATCCAAGTCCTCCCCGGCAACATTCCTCATAGCTTATCAGTTGTGGTCTTATGAGGCGTGGTCTCCATGCCACCTATCACAGGCTCAGGCTGGCATGTATTCCTACGGCATGATAAGTACACCCTGCACTTTATCTATTGCTTCAGGGCAAATTTACAGAGGTGCCTCCTACCTTCAGACGCTCACTAACGGAAGCTCATTGGGGAAGCACTGGACATGGCCCTTGCCTTCACAGAGACTCTGACGCAGCCTCAACAGTCTAACCCTGGGCATAGCAGCAACACTGCTAAGATCCACAAATCAAAGTTTTTTGCTATTGAATGATAAAGTATTTACATTTTCAGAGCACACTGCTGCTCTTAGGAAATCCTGCAGTTTTTCCATCTGGAAGATTTAGTCTAAGCCCTTGGTTATCACCTGCTTCTGTACTAGGATCAGTTGACATTTATTGCCATCTGGACAGCTCCACTTAAAGGGTCAGTGACAACTTTACCACTAAGTGTAAATCAGGGTATCTATCGGAAAAAAATCTATAAAGTTCTTCCACTTAAACAGCTTTGCTAAAGAGCTGGCATAATGGTATAACCGTGTCAGCATGCTGAGAACCAATTATGCAATGTCGAAGAGAAACGTGGTAGAGGATATGGAGTACATTTTCATATTTATGTATTTTTAAAGATTCTGCTAACATGTGTCAACAGACTACACATTTGATGCCTGCTCCTCTCCCCCAACAAAGGCAAAGCACTGAAGACTACATAACTCCTCTTTTGCTTGTCTTTTGAGAGAAGGGTCTACTGTCTAGCCCAGGCTGGCCCTGAATTCAAAGCAATCTTCTTGCCTTGACCTCCTCAGTGTTGGGTTTACAGTCAGAAGTGACCATGTTGCATGTTATCTAGAGAATGATGAGACTTCATGAAATGTTACCTGACTTCATCTTAGGAGCAGCTAGAACAGCTACATACAGAAGAAACAACAACAAAAAATTAGGTCAGATTATAAATGCTTCTGATTGTCTTGGACATACCATCATTTCTATGTCAAGTAGCCCCATTTCTCACAAGTTTGGAATTCTACTACTCATTTCAGACCAAACGCATGGATCAGGGCCACACAGGCTGCCAGGCCTGACTATGCCTTGGAGTCCCAAATTCTATTGTTCAGGTCCTGAGATGGTCCATCTGGAAACTTAGGGTGTCTGGGCTGTCACCATCCCTCACAGACCCCACAGTACCAGAAAGATCTGAAGGAATAAAGAAAGAGAGAAGATAGAAAAATGATGGGGAATTCTACTCTACTCATTAAATAAATTAATTAAACTAATTAAATAAATGATCGTTGCTTGTTGTATGGGGTGCTGGGATACCGCAGTGAACAGGGTGGTGTGTTCAGTGGCGTATCTCAAACAACGTAGAGTATGGCGCTAGTTAAAATACTGCGTCACTCTGAATACTTTCCCTCCCACTGACCCAGCCATGCACTCCCCCCCTCCTTCATCTCAGATATAATATTCTTTTTCTAATTATGCACGAGAAAAACAAAAACGAGAAGACAAAAGAGGGAAGGCACTCTCTGCCCACAGAGATAATTCCCTACATTTCAGTTCATTTCTTTCAAATTGTTTGACATTTATCTCAAATCCCACCTACCCAAGGGGATTTCTGAACACCCAGAGATGCTCGCTTCAGTAGTTCCAGAAGTTCGGGACGTTTCTGCTGTGACACAGGCTGCAAGGACTACCAAGATATCCCTAGATGTCTGCCTAACAGGACAACAGAATGGCCATTTGAATAATAATTTGAAAAAACTTAATGTTATGATAAACATGGGACAATTTGCTCCAGGAATAGCTGTAACTACTTGTAGAGGTGGTAGCCTTCAGATTTTAAAAAATTAAAAAAAGAAATGAGGGAGGATGCAAAATTCTTATCTCCGCCCCTACCTTTTTAAAATAAATTAAATCAATAAGAAGTGTGGGACACTTTTAATGACCTGAACTACTTAATTTCCAGGCTCTTTAGACATATCATCCATCATGGCGGTATGGAAGGAGACATCTCTTGAGTGTTCAGGGGGTTACTTTGGTTTTATTAATGCAAGATTTAGGGAATTTTAACAAGGTGAATTGTTTATTTGCCTTGACAGATTGGCTTACAATGCACTGGCTACATCCACAGCATGGTCATTAATGACAAAGGACAGGCAGAAAGCTGTTTACACTGCACACAGGGACAGGAATTAATCCTGCTCACTCTCCCTGGGGTTCTCCAAACAGATGACCACATTGTTTTAGGTAAGACATCCCGGCAGAAAGAAATCAGAAGACTCTAGAAACTTATGAGCACCTATTTTTGTTCCCTGAACATTCTCAATTAATATTTTCCAGAGAACAATGGTCAAGCTACTCTCTGGCATCTAGTGTCATAAAGGAAGTGGCACCTGTGTGTGCCGGGGTGTTGGTAAGACTTTCTGTTAATGTGGTCAGGAAGGATCCCTCAGTTCTGTTAGGTAACTTTTCACAAAAAAGAACTAGTCCAAAGATGAAAAATGCACCTAATTTAATATAATATGTACAAAAGAAACAACTGTCATTAATTAGTACAGAGATGCCAAATAGGAATTAAATTAGTTCAACTCAGCCTTTGGGCCATAAACACATGATCTCATGCAGGAGACAAAACAGCAAGCGGGGCTCCCAGCTGGTCCACTTCCATCCTTGGTCCTTGAAATGCTCAGTCTCAGGAGCAACCATTCCTTTTCAGAGCCACGCCCTGACTCATCCCATGTCTTCAGAACCCATCTGCTGTAAATCCCCCAACTTTATCCCCCAGATAAGCTCCAATGGCATTGAAAAAAAAAATCACATTTTTAAATATGAAATCATGTCCCCATTGGTTTTCATTGCCAGTCTTGGTTACTCTTGGATAGAATTCACTTTTATCCTCCAGGCAGTGTGGTGTACAAGGCACAAGGACTTTGTAGATGGACTTGGTCAGCATCCTCCTCCTTGTACTCAGAGGGTTCTCATGAGGATTCAAGAGGACATCTTCAGGAGTCTCTGGCACACAACTAACATGTAAGAGATTTTACTCTCTTTCCTTTGTGTGTCTTTTGTTGTCTTGACTCTGAACTCATTTCACTCACTAGGAAAATCTGGACGGTTATACAGTGAGCAGATTTTAGTCATATGTGATTTGTGGATCTTTCTCAAAACTGGATAAAACTAAGTTTCACCCTCCCCCTCCTCCCTCTCTCCCTCTCTCTTCTCCCCTTCCTCCTCCTCTTCTCTCCCCCTCCTTCTCTCCCCCACCCTCGTAGGAGATGCAGACCCCTGACAGGCTAGCAGAGGTCCCCTGCTTTTAGCTAGGGTGCATAGTCAGATTGCTGAGCATTCACACTTGGCCTGGGACCTGACACACAGACCAGTGCTGTTCACAAGCTTCCCAAAATATGTACTGGCTTCCTGTTTGGGGTCTACCCTTCTGTCAAACAGGACCTCGCTGGACTGTGCATTCTGTCCGCATCGCTGTCTGTAGCTCTGGACTATGGTTAAAAATGTTTGTCTAAGCAGTGAAGTCACTATGGTAAAAGAGTCTTCCTGACAGACCAAAATGTATTACTTCATTTGTTCTAAGAAGCATTCTGTGTTTACTGCTTCTGTGTTCTGTGCCTTCTATATACACTCAAAGTGTAACATAGTGGAGCATAGGGTTCCCAGACCTGAGGAACTGTTAGGGAAAATATTTGACACTCTCCAACTACAGCTAGTGAAGTCTAGGCCTCTACACCTGTGAGGTGAGAAGCATTTTGGTGACGGGTCACTGTAAGGTCCTGGGGTCAGTGCTTTTTAGTTGCTATCCTAAGTTCCTGGTAGTGGAGTTTCCATGCTGCTCACCTGTTCCTGCAAAGCTGGCATGTAAGGCCTGTCAAATAATTTATGAAGACAGCGTAGTTCAAAATGAACTGGACAAATTAGAGAAAAGTCCAGAAATAAATCCCATTGAATTTTACAGGTATAAGCACTGAGTAAAATACTCTTAAGAGGCATGGTTAATCACAGACCCAAGACAGAGAGTAGCTGCCTCCACTCAAATGCTGTGGGTCTCCAATGGTGGGTCAGCATGAAGGGCTTCTTCTACAAGCTGTCAAGAGAGCTGAATGCCCCACCTCACTCAGCACATTTGCCTCGCCTGCTGAAATCCAAGAGAAAGACTGTGATAAACCTACACAGCAAGGAAGGGCCAGAGGCAGTGATGACAGTAACTATGAGATTGTCATTTCCAAAGAAGTAGGCTGCTCAAACAGAGACAGAGGTGGGCTGGGGGAACAGCTGGCTCTTCCAGTAGGAAGGGTAGTTGGTAACAAGTGACAATTCACTGGTAATTCAGCATGTTTAAAGCAGTCTGTCTCATTCAGCAGGGAAGAAGTGTAACTCCTGCTGAAGCCTGTTCAGTGAAACTAGGAGAATGGTCCCATGTGGGAAAAGAAAAACCAAAGAACTTCCAGATTAGGGTCCTTTAACACACACTCGGTGGGAGACCCCGCAGATGCCCCGAAAGCACAGCTATGAACCTTCACTCTCCAGTTTATCATTTCAGAGTACATGTCAAATACATGTATGTGAGTGTGACGACACTGGAAACGGGGTTAAATCATGGGACGCTGCTGAGTGTGTAATGTAACGTGACACACTTGGATATCACAGCATCTAATAAATATTAAAATTACAATAAATATTAGAACTGGGCAACTAAGTATGCTTCGTAAAGGCCAAACTTTATTATTTTTCTCCACATAGCATTGGGTGTATGTGTGTGTGTGTCCTACTCTATAAAGACATTTACAAACCCTTGTCTGAATGGGGCAGAAAAACAATGGCATTGGTACAGCAGCCTCGCCAGCTCAGTGTTTACTCCAGAAATGTCGTTTTTATTGAAAAGGTACAATTATCATCATGTAACACAAATCACAAAACCCCGATTTTTCCACCTTATCAGCTTTATAAAATCACGGTCCCAAAGGGTGTCATTGATTAGTTGCACGTGTTCTTTCTGTGGCATCCCAAATACTTAATTGTCAGTTATCCTTTCTTCTGCAGCAAGTAAAATGTGGTCACAAAATTATAGAGGGACCTGTTCTGCCTTAACCTCTGCGAGATGCCATCATGCGGCGGAAAACACTGGTAAAATATCACAGTATAACACCGTCCGACAAGGGGGACGGATAAACACTGTAATGATTTCCCACGAGTTTCCATTTTAGAAAATTGTCACTGAAGCCAGCATAAATGGTGACATGTCTCCTCGAGGACACAGTGAAATCGAACGCTGGCATTCTAGTTAGGGCCAAGCCTACCCAGCAGCCAATTATAACAGGAAGGGAACATCTTGAAAGCTCGGATGAGCCCACTCTGCTAACCTTCTGTGATCACGGCACAGAGCGCTGTTGCTTGATCTTTTTGTTATCTTTTCAAAACATTAAACATATGTGCACATGCACACATCCATAGCACACATATTTTCCTCTATAAGGTTGCTATGGACTGCATGCATGTTCTCCCCATGAGGTTGTTTTACAGATATCGGGGGATCTCTTTGTCTCAGAAGTCAGGAGGTTTTAGGGAGTTCTCTAAATGGTTCTATCCCATCTAGTTTGATCTGAAATGTCTGATTTGGGGAGTGACAAAGTTCACCGTGACAGTTTTTCTTCTCTTGTCTATGAAAGATGCTTCAAACCATACCTACTTCAGAGGAGTCGCTGAGAACAGGGAGGGAGAAAATCAATATCTCCTCACAGCAGTAAGTGGGCCTCAGTGTCACCGTCCGCTGGGACCCAAGCCTACAAGCTCATGGAGATCTTCGGTCCTCAGTCTCCCACTTAGCCACCTCCCGGCACTTGGTCACAACTCACACAATGAGCCACAGTCTGACTAGCAAGTGATTTTTAAAAACTATGCATTACATAGATCTCAGGAAGATTGCAACCCTCTTAAAAACTAAGAAGCAGGTGTGCAGCTGAAGAACTTGTTGCCCCGGACAGCCTTTGTTTGGATGTGACCCCATCCCCAAGGCATGTCTAGCCTGTGCCTTGGCAGAACTTGTGCTACTTACAGAATTCAAACAGCTAGCTGCTAAGGCTTCCCAGAGCTTGCAGACTGTCTTATAAAAAAGAAAGAAACCAAGGACCTACACAGAAAGTTGAATGCCAAGAAAGGCCTAATTATGGAATGAAGAATCTTAAAAAAAATTTGGCTAAAGAAATAATGTGATTTTGGTTAAGAAATTTTGAAAGAAACTCTTTTAAAAATTTCATTTAACAATGTATTACATTGTGTGTGTGTGTGTGTGTGTGTGTGTGTGTGTGTGCACATGCATGTGCATGACTTGAAAACAGAGGGCAGAGGCAATGGGCAGGAATCAGCTGTCTCCTTCCATCCTATGTCACTGAGATAAAACTCAGGACAAGTATTGGTGGTGGGTGCCTGTACCCACTGAGCCATCTTTCATGCCCAAATCTCTTTTAAAAACAAGGTCTCACTATGTATCCTAGGCTAGCCTGGAACTCACTATGTATCCTAGGCTAGTCTGGAACTCACTATGTACCCTAGGCTAGCCTGGAACTCACTATGTATCCTAGGCTAGTCTGGAACTCACTATGTACCCTAGGCTAGTCTGGAACTCACTATGTAACTTAAGTTTGCTTTGAACTCTTGACTCTTCTGCTTTTATCTCCTAAGTATTATGAGTACAGACGTGTACCACTCTGCCTAGAACAATATAGAATTTTTGACCAGGTGTGGTAGTACACAGCTTTAATCCTAGAACCCTAGGAGCTAGAGACAGATTTATCTCTATGAGTTCAAGGCCAGGCCACGGTCAACATAGAGAGATCCCGGCCAGTCAGGGTACTCTATTGAGGCTCTGTCTATAAATATGGATGGATGGATGGATGGATGGATGGATGGATGGATGGATGACTACCAAACTGCAGAAACTAGGAAACATCAGATCTTGTGTTCTGTTTCTGCATTATCTACTTACATAAACATGTCTGTCTCCTACCTTGCATAAGTGTAGAACTAGGGACAGGGTGTTTAGCCACATAGACAATGTGCTGCCTCCCGGGGCTTACCCTTTGGAGCTGAAGTGGACGGTGTACCTGTAATTATAGTAAGTGAACACAAAACTGTAAACAGGGTTAGTACCTTGAAAGGAAGTAGCTAGGCTCCTTGATCATTAGTAGCAAATTGCCCTTATTAACCTGTGGGGAGAGGGACAGCTTCCCTGGGGAAGCGACTCTGGAGCTGAGAGTTGAATGAGCTAATAAAAATGAGATATTCTAAACACAAAGCATGGTTTCTTCCATGACCTATGAAGGTAAGAACACACAAGAAGCCCGGAAAGTGGCAAGGAGAATAAAAATAACGCTGAACAATGAAACGGGAGAGCAGTAGCTAGAGGGACTAGCAGGGTTTCGTGGGTATGTGAAGGACTTCTTAGGGCACTTGAGGGCTTGTGAGTATCTTCCATGGGTGGTAGTATGATACCCAGATACATGTGATAGGCTCTGACTTATATTTTAACTACAACTGGTGCCATGAACTCAATTTTTTCTTTGGCTATCCCTAAAATGTTTCTTAACTGATCTAGTGTCCGTGTCCGTGTCCGTGTGTGTGTGTGTGTGTGTGTGTGTGTGTGTGTGTGTGTGTGTGTGTGTGTGTGTGTGCGTGCATGCACACTCATTCACCTTCATCATGGCAGTTGATTCTCTTCTGTGTTTTATAGTTGGGGCTTCATGAACTCAGCTTTTGCAGGACTTTATCTGTGGGAATTCACTGTAGGTCAAATTCAACATAAGTCTTCCTTCCCTTTTTGGATTTCCCCTGCTCCTAAGAAGCAGATTTCTGGGGCTGGAGAGATGGCTCAGTGGTTAAAGAGCACTGGGTGCTCTTCTGGAGGTCCTGAGTTCAATTCCCAGCAACCACATGGTGGTTTGTAACTGTCTATAACTGGAGTCTCACGGGATCAGATGCCCTCTTCTGGTGTGCACATATACATAAAATAAATAAATAATTTTTAAAAACTTTTCTGCAGTGGGCAGTGATTAAATGTGACTGAATTTTCTTGAAGTGTTTTGTTTTTCCCAATATATACTTTTTGTTGTATTTATAAGTTCAATTCAAACCACAGATAAATTAAAAACAGCCTCTGGAATTTAAAAATACATTCCTTTCTTCAGATTTAAAATTTAACTTAACATCTCAACTAATTTGTACTAGTCTATAAAGAATGCCAGAGGCAGAGGAGAATGGCTCAGTGGTTAAGAGCATTTGCTAGTCTGTGGGGATCTGAGTTTGGTCCCCAGCACCATGTCAAGTAGCTCACGGCCGTCTGTAACTCCAGCTCCAGAGGAGCAGAGGCCTCTGGCTTCTTCAGAGACCTGCACTCTCGGTCACACATCTATATGCAGACACACACCTACACATAATTCAAAATAATAATAAATATAATCCCAGAAGCAGAAAGAGCAAGGTCTTTCATTAATTTCTCTTTTATTGTAAAAACTCTGAAAACAAAGCAAAGGACACAAAGCCTTGACTTTAAAACCATTCAAGGCCTCTAGACCGCTTCAACCTGACTCTGTTAAAGTGTGGGGTGTAGCTCAGTGGGGGAGTATTCTCCTAGTGTATACATGAGGCTCTATGAGAAGAAAAAAATTTATAATCAGTTTAAATTACCAAACATGTTAGATAAAATATGCTTTGACAAAAGTTGCTGTTTTCTTGATGATGCAAGAAAAACAAACAAGCAAACAAACTCTAATATAATTATAAGCCAGTTACTGACCTGTCAGTCAAAACCAAGGTCTGGGGACAAATGCATCTGAGTAAAACAGTGAGCTATGAAGCAAGCCAAAAATGACTTAAGTAACTCAAATTATTTAGCTAGAAATTAATTAAATACAAATTTATACACCATGTTTATGGAAATGATGTCCTATTATTCTAAGGAAGAAATAGTAATCACAACTGGACTTGCAAGATGTTGCCGGAGGGAGGCCTTAGTACACTAGATTTTAATGAAAGATTTTTAATTAGCCCAGCCCGTGGGTGGTGATGAATTGATGTTTTATAAAGTGCCTGAAAACAATTTGCTCTCTTACATTTCTCACATTCCTCCAACGCTTACGCCTCTGGTTTACTTAGCATTCTCTTCCTTTGCAACTTGTCCCAGCTCCAGCACAGCTAGAGTGGTAATGGTCTGGGCCCTCCTGGGTGTACACATCCCTACTGCACTGTAGTTAAGAGGATGCCTACCCAAGCGATTACAGGCACAGCTGTATGTCCCTGGTTAAACAGTGCTGTGACTAGATGTGTAATTAGTTCTCCATGAATTTAAAAACCCTGGATGAGCAAAATTCATTCGGGGGGACACAAAGGAAAATGGCCGGAGAACATAACAAGCAGTGGAATTCAAGACCCAGAGAAAGTCCTCAGAGACATAATACAGGCAGGAAACGTGGCCTGGGAGGAAGTAGATCCTACATCTAAAACCAAAGGTCATCTGTAAAGGAGACCATAAAAAGAGATGTGCGCATCGAGGGACCCATGGCTGGGACCACATATGTGGCAGAGGAGGGCCTCGTTGGCCATCAGGGAGAGAGGAGAGGCCCTTGGGCCTGAGGGTGTCAGAGGCCCCAGTAAAGGGGAATGTCAAGGGGGGAAGACGGGAGTGGGTAGGCGGGTGGGTGGGAGGTGGAATACCCTCATAGAGGCTGGGAGGGGGAGGGGATAGGGGGTTTCCAAAGAGGAGACCTGGAAAGGGAGAAACATTGGAAATGTAAATAAAGTATCAAAAAATAAATAATTAAAAAAAAAAAAAGAGGTATGAGGAGGTACTTGTCTCTTTGCTACAATGAAAAATGCAGTCAGTGAGTTGTTCACATCAAATCCAGATAGGTTAGCAGTAGTCCAAACAGACACCAAGGGGGAGAGAACACAGCAGCAAGCAAGATGCAGCGTAGACCTCTCTGTTAATGGATGGTAATGACCACAAAGTGAGTAAGATCAACAGGCTTTGCCAAAATGAACAGCCAGGCTCCAGTAGCCCACATTTTGTTCATCTCTCCATCCCCCTCCCTTCCAGCTCTTGCTGGCACATGGAAATGATTCCTTCTCTTCCCCCCTCTTCTTCCTCCCCGCCCCCCTTGGAGACAGGGTTTCTCTGTGTAGCCCTGGCTGGCCTTGAACTCACGCTGTAGACCAGGCTGGCACTGAACTCAAGGACCCAGCTACCTCTGCCTCCCAAGTGCTGGAACTAAAGGCGTGCACAACCACCACCCAGCCAGGACATGGTCTTTGAGATTAGCTATGATTTCATGGTCCTGAGGAGTCTTGAGCCAACAAATCAAGAGTTAAAATTATTTAGTGCTGCAAGGCCCAACAGTTGAGAGACAACCGGCAGCCGTTGTTGAACTCATTTGTTTTCCTCGCTGTCTGTGTGCCGCAGGTTGTTACGTTTGCTGCTGGCACAGACTACTAAATGCAGGGACTGAGACAAAAAAAGACAGACAGAATTCTGATAGTGTATTTAAAGTCCTGCCTTGAGTAAGAATATTTGGGGGGAAAGCCTATGAACTTTGATATTGTACTTCAAGTTAATTCTTTCTTTAAAAAAATTGCATACGTAAAACCAACAAAAAACAAAAACAAAAACAAAACCCTCCATGCCCACATACCTTGTACATTACAAAAAAGAAAGAAAAAGAAAATGACCAATCTGTGAAAAATATGTGTGCCTCTCTCTACAGTGCTAACACATACTGCAGGATAGAAAAGAAGTCAGCTCACAGTTGATGACATGAGGCTGAGCAAAGAAAGCTGGAAGCTAATGAGCTGGAAGCGATCCTCCTAGAGGGGCCTTTAAAACAGGGTGGGTGGAGCCCCTAGGAAACGGAGTGCTTCTTTAAACTTCTCCCCAAAGGCTTGTTTGAACACTGTACAATGACCACGGGGAACGCCCTTGCACTGGCTGCCAGAAGATAATACACAACATTTATGACCTAACAGCTTTCTATTAAGAGCGATAAAAGAACTTACATTAATATTCTAGTAGACTACATATATCTTAAAGACTGAAGGTAAGTTTGAGAGAGAAATAACTTACTAAATACAGAGAAGGAAAAAAGATAAAGAGACCAAGCACCTGGTGTCTCAAGGTAACATTTTGGGCAGACATCACTGGTGTTCGGTGTGAGATTCAGGAGATGCACCACAGGTAACTATAAGAACGTTGACAGTCTGTCACTATCCACACAAACCACCCTAGGCTGTGCAAGAAGCCAGCCTTGCCTTGAGACAGCAGGGAGCAGGGAGGTGCCTGGGGGTTCAGACTTATTCCTAGGCTTACCCGTACAGCTCTCTACAGGTGCTGCTGAGCCGTGGGCCACCAGCGATCAATGACATTGATCATTTTACAGTTACTGAGAAGTGACAGAGAAGAGGAATAGCTTGGTTTACAAGAGCTCTGTGAAATGTGTGCCCTTTTGAACATTTATTTACTTAAATCTTCAGGAGTTAACCTTAGGCTATATCCTGGTTGTTTATTGTTTGTTTGTTTGTTGTTTGTCAACTTGACACAAGCAGGGGTCATCTAGGAAGGCAGCACAGATTGTCACCAGATTGCCCGTAAGCAAGCTTATGCGGCATCGTCTTGATTGATGATTGACATGGAAGGGCCTAACCCACTGTGGGTGGTGTCACCCCTATGCAGGGAGTCATGGGGTATGTAAGAATGAAAACCGAGCAAGCCAGTAAGCAGCTTTCTTCCATGGTCTCTGATTCAGTTACTACTCTAGATCCCTACCTCGCTTGAGTTCTTGCCTTGGCTTCCCTCAGTGATGGACTGTGACCAGCAAGTACAAACCACTCTTCAGGTGAAGATCTTTATCACAGCAATAGGAAGCAAACTAGGACACACTACTTGGTTGGGCCCTGGGTGCTTCGGTTTTCTCATTTATAAATAGGTTCAATGGATGTCTCCACTTCAGAGGACAGACTCATGGTAAAGTCAGCTCAAGCCCATAAACTTACAGTGCACGGTGCATAGTAATAATCTAGTGACTATGGGATTTGTCAATTAATTTAAGAATAAATAAAAGTCTGACACATCCAATTAAATATTATTATTGTATAAACAAAATAATCTATTACAGAAACTGGAAAAAAGGAAAAGGATCCTCTTTGTTTTTAATTATGATATCATTAATTTTAAAAAGCTTGTGTTTTGTATGTAATCCAACTATGCTGTACCTTCTAGGCCCCTTTAAGTGTGCACAAAGAATGTACTTGTTCCACAGACCGTTTTATGCAGAGCTCGCATAAGCCTGCCCTTCACAGGATTCTCTCTGAAGGGCAGAGGATCTTCCATGACCTTGATCTGCCACCCAGGGCTCTTCTAGGTCCTGATACTGAAACTTCTGCTCTGGTGAGCCCTCTGCCTACTAACCAGGTACCTCCTAGCTTTTCCGTCCTTGTGCAGCTTATGATTCCAGAATCTACCCCAAAGTCATCCTCTGAAAACACTTCAATATCACCAGTCCCATGCCTCCTTCTCCTCAGGACATCTCTGCTCAGGTTGACTCCCTACATTCTCTTATCTATGCTCTGACTCAAGCTACTAAACACAGTGAGAAAAATCACACACTATGAACACGTGTTCAATTATTTCCATTATATACTAACTTGGCTCTTTTGGGGTTTTTTTTGTTTTTGTTTTTGTTTGTTTATTTGCTTGTTTGTTTTTTCTGTCTACTCAACTCCAACTAACTCTAAATGGGGGACTGGGTTTCAGTCATCATGTTGACCTACAATTTAAGCTCTTATTCTCAGACTATGGCCCAGCAACCTTGTTCCTTCTTCTCTACAGTAGCTCTAAAGCTTTTGCCAGAATCACACAGAAGGCTCATTAAAGCTGTCTGTTAGAGTCCACCAACAGTTTCTAACCTAGACAGCCTCTGGTGGAGCCTAACAATTTGTGTCTTGAAGAATCTGCCAAACTTCCAGAAGATGCTGACGCTATCTACCACCACAATATAAAAGCCAGCCTCTGTGTATTGTTTACACCTTCTGTTCATCTTCTCTCTATACCTTCATGTAGCTTCCCTCTTGATTGACAGCTGCTCTTCATATCTTAGGAAAAATAAAAAGATGGGCCTGACCTTTTCACTCCATCTTGCTTCCCTTAGCCTTCTACTGTCTGAGATTTATGGAGGAAGTGCTTCTTCTATTACAAGCCGGCTTGGGGGCCACCCTCTGATTGTTGGCACAGCCCTTGGTTTTCACAGCTAATTATTTAGTCACTGTTTTCCTGCTTATTCTTATCAATTCTATCAATCTATAATCAGTGTATACCTATCAGCGTTTCCATCCATTCATCCATCTGTCCATCCATCTATCCATCCATCACTTTTTACCTCTAAGAAATCATTCATGTCAGCATATATGTATGCTCTAATATCTCACTGTAAAACAGAGCAGATGAACCAAGCCCCCATAGTCCGAGACCCAATCCATTTTCTTTCTGGCAAAGTTCTCAGCTGTAGTCTCCTGCCTCCCCTTCAGCTCTCCCATTTTCCATTCTCACAAACTGACCTCGTCATTTGCTGTTCTGTCTGTTGGTCTCAGACCTCTGTGTGGTTACGTGGAACAGTTGGTTCTGTCTTTACACACCTGGCTTTGGAGTCACCACTGCATGGTCACTTCCCTGTTCCCTAAAATGCTCCATTTACCCTTCCTCACACACTCCTGGCTTTTGTCTTCTCACATTCTTTCTCACTCGCTGTGGCTGCTTTTTCTACCTCAGAATGCAGAGGCCGCTTAAGACTTTGCCTTTTTGTTTAAGGCACTATCTTTCTTACCATACTTTCTACCATGGCTTTAAAATCTTAATGCTGATGAGATACAAATTCCAAACTACAGGCGGGGCTTTTCACCCAGGCTTCAGCCTCACAGAAATAAACTCACATGCCCACTTGAATTTCTTCCCTCTAATTTTTTTCTTTCTTATCTGCATGTATTACTGACATCGTCACTTCAAAAGTCTAAAGCAGAACTTATGTCCTGAAACAAAATAATAACAATTCTGCCGTTCTACCCTCCACTGTCTTCCTTACCTCCATCCACCCCCCCAGTTGACAAAGTCTGGACCCTGTTGTCTTTCCTTCAGCATCAGCACCCTGGCAGCACCACCTGGCATCCTACTCTTTCATCTGCTGCAGCATCAGTGGTCTTCCCACCCACAGGGAGCCCACGCATGCCACATGCTTAACCCCTCACACTTCACATGTATGACCCCTCACTCTTTACATGTATGATCCCTCACACTTCACATGGACAAATGTTGCTCAGTCTAAATGCCTGCCCTGACCAATGGCTCCCAAACGCTTACCCTGTGGTAACCTTACCCCACTCCCTGTTTGCTTTCTTTATTTCCTTTAACATTGACTTGGCTTTCTTCTACTCAACTCCAGCTCCATGGGTGCAGGACTGAGCAAGTGTGCCTCTTTCCCTACCACGCCTCAGAATCCAAGACAGGATTTTGGCTATGCATAGTGCTACACACCTGTAGACCCAGGAGGTGGGCACAGGAGGGGAACCAATTTCAAGTCGGCCTGGATTACACAGCTAGAACCTGTCTCAAATGAAGCAAAACAATAGAGAGCTTTGAATGCAGGGGTTACTCCACAGGCAGAACCAGAGGTAACAAAGGTAAATACTGAGAAGGAGAGACCAGGCTGAACTTACAAAGAGAAATACTATGACTAAAGACCAATGAGGAATGTTCTGTTTGAGAAAACAGCCAGGGTCTGATCAAAACAAGGACATAGACAGGTAAGAAGTCAAGCAAAGCCGGGCAGTGGTGGCGCATGCCTTTAATCCCAGCACTTGGGAGGCAGAGGCAGGTGGATTTCTGAGTTCAAGGCCAGCCTGGTTTACAGTGTGAGTTCCAGGACAGCCAGGGCTGCACAGAGAAACTCTGTCTCGAAAAACCAAAAAAAAAAAAAAAAAAAAAAAAAGAAGAAGTCAAGCAAGGGATTTGCTAAGGAAGAAACAGTAGCATTTAGCATCTTTGGGATGTTTTGTGTCTCCATTACTGGCCTCATAGGTACTGGGTCACTAAAACATCATTCTACCTTTGAGGTAAATCAAGTTAAGTGTACTTACTAGACTGAAAGGATGCTAATCATTAAAGTCCCACCCCTGTGCTGGCAGCTCATCCTTTGGGGTGGGATTGAAGGTCCAAGTCTTGTACTTTTTCCCTGAAGTGCTTTTAAGGTGTTTGTCTCACACCCGCTGGTGCTGCAAGTGTAAGTGGCTCCCACCACACTGCCTCATCCATAGCTCCTCCCATGAGTCTCTGGAACACAAGCCAGTTCAGTTTGACTAGGGAGGAAAGACTCAACCAAGAAGAACGACAGAGGAAAAACCAACAATGAGGGGCATCACTCCCAAGGGTGGAGCTAATAAATTACTGACCAAAGGAGCTGTGGGGAGAAAAACTGAACAGAATAGTGATGTCCCTGTGTCAGTCATACTCTGCTCTCAGTCAAGTCCCCTCTGGCCTTTTACTCCAGATCACTGCAATATGACTTCCAGGACTGTACTGGCTAGTTTTGTGTGTCAACTTGACACAAGCTGAAGTTATCACAGAGAAAGGAGCTTCAGTTGAGAAAATGTCTCCATGAGATCCAGCGGTAAGACATTTTCTCAATTAGTGATCAAGGGTGAGGGCCCCTTGTGGGTGGTACCATCTGTGGGCTGGTAGTCTTGGGTTCTATAAGAAAGCAGGCTGAGCAAGCCAGGAGAAGCAAGCAAGCCAGTAAGCAGCATTCCTCCATGGCTTCTGCATCAGCTCCTGCTTCCTGACCTGCTTGAGTTCCAGTCCTGACTTCCTTTGGTGATGAACAGTAGCATTGAAGTGTAAGCCGAATAAACCCTTTCCTTTCCAACTTGCATCTTGGTCATGATATTTGTGCAAGAATGGAAACCCTGACTAAGACAAATTGGTACCAGCATAGTGGGGTATTCCTGTGACAACCTAACCATGTTTTGGGGAGGACTGTGGAAGGACTTTGGAACTTTGGGCTAGAAGATCCATTCGGTGTTAAGAGCTCTGTGGGATGTTGTGTAGGAGCTTGGAAGATAATGTTGAGAACAGTGCAGAAGATGGAGGCCTGGCTTGTGAAATTTCAGAGGGAAGATTAAAGACTCTTATCGGGGCTGTTGCTATTTTGATTGTGAAGATTCTGTGGTTTTGGTTAGCTGGGGCTGAAGGATCAGCTGTGATTAACAAGATACCAGAACTACTAAAGCAAAACCATTACATTACTGGGATTATTGATGCTTGTTGGCTGGAGCTGGGAAATTGGCAGTGATTGGGAAGAAACCAGCATCAATGAGGTGGAATCTTCTGAGAAGGGTTTTCTGAGAGCACAGAGGCTTCGTTCCAGAGATAGCCAGGGTTGTACCTTGTGCTGTAGCTGGACTTGGTAATGTGTAAGAGTCACCCAGGTGGTACTGGTTTTGAAGGCATGAAGGGGTCATGAAGAGCAGCTGAGGCCTGGGTACTGTGAGAGGCCACGGAAGGCCACTGGTGAAGGTGCAGCCTCAGTTGCAATTGATGGGCCAGTACTGAAGGGGTCATGCAATGGAGGTGAGACTTGGCACTATGAAGAGAGCTTATGAGAGGCTATTGGTAAAGCCTAGTTGCAGTGGAAGACAGCAGTGTTTTGGAGATGCCAGTACCATGAGATGACCACCAAGAACAACAGCAGCAGTGGAGTACAGGCATCTGGAGCCTAGTAGACAAGGTGTGTGCTACAAAGGGCAGAGCTGGAGAAGTGACTCAAGCCCTTGGAGGAATCCAGAAGATTGTGAGTGGATCCCAGACATTGGACTGTTGGAGTTTAATTGTGCTTTTGATTGTGACTGTGCCTGGTATTTTTCCCTCTTGAAGAAAGAAGGTATTTTAGAGAAGCCCATAGTCAAGAGACTTTGAATTTTTAAAAGACTGAATTTTAAGAAATTGGATGCTTAAAGGGGACTGAAATGTTAATATGTAAGAATTTGCAAAGACTGTTGGACTTTTAAAGTTATTTAGATCTTGGGGATGAATAAGAAAGTAAGGGTCGAGGCTTAATGGTGATATGTTTGTGTGTCAAGTTGACAAGGGGTCAATTGTACTGGCTAGTTTTGTGTGTCAATTTGACACAAGCTGGAGCTATCACAGAGAAAGGAGCCTTAGTTGAGAAATGCCTCCATGAGATCCAGCTGTAAGGCATTTTCTCAATAAGTGATCAAGGGGGGAGGGCCCCTTGTGGGTGGTACCATCTGTGGGCTGGTATGGTAGTCTTGGGTTCTATAAGAAAGCAGGCTGAGCAAGCCAGGAGAAGCAAGCAAGCCAGTAAATTACATTCCTCCATGGCCTCTGCATCAGCTCCTGCTTCCTGCCCTGCTTGAGTTCCAGTCCTGACTTCCTTTGGTGATGAACAGCAGCGTGGAAGTGTAAGCTCAATAAACCTTTCCTCCCCAACTTGCATTGTTTGTGCAGGAATAGAAACCCTGACTAAGACAAGGACCAAAGGGGACTTGGAAATAGCTTTGTTCAACATATTGCTGAATGCCCACGAAGAAAACTGCAGGTTGAAGATCACCTGCCACTGTTTTAAGTATTATTGCAACCAGCACTGAAAACTAGTGTTAAATTTCCAAAATGTCTAATTTTTCTAACACAGTCAGCCATGCTTCATTTCTAGAAATATCACGCACATGCATGCAAGAGCCCTCTGTCTTGAGAGCTCTTCTGTAACTAGTAAAGTGAGCTGGACCCCGTAACGCTTACCCCTGAATAATGCAGTGAGGGGACGCTCCCTGGGAAAACTTCTCTTGCTTTGTCTCACTGATAGTTCCTTATGAGGGTTTTGGGTCAGAGTAAACTCCTGAGGACTCTTCTGACATCCCCTTTAAAACTAATTACATTAAACAGCAAGTTTCTTCAAGTCTGAGCGGAAGTAGCAAGCTTGTCAGGGAATTTGGGGTTAATGTTCTCATTTTGGGGAGCTTCTTTAACAGAAATCTCATTCCATTAACTGTCATTTGTGTGAAAATAAAGTAAGGATCAATGTGATTGATCAAAATAAAAATGTATAGACCAGTAGCTTCCATGAGAAAGCACATGGAGATCTTTGAGTGCCTGGAAATAAATTGGCTAATGACCTTCGTGGTGGTTGGGGGAAGCCTGTGATTCAAGTTAGAACTTTCAGCAAACGGCTGTGCTGACCACACAAAGCTGGAGGGCTGTGGGCTGCAGAGAGAAAGGTGATGGAATTGTGTCTGTATGAATTACTCCCACTTTAAGAGAATAGGTGTTATTAAAACCTATATAAAAACCTTAGGGTTTCACTGCTGTGAACAGACACCATGACCAAGGCAACTCTTATAAGGACAACATTTAATTGGAGCTGCCTTACAGGTTCAGAGGTTCCGCCCATTATCTTCAAGGCAGGAGCATGGCAGGTTCTACATCTGAAGGCCGCTGGGAGAAGTCTAGCAGGCAGTTATGATGAGATCTTAAAACCCATGTCCACAGTGACACAGTTCCTTCAACAAGGCCACACCTACTCCAACAAGGCCACACCTCCTAATAGTGCCAATCCTTGGGCCAAGCATATTCAAACCACAACAATAGGTATTTCTTCACTAATTATTATTACAGATGAAGGCTGCTCTGGAAAGAACATTGATGCCGATGGTAAACCAATAGGTTGTCATGATTTTCCAGTCATCTTAGGTTGTTAATGTGATGAGTGACTACTATAATTTGTATCAATAGTTAGTTGACCCTAGAGCATACCTTTTCAAATATACCAAATTTACTTTAACTGTGAATGGGAGCAATTTGATTACAGATTAAAAAGCAGCTGCTGATTACTCTGAGCTTACACTCTAAGGAGCTGGGAAGCTGAGTCACTAGTCATTCTAACATTAGAAGCTAATGACTAGTCTTGGCTCGAAGTCTGCCCTGCCCTGACTCTAAAAGGTTTGATTCTGGAGTGCACAGAGCCCAGGCAAATAGTTTTCATTATATGTAGATGGCACACAGTATGGCTAAATAGCTTTAATCTTATAAAAGTATGAGTTCTTAATGTCTTAAGTCAAAGAACCAAGAAGAAAAACATGCCTCAGAGTGATGCAGAAATCAATGTGAGGGTACAAAACAAGTAATAATTCAGCAGGCCGACCAACTCAGCTACCACCAGGCCCAGACCCAGGGCTTTGAGACGGCCCACCCCAACATCCACCCCATCTATGGACTGCTGGAGCTCATGAAGAGGCTATCCTACAGAACCCAAGCTTCACACAGGGCTAGAACAGGTTATCCAAGAGGAATTCCGGTGAGGATTCAGTATTGAAAGTGAGGCAGAAGCCAGAGGCTTCGAACCAGACCAATGATTCAACGCAATGAACATTTCCGGGTAAAGTTATTGGGGAAAAAAGGTATACTGTGGGATTTTATTTTATTTTATTGTTTTCTTTTTGAGGAGAGGTTGCAAGGGCAGAGGGTGGATATGGAAGGTCAGGGATTGGGATTCATGGTGTGAAGTTCACACAGAATCAATATAAAGTAAAATAAATGAAATGGAAGGGCCTGGAAGACCAGAGCTTTGCTTCCGCTTGCTTGCCCTCACTTTGGCAAGTTCATCATCCTGTTGCTGAGGTGTTCCTTCCCTGGGAACCTCGTCCTTTGGGATTCCAATGTGGACTAAAGATCAGCAGCTTTCTAGGACTTGCCTGGGACTCTAGGACCAGATTGAGACTGCCAAAACATTCCACCTCATGAACTGAACAACTACTGGATTCTTGGTTTTTCAGGGAAGCACCCACTATTGTATTACTTGGACTACAGTTTGTAAGCTACACTAATAAATTCTCTTTAATACAGAGAGAGAGAGAGAGAGAGAGAGAGAGAGAGAGAACACAAAGAATAATCAAAATATAAGCAAAGAGATATGTGTATAAGTAACATCAGAAAAAATCACTGTGAATGGCTATTACTGTCACCTCTGTGTTCAAGACAAACCTCATAATTACTCATTTAAATACAAAGAGGAACAAACATGCCACTTGTTGTAAACAGATCATGTCATTTGATGTCTTCAGCCTGTATTGAAGTTGCGTTTTGAATGAATAAACTTGAAATTTTATTTGGAGAAGGAGATCAATGTCTACTGATACCTTATGTTACCATGATTGCAACCACAAATGAAGCAGTTTTAAAGAATTGACTTGAGGGATGGAAGGATGGCTCAGTGGTTAAAGGCACTTGTTGCCAACACCGACTACCTGGGTTCAATTGCTAGAATTGACATGGTAGAGAGAATTGACTCCCATAAGTTGTCTCTGTTGTGCACATATGTGCATGCACGCGCGCGCACACACTCATTAAATAAATAAGTTACACATAATTGAAAATTTTTGCAATGCATAAAGTAATTTAATTTGTCATATGATCCTACAACTTACATGCTAAGTGGAATCCGATTACATGCCTGTCAGAAGAACTGTTCAAAACCAAGGTGGCTAATGGCACCGTAGCTGACCCAGCACACTTCAGTTTAAGCCCACTGAAGCAAGCACTCCGGTAAGTGTCTGCAACAACTGCTAACAAAGACTCTTTTGCCAGCATTTCTTGCCACTGGGAAGCCAGGGATGAAGTCGACAAGGGAAAGATTTTGGCACAGCCAACTGCTGATAGCTATAGAATTGTTAAGATGTCAAGGCCATACATAACAGCGAGCACTCCAACTGGAGTGCATGATCGAGCACAAATATGTATTTATTTTTAAAGTGTTTGAGTTGTACATCATGTGAATCCTTTATGGTATGTGACCGAAATAAAGCTGATATATATATATATATATATATATATATATATATATATATATGTTTTTCGAGACAGAGTTTCTCTGTGTAGCCCTGGCCGTCCTGGAACTTACTCTGTAGACCAGGCTTGCCTCGAACTCAGAAATCCGCCTGCCTCTGCCTCCCAAGTGCTGGGATTAAAGGCATGCGCCACCACTGCCCGGCTGATAATTTTTTTAAAGGAGATAAATAAATCTCCTTTTCACTTTTCCATTCTCTTGTAACTAATATTCAAAAGTCTGCCAGATATCAGGAAAAATACTGAGAGACTCTGATCAAGTATTTTTTGGGTCAACAGAGAGACTGTTGAATACAGCTGATGTTCAGTGCTGGGAGTGGTCAACAGAAGGGAGAGGGGCATTTCTTCCACTGAGGAAAACAAATCAGGCACACCATGCCTGTTTAAGTTACTCAATTGTAACCCCAAATTTTTTTCTGTTAAAATATGCCAAACTAGCAGAGATGACATTTTGCCTGAATTCACACAGATCCAAAATGAGGAATCCACAGTGAATTTCAGTAAGTCAACTTCTGGTTGCCGTTCCTAACCTCGTTACTGTACTTTCTGTTTTCACAGTCAGCACGCTGGTGTCCATCAGTTTGTCTGCCCTATGGTGTTATCTGTGTCCTCTGACCTCATGGACACAGACTGTGTGTTTGAGACAGGACACGTATGTGTATTGCCACATCAGAAACTCTATGTCTCCCACAAGCAGCAAGTGCTGGGGTGAAGGACTGCACTTTTCAACCTCATTTCAGTCTGGCAAAGCAGATGCTAACAGCTCTTGCCCTTCCTTGCTTGGAAATGAGAGCTTATCTTGCATTCAAAGTCAGAGTCACACTAGATGCTGGAAGGTACACAGAAGACATCGCAGCAGCTGGTCACAGACAGACATCTCCCAAGTCAATACACCAGCATTTCAAATACACCTCCTTCCCCTGCCAGCCTTCCCAGCCCCTTAGCCTGTCTCTTGTGTGAAAGGTCTGGAAACTGAACAAAACATCAGACAGAGCTTCATTCTCCTGGAGCCCGGCAGAGACTTGACTCTACCCCACAAACAAGGAAAATGACATAATAAAATGTTTCTATTACAAGGAACAGCTGCTACAGAAACACTAGTAGGGTCATTCTTTCTTGGGAATTTAAGAGCCCAGCGAGGACCTTCAGAGACCCGAGCTGATGGGCACATAACCTCACTTCTAAAGTTCTTGCTGAGCATTCTATTTCCACTTAAGATTACAAAGTGCAAAGTAGTTTATGTCAGATAAGCGTGACAGTGGGTACAGGAACGAACGACAAATACATGGTACTCTGACGTCTATTTCCAACTTGTTCATGTTGTTTCTCATGAGAGGTTTTCAGTATTTAATGAGTCTAGGAGGAGCGAGGGAGAAAAATCTATAACTGGTAGGCTGGCTTATTCTTAGACAACATAGAAAGCCAGTGTTGGACACAGCTTAAAGGAAAATGTTTACAAACTCGCCATCTGCAACTGCCGACTATGGAAAGACATTTGAAAACCAAGTGTTGAGGCCGACAAAGGAGATGGGTGGAGGGCGACACAAGCAGAGACTTCGCAAGGGGGGAGCCAGAGGACAGCTGTCAGGGCAACTGTGTGCCCACTTTGGTTTAAGGTCAGAAGACTCGATGTGGCCTTTGTAGGGTGTGGTTTAAGGTGACCTACTTTTGCCCTGAACACAGGAGGAAAGGTTTCATTTCCCTCCCTTCAGGTATTATTATTCTGCGATTATTAGTCATTTGTTATTGACTCGGTACATCTGCATATGTGATGATCACTAGTGTTCTGCCCTTCTAAGCGCCCGTGCATGAAGTGGCCATGACACGTGACTACGCTAATTCACATTTTCAGTTAAGTATCTATGCCTGGTTCCCAAATAAGAATTTTTTTCCCTTAGTATTTAGGGACAGATGAGTCAGCCCTTCTTGGCTTCCATCCTGGCCCCCAAGTCTACACCTCTTTTTACAATGCAGTGGGCATGCCGGGCTGCAGCCTGCTCCTTAACTATGGAAGTAAATCAATAGCAGCTGAATGCCATCTGCTTCGGGCCGCAGAACAGAACCAAAGTGTGAGCCATGCATCTTCCCTTATTGAAAGGTTATTTTATGCAAGTAAACAATTCATCGTCTTCTTGCACGCTTGATGCTCATTTACCACTTTGATCAATAAAATATGCAAAACAACAAAAAAATTGAATCCTAAGAGTAGTTCTGATGCCAGTGTGATAGTTAATCAATATGCAGCCTTTGCTCACTGGGGCAAGTGGTGGGGGCACTCCCATTGTAACCTGCAAAACCCAGCGAGGTAGATGGAGCTCTCTCAGAAAAGCCCAGTTCAGTAAGGAAAGGCATTGAATTTATCCTGCACATTAAACAGAACGCATTTGCACTGAATTAAATCAAACCACTAACGTCAACAGGCTTGGATGTTACTGACTCAGGCTAGTTCCCAATCGCAAGAAATAGCAACTTTGGTTCACATGCTGTTTAGAATCTCAAAGACAAATACTGGACAGGACCACTGACTTGGGCCTCAGAACAGCCATCCTTCTGGCTGTAAACACTGTCTTATTAAGTCTTGGTTTTCAATATATTCATGTTTCAGGTGAACTCAGATTTTCTTCCAAAACACAAACTGCTATGGGGATTTCTTGCTCACGCCATTTCTGTTAGTCACACCACAAGCTGCCTTATTATATTTAACCCTCTTGACAATTGATTCCGGCAGAATACCTTACTCCCTACAGAGAAAACTGTATCATCTCAGATGCTACTGCGTAAAAGCCCCCCCACTGCAAGAGTGTTTGCAAGCAAAGCACCAAATCTGGGAAGCCTTCTCATCAGAACTTGATCTCTTGTGTTGAACTGTGAGTTTTAACACAGCACGAGAATAAAATAAAATAAAGGAGATAAATTAGGTATCTTCCTGGAAAGAAGTCTGACAGCCACGTGGAGCAAAAACTGGCACATGCTGTTTCCTGCTAACAAAACACAAAACTCTTTAGTTTTCCAGATAACTATTTCAATATACCGTAAGAACTTGGCCTTTTATACTTGACTCTAATCTTCGGAGTCTACAGTCGTCTAAACTTGTAATCTGTTATTCAATAAACACACGTGGCCCTATGTTTCCCACGTGTGTACCAAAGAACACAACTAAGATCTATGTGGTTAATGAGGAATTGAGTATCGCTGCTTAGTGCACAGGACAAAAGTATTAAACCTCCTAAGCGGAGACTCTTACAATCAAGAGAAATCTGCCAAGGATCCACCAGGTCCAGGTTCCTAGCAATATTCATGAGTGTGCCATTTTACATCAGATACAGTACACGGTTCCTTTTCTTTACAAAATATTTGACTGAGATAAAAAATTTCCTCAGCGTTCTCCAGGAGGAATCAAGCTGCACGGGACAGCACTGAATGCAGACTGAATCCCACTTTCCGTGGGATACCCCTAGCTCTGCAACACCCCAAACAATTCTTCTGTCTGGAGATTATTTTAAAATCACCACTCTAGAGCTGTGCCGAATTCCATCTCCTCCAAGGTCCTAAAAACTGGGCATGGAAATAACGACCTAAACATTTGCTTAGATCAAACACTTGAGATGAAATTAACAAGGGGCTGTGACTGCAGGAGGGCCATAGCTCGGAGTCAATGACCCAACCGGCAGCCGGGGTATAATTTAAAGGCAGGGGTTTCCAGTGCATGCACTGTTGGCCACAGTGAACCTGTTACAGCTCTAAAGGGAATTGTTTGCCTCTTATTAGATTTTCTACAGCCCAGCCATAAGTGATAAATGTACTGCTGTACTCACTGTCAAGTTAATCAATGCTGCCAAAGTTTTGTTGGCCTAACAGTAATCCATAAAGTAGGCAGCATTTTCTCTATCCCTATGACATCTCAGTCCACAGCGGGGCTACCAACTCAAGAGCAGCTTCACGTGAGAGCGTGCAGGTGGGGGCAGAGTGGGGGCTGGGGCAAGGAAGTCTAAGGGAAACAGGCAGAATGGATGGTTCTCAAAACCAGTAGGATTAAGGGCCCCTTATTCCGATGAAACGCCTTTAAAACCACAGCCATGGATAAAAATCTACATTGGATGTTGAAAACCCTATTGAATAAAAGTCCCAGCGAAAGATGGATCCCGCACACCCAGGCCTCATTTCAGAGCCAAACACAAGAGCATGGGTCCCGAACCTTCAAGAATCGCAAAGCAAAATAACTATGGTCTGTGTCTGTCTGTAGTTCAGCACACTGATCAAACATAGTGCAAGGCACCAGTAATAAGAATGGTGATGTGGACAAGGGGGGGAAAGCCCCAAATCTGCCTCACTGGGAAGCAGAGCCTGTGAGAGACACACCATTAGAGGGAAAGGAAGAAAGGGATGACAGGGAGGGGAAGAGCCTGCAAACAAAGTGCAGCCATGCTTTCCGGAGCAGCTACAGATGTGAGAAATATGAATTGCGATTGATTTTACTTCCTGGGGTCACTGGGCTCTGTGTCTTATGCACCCTGGGCATTTATCTGGGCAGCAAACTGACAAGTTTTTGTGGGGTGACCTGAGCAGTGTGGTCTCTGCTCAATCACCGTGGCATCTCTTCCCTGACACTTGTCCCTCCCCAAACTTATTGGCAAAGGAGCCCTCGATAAAGACATGGAACAATGCAATTACTGGTGTAAAGAGTCAGCAGGACCTGACCGGGGACGCTCAGAAACCTCATGTGCCAAAGAAAAGCAAATAACATCAATCTGCAGGAGTGACTCCCACCCCGGACCTGAGAGTGAATCTTCTCACTTGGGCGTGACTAACATGGGAGGAATGCTAACCTCTGTGACTTGTCTAACCCGGAAGAAAAAAACAACAGTAAGAAGCTGTGGTTTTGAATACAAATAATATAGAATTTATACTTTAAAAACTCTTATGACATGGTTTTTAAAAATCTATTTTCTATGACTCTGACTTCATGATCTTCCTGACTTTCGCCCTTCACAGAGCTGTGCACTGTGGATGCCCACCAATCACGGATAAAGCATTATTGTTGGAAGCCTGTCTCTGGATAACTTTCCGTATTTCTTTCCGAATCAGTCCATATGGGCTGGTCGGCTTTCCTCTCAGAACACATACATTTACAGTAATCTATGAACTACTCTGGAGTATTCTTATCAATGTCTTCATTGGATAGAGATTTTTTTTTAACCAATCCCTTTCTCACTGGACAACTTTTACAATATTACTATAATGAAAATGCCTTACATACCGTGAAACCAAATAGTGTAAGAATAACTGCACGACAGATTCATGGGGAGAACTGTCAAATTGCTTTTCCAAAAGAGTCTTGCCATTCGCATCCCCCCTGAAGGCTATGGGAATGCTCATTACTTCATTGCCTTACCAATAAAGGGCACACATGTTTTCTTTCAGTCCTCATGGATATAAAAGTAAATGTACTGTCTTAACTGGCCACATTTTGAATAATAATGAAATTATCTTTTTCCTGATTAACTGAACATTTGTAATTTTTCAAAATAAAAAAAAATGGTTATTGTATATGTATGCAGAATGTGTGCGTGTGTGTGTGTGTGTGTGTGTATGTGTGTGTGTGTGTGTGTGTGACATGTAGCCCAATATGTGCGTGGAGGTCAGAAGATAATTTTGTGGAGTCGGTTCTCTCCTTCCATCTTTACGTGGGTTCTGGGGATCAAACTCAGGTTGCAGGGTTGGGGCAACTGTCATTTCACTGGCTCCATCTGTAATTATCTTTTAAATAAATTACTTTTTCCAAGGAGTAGCAGCCTGGGCAGGAGAAGCTGAGTTTAGAGCATAGAGAACACATCAACGTGGCCTCAAGTACCCGGAGCTACCTTCTAATGAGTGGTTGGTTCTAATAACCCCAGGGGAAGCTAACCAGTGGTCTAACACCGACTCACACTGCTCTGATACAACCATCCACCGTCCTGCCAGGGGTAGGAGGAATAAAGCAAGCGAACAAAGCTGAGCTGTTTGCATGCTTCTTTTCAGAAAGGACACAGGGGCAATCACAATCCCCCAGCTCTGCTGTAGCAGGTGGCGTGGATGGGTCCAGGGTGTGAAAGTGAGGCCTCCATTCAGTTGGTAAACACCCTCCTCTCTTATCCACAGAAAGGGCTTTGTCAGATTCTGGATTTTTTTTTTTTTTTTTTTTTTTTGAGATGGGTTCTCTTCATGTAGTTCTGAATTCTAAATTCTCTTGCCTCTGCCTTCAGAATACTGGGACTGCAGATATGTACCTTCATGCCTAGCCTGTAAAGGCACTTGTAAAATTAAGATGTGAGATCTAAGTTTAATTCCCAGCACAGGAAAAAAAAATAAAGATTTAAAAAAAAGGAATCATATGGTGGTCTTTAATCCCAGCACTTGGGAGGCAGAGGCAGGTGGATCTCTGAGTTCGAGGCCAGTCTGGTCTACAGAGTGAGTTCCAGGACAGCCAGGGCTACGCAGAGAAACCCTGTCTTGAAAGAACAAAACCCAAACCAAAACATAGGCTGGATTATAACCACATGTTTTTAATTTCATTACTTAGGAGGTAGAGGCAGGAGGATCTCTGTGAGTTCAAGGGCAGCCTAGTCCACATAGCAAGTTTTAAGCTAGGCAGAGCTACATGGTAAAATAATGGTCTAAAATAATACTGATAGAGCACCTTAATAAACTGCAAGTGGAAAGGAAGACATCTATCATTTTATTTTATTTTATTTTAAAGATTATATTTATTTTATGTGAATGTATTTTGCCTGCATGTATATACCCAGGCACCATGTGCTTGCAGTACCCAAGGAGACCAGAAGAGGGCATAGGATACCTTGGAACAAGATTTACAAAGGACTGTAAGCGGCCATTTAGGTGTTGAGAATTGAACCTGGGTCCTCTGCAACAGCACTACTGTTGTGGTTGTTAAGCGCTGAGCCATGGCTCCAACCCTGACACCATCTCTACACTATCTCACTCACTTGAGATCTTCTGGGTTGGTTGAAACGGGGCACTTCATTCAGGACTAGGCACCCTAGAGCAGCTCTTTCTAAATATAAATATAAAAACCAGTAGATACATATTTATCCCCAAAGACCTGACATAAGGTATTGCTGTGGCAATTATGTACCACATAAAGTACACATACAAAGCATTTTTAGCTAGGCGTGGCGGCACAGCCTGTGATCCTGGTTTTCTAGAGGTGAGGAAGGGGGATCATAAACCCCTGGCTACCTAGTAACAGCATACCTGAAAATCAAAGGCTTCCTAATATAAAGATACAAGTCAATACAGGTTTAAATTTATGGCATTTATTAGTAATCTAAAGGTCTCTTCCATTCTTGTTTTCAAATGAGAAACTCTTGGTGTTCTAGCTCTGAGTGCTGTGCCTAGCAAGCTCTAGTGTGTCGGAACAGACTGTTTGTTGCATTCAAGAGCGACTTGGCTTTAACAACTGCCGCTATGACAGCACTGCCGCTATGACAGCACTGCCGCTATGACAGACAGCATGGCTGTACCCGTCAGACCCCACAGCTGCCCTTCCTACATGGCCATGTTTTCTTTTGTATTTTGTTTCTGTTTTTTTCCAGTTCCATTCACCAACAACACAAAGATCTCCTGCTGAGACCTGGCCAGGAAACTCTCTTTTTTCTTGTTGTCACACAATTATAGAACAACTGGAGAACGCTGCTTTTAATAAATTTTTGGTAAAAGACCAACTGAGACTCTTCCTATGAAAGATTTCGGAGCAGGCCCAACCTCCTTCTAGGTTTCAGGGAGACAGAAGGTTGCACATGTTGTTATGGCAACAGGACTCCTCAACAAAAGCAAGTTTCTAAAGCATCATGTTCAAGATGTGCAGAGGCTTACAGCACTTGAGAAGTCACAGACTACCCTCTCACCCTCCTCTGCTGGGTCAGGGGAATGAGAGCTTCGGATCTTCCCAAGACCTAACAGTGGATGCTTTTTATCCAACCCTATGTTTCCTGACAAGACGGTTGGGATATCCCAGACAAGGATAATGAGAATGGCCATTTGATGTCAGTGTGAAGACTAGTATTATGAAACTTCACTTCATAGCCTCTAGCACCCCCAGACAAGCTGCAGGGTTCTGCCTAGGACACCCACAGTTGTGGGCCATAGGTACTGCTCCCCTGAGATTCCGTATAGCAGCTCCTCCACTGCCAGGTATCTATGTTCCGAAAGATTTGAGGCTGGTCCCTACCCTGTGGTCTTTTAAAGAAAGTCCAGAGCCTCATATTACCTTAGCACGTGTGTTAAATAAAATGGGATCTGAGGAGATAGCTCGGCACTGAAGAGCACTCGCTGCCCTTGCAGAGGCCTGTGGTGCTTCGTAACTGTCTCTAACTCCAGCTCTGGGGATTTGATGATGTCTTCTGGCCTCTCTGGACACCTGGCATGCATGCAGTGCACACATACACACAGAGACAAATACAGCCGTACACAAAAGAAATAAAAATAAAATATATAAAAGTATTTTTTAAACAAAATGGCCAACTGGGGACATTAAGCAGCCAGCCTGGTGGTCAGGAAGAGAGTGAAGGTGAAGTCCATGGCAGGGCCAGCCTAGAGTCACTGTTAGGAGACGTTGTTTTGTGAATTAATGAATGAGTAAATGAATGCATGAAGCCTTCATCAGAGCTTTCTAGCCACAACATTCTCTTAATTTAAATCTGCACCGTCTGAGTCCAAAACAGTGTTTTAAGTGAATCGTGGTTTTAACTGAATGGTTCAGACGATTCCTGAAAGAACATTTTCTAATTTAATTTTCATGGCTAAATAATTAAGATTGGGCATTAATCCCCGTGACTTCCTGGAGCCACAGGGATATTCAGGGACATGCACAGCAAACACCACCCAGACTGGAGGAAGAGAGTAAGTGTGCAGTAGGATGTCTTAGGAGCTGCCTGTGTGCGTGTATGCTGGCACATGGAGTCAACACTGACAACTCTGCCACGGTGACCATCGATCAGAAGGCTCCGTAACCACATAGCTTACACAGAGTGTGCCGGCCTGGAGCTCTGATTTTCCATGTGCAGTGGATTAGCTAAACTCTTTACTCCAGTCCTAGAGCTGACCATAACTCAGGGCCAAATCTGGCCTGCCGCAGCCCTTATAAAAACAATTCTATTGCAACACAGAGCCTCGGCTTTGTTTGCTAACACCTATGGCAAGTTTCCCGCCGTGGAGGTAGCCCAGTGGTTATATCCGAGCTGAGTGCCTCGCACTCTGACACTGCCTACTGACCTGTCACAGGTTGTGAATGCCTGCCCACTCTGCACATTCCTGTGCTTACCTTCATGCCTTCCAGTCAGAGTGACAAGACATATCACTTTTAATTCAGTCATTTTTCTCCTATCTAAACTCAGATTTCAGCTTTAATTCAGAACATTATCAAACATCCTTCTCAAAGAAATAAAGTCGTGGAAAGAAAATAGTCTCGACACTACAAATCATAAGCAACAGGACACTGTGTAACGAGTTTTCTTTCTCTAGTACCCAGAGGGACAAGTGACAAGTCACCATGCCCAAATGTGCCAGATTCATTAATAATGCAGGTTCATGTACCCTCTTATAAGAAATCCGGAACTAACCATTCTCAATCTGCTCTGCTCTTTGATAGCTTATTTATCAGATTGGGAAAGATGGATTTAATTAGCGCTGGGTAGAAACAGCTTCTTTAATTGGAAACATCGCAGCATTTAGCTTACTTTGTACTCCAGCAATTAAGAACAATTTGGGAAAGTGTTGTTAATTTTTTTTTTTTTTTTTTACACTATTGTCTCCTTGATTAGATTTCCGAAGATCCAGACAAAACAAATGGCAACCCTAGTGAGGACTCTTGGTACAAATAAGAGCCCAACAGCCAGATTACTTACCATGAGGGATGCGAGCCATCCCCATCCACTGTGTCAGGATCTCACATTCATTTCCCCATCCTCGGCTCTTGGGCACGTAAGTGGTAATACCTCTTACGACAGGCGTCGTTCAGCACCCACCTTCACACAATTACCTTTTCTCCAAATAAGCCAAATCAACAGGAGAAATTATTTTTCTTGATTAAGCACCCACATTTCTCTTGGGAGGGAACAAAACAAACAATTAATCTTTCCTTATTTGTTCTCAGAAGTCCCTGCCTCTTTGAACGCAGGCTATCCAGGTACCTGTGGCAGCCAGTCGGCAGCAATTAGGGCTGAGTAGAAAATGAATGGACTCAGGGCTGAGGGCCTAATCTGCTGAGAGACTGTGAGGGAGGGTAAGGTTACACCAGGAAAATTCCCTGTTGTCAGAACACAGTTCAAAATTACGACCTGGCTTCAGCATAATTAACCAGGCTTGGGAATTTATATGAACTAAGTAATTGGAAAGAATTAGCAAGAGATATGTACATTAATCTTTACCAGTTACCCAATGTTTAATGAAATTAAGGGTCTTGTGTTCATTCCTGCTGGCTTAGTTTGCACGCAGTCTATTGCACCTGTAGAACAAGGGCTGCGTGCCTTGTGAAGAGCACAGAAAAACAGACAAACACATAAAGGAAGGAAGAATCAAACAAAACAAAATATTGTAAGGGTAAATTAGAAACAGCCCTAAACATTAGGCTCCTAAATTCCAATACCTCTATAGGATAGAATATTATGCAGCTGTTATTAACTGTTTTGCAAAGAATCTTTGCCTATTATGGGTCCATACTGAAATATGTACGGCTGAAAATATATCAGAGAGTGTCTTCAAAATATTATGGAGAGAAAAGTGTGAGAAAAGATAGAACAAGTTGAAAATTGTTGAAGCTGGATGATGGCAGCTTGGTAATTTATATTATTTTTATGCCTTTTTATATTAATAAAATTTTAACAAAATTAATTTAAAATTTGAATAAAATTAATAAAAATTTTCATAATAAAGAGTTAAGACTTTACAAAAAGAAACTTGACACAGAATAGATGTTTATGACATTTTTAGTTGATAAAGGAGTTTATATATCATTATAGATAACATAATAAATGTGAGTACCAGATACGTAATCCATGTGTATAATCTCAGAACTTGGTGGTGTGGGGCAGGAGGACCACTGCTGTCTGAAGCCAGCGGGTCTGCACAGTGAGCTACAGGCCCGTGCAAGATAAAGAAAGCATGGCCCAATTTGGAAACTCTAAGGCATGGTTTCTTAATCTTGCCACTAATGGGATTTTGGACCAAATATCTGTTTATTGGTGGGGCTCTGTTTCTCCCTGTTAGATGCAAGGACCACCCCATTGCTTTCCCAGCACCACACACTGTTACATGCTTCTGGTGACAAGAACTCCTGGTTCAGAACCACTGGACTAAGAAGATAACTACAGGAAGTTATTTGTGTGCTTTGTTTTAATAGCTTTCAAATATGAACACATCTATGTCCATATAGTCAGAAAAATAACAAAATCTGTGTTGTTAAAATGTATTCATGTGTAAGAATTTAGGTCTATGAAGGAGTAGTTAAGTTGGGTTCTTTGGTTGAGCTGGAACTGTCAAGCTGAAAGGAACCTCACCACAAGACCTAAATCTTCAGAACGCACAACTCCAGGGCTGAAGAGATGGCTCAGGGGTTAAAAACAGGGCTGTTGTTGCAGAAGAGTCAGGTTCCATCCACGGCATCCAACTTGGACACCTCACAACTGCCTTTAACTCCAGTTCCTGGCTTGGTTAGGGTCTCTATTGCTGTGAAAAACACCATGACCTAAAGCAACTTGGGGAGGAAAAGGTTGATTTCAGCTTACAGCTGGAATCCAGCATTAAAGGAAGTCAGGGAAAGAACCTGGAGACAGGAACTGAAGCAGAAGCCATGGAGAGATGTTGCTGACTGGTTTTTCTCTACATGGCTTGCTCAGTTCACCCTAGGACCATGGGCCTAGGAATGGCACCACCCATAGTGGGCTGGACCCTTCCACGTCAATCATCAATCAAGAAAATGCCCCACATGCTTGCTCACAGGCCAATCTGATGGAGGCATTTTCTCAGTTGAGGTTCTCTCTTTCCAGATGTTCCTAGTATGTGTCAAATTGGGGGGCGGGGCACCACCACCATCAAAAACCAACCAACCAACCAACCAACCAACCAACCACTACCACCACCACCAATAATAATAGCAGTAGCAACAACAAAAACCACTAAAATAATCAAACAAGCCAGCTCAGTATCCAACACCCTCTTCTGGCCTCACTCACGCATGCATAAACCTACAAATAGATACACAGATATATATACACACAATTAAAAATAAAAATAAAAAAATAAATCTTGAAAAACTTGCATGACTCCATCTCACCAGCCTGACCAAAAACTAATCCAAAGAAGCGCAGGATGATGCTTCACTGAAGAGCAAACTGCTGTAATGACAGGATCACCATCCAATGCTACTCTGAAGATCCCACATCCACAGAAATACAATGTTCGCACAGGGCAGTGAGTGCTCATTAGAAACCCATCTGCCCCCAGCAGACCTCTGTACATGCGGAAAAGGCTAGCACACTCCTGCCTTCTCCTCAGATATGTGACGTGACATCACTCCCCGCCTGCGTTGAGAAGGGGCTGTGAATGGGCTTTCCAGGAACCAGGACGGGCTGTGGCCTGCCACTACATCTCCCACCACGCAGCCACAGTGTCCTCACCAGCATAGCTAGCCCAGAGGACTGAACCTCAAATATCCATCTTATATGGAGCTCTGAACCTTAACACAAGATGACTGAGGAATTTTTTTTAAAACTCAGTGCACACTGGCAGGCTGATGGCCAGTCTTTGATAATTCTCAGGCTTAAAACTCCCCCAAGCTTTAAAATATGCGGGACCACAATTCACTGGACTTCATCTTTTCCTGTATCCTCTGTGCTTACACGAATTCCTCCATGAGATCATAAACATCCTTTGAGGTTCCCAAAGCTTTTCAAATTGCTATTACTTACCAATACCCTTCCACTGGTCTCTCCCTCTGAAGGTTCTCTATCCACAGTTGTGTAGGCTGGGCTATGCCAGGCTTGCCTGTCCAAGGTGGGCAAGAATGCATTGTCTAACAGTTAAATACTACCTCAGAGCCAAAGATATAGTTCAACGTCTGGCATGTGTGAAGACATGGGCTCAATATTTAGTGATTCACACAGGCATGCTTGGATGAATAAAGCTAACTGTCCTGAAAGGTTGTGTATATGGTATCTCTTTAAAAGTAATATATTTGCCTAGTTTTATAAAACTTAACCACTGCTACAAACTAAAAATTAATCTTAAATGGCACACATATCATTTTGAGATCAAAGGAAATCATCGAAAAAAATCTATGTATGAAATTAAGCACAAAGTTCCCTGTGGTTCATATGCAAAACTTTCAAATATGAGAAGAACCAGTATATTTGGAAGAAATTAGGTCTAGCCTTTGTCTAGTGCAACATAAAAACATGATAGAACTGTCATAAAATACAACAGCCCACAAGTCTTCCTACAGTTCGCCTACCACGATGAAAATTAAAAAACAAAGACTTATAAAGCATCATTTTCTTTTCATAGCTTGTCCAACATTCCACCAGTTAAGCTGAATTGCTTATCTGCTAAATTCTAGATCAGTAAGTAGCTAGGGCAAGGCTGTCTAAAAAGCCAACCACTGAAAAAAGTTACAGGATTCTTCCCAACACAAGAGAAGCATGAATACACAACAGAATCTGAAAATACTTGCTAGCAATGATGGATTTAAGTTATTAACAGATCAAAAAGAGATGGATGGTGGTTTACTTTTCTTAATCTACATCATCATCTAGATCTACTTAAAGATACGTGGTGCACTAACAAACCTGGCTAAGGTTCCGATAAAATCGGTAAAAATAATCTGCCCTGTTACGCCGAGTCTGTATCGATCAATAAAATCACTTGTACAAGGAAGGCACTGTTAAGTACTGACAATCCCAGCCATTAATATTATTTAACACAGTGTTCACCATGTTAACCAGAACAAAGAACAGTTTGTCTGCTGATACAAGCAGGGTCTCCATAGGCACTGCTTCTTTCCAGGCGTCCATGGTGGTTCTGGGAAGTTCAAGCTATAGCTTCTTCTACCAACAAGACCCTTTCCTGTAATACATACGTTTTAAAAAAATCTTTGTAGTATGTGTATGATGTGGGGGGAGGGGAGGGCATGTATGCCACAGTCTGTATATGGAGGTGAGGGGGCAATCTCAACAAGTCAGTTTACTCTTCCTACGTTTATGGGGGTTCTGGGAGTCAGACTTAGGTCACCAGGCTTGGGTGGCAACCACCTTCTTGCTGGTGATATGGTCTCATTCTCTACTTCATCTTCGGTTTGAAAAAACCCTTGGTGAGAACTGGATCTGACATTACAAATCACAGCTTGGTCTGTGAATGAGGCCCAGACTTTTAAGAAGGGGGGCTGAGAAGGCTCAGGTAGTAACAGTGAGGACCCAAGGCCTCGCATGCAGGTGAACATACGCAGATGTCACTCAGCTTCATCGATGCCTTTACATTGTCAGACAAGGATTTAAAAAAAAGAAAACAAAAACCAAAAAACTTCAACTGATCCTCAGCCAGAGTTAGATGATCAAGTGAGAGACGTACATAAAAATATTTTATATATGAAATTTTTTTAACTACTGTGGGATATCAGTGGTTTTAGGATTGGTGATAAATAATGAGAAAAGTTGAAAAAGTAAAACTAACTTCAAAATAATCATGCTTCTAAGCCTTAAATTAGAACCTGTTCTCAAGATCCTAGCAGCTTATATACAGAGATGTTCGCCATTTTGACAAGATGAGCCGGGGAGCCTCTGCCTGAAAAGTGGGTCATCAAAGACTGTTCGGTTAGAGCAAATCTGTTATTCTCAACACTCTGGGGCTTTCTCTGAAATGACCAGGAAGTTTACAAATAAAACTTTGGGTGTTGTATAGGACTTGGAGAAAAGAACCCTCAAAAGAACAGTCATTGCTAACACTACTTTTAAAACAATGAAGAAAAGGTGAAAATAAATACCTAAAAATGGCTCAGTCATAAAACTGGTATTTTTGGTCATTCATGAGCCAAATGTCAAGTGTGGGAAGTTTGTGAGAAGTGGATCCGCAGGAACAGTCTGCTGTGGAGGAAGCAGCCCGGGCGTGTTTGTAGTGTTTGTAAGAGAGCAGAAACTGCTTGGTAAGTCTACAAGCCGGAGAGCCCTGCAGGGAAAGAGGGAGGGCAGCCAGGGAACACCCTGCCTGCGCACCACAGGCCTCTGAAGCAGATGGATGGTCTGTTTCAGCGGTTTCATGACCCAACAGGTGAGAAGAGCATCAGTATAGTATCTGACTTAACGATCTCTGCCTAAAACCCTGATCCCAGCATTTTAGAGGTAGTGTTTGCTGCTTAGTAGGGAAGGAGATTCGCTGGCCACAGGATCTTTTCCTTAGGATAATGACGGAGCTTAGGCAAGAGAGAGGCAGAGTTTGTACCCAGTGGTGCAGGCCTACTCTGGAGGCACATGAGCATGCCTTCTCAAGACCTTGGGATGAGTGAAGGTCAACATGGAAACTATTAATTGTGAAATCCCCAACACTAAGGCTACAGATAAGCTGTGTTTTTAAACTGAAGTTTAGATTATGATGCAGTGTCCATGGGGCTACCTGGCATGGGCGATGTTAGAAGCTTGGCTTATTGTGGGTGAAGGTATGTCACACTCTGTTGTTATGACCTGGGTTAAATAAGATCTTAAAGTTGGGGAGCTGGAGAGATGGCTCAGTGGTTAAGAGCGCTGACTGCTCTTCCGAAGGTCATGAGTTCAAATCCCAGTAACCACATAATGGCTCAGGACCATCCGTAATGAGATCTGATGCCCTCTTCTGGGGTGTCTGAAGACAGCTACAGTGAGTGGAGCCTGAGTGAATGGGGCGGGAGCGAGCAGAAAAAGTGTCTGAAGACAGCTACAGTGTACCTACATATAATAAATAAATAAATTCTCAGACCACATATGTGGCAGAGGAGGGTCTTGTTGGCTGTCAGGGGGAGGAGAGGCCCTTGGGCTTGAGGGTGTTAGAGGCCCCAGTAAAGGGGAATATCAAGGTGGGAATATGGGGATGGGTGGGCAGGTGGGTGTGAGGTGGAATTCCCTCATAGAGGCGGGGAGGGGAAAGGGATGGGAGTTTCCAAAGAGCAGACCTAGAAAGGGGGAAACATTGGAAATGTAAATAAAGTATCTTAAAAAAAAAAAAAAAAATCTTAAAGTTGGTAAAATAATGAAATGAAATGTTTTCTTCAGTTTAAAAAAATGATGAATTTGAGACATCTTTTTATCTTAAGCTAAAAAGACAGTGTTCTTGGGTGATTAGTGAAAGCAGATAAAAATTCTCTCTGTAAATGCAGTTCAACCCTGGCTTACAAGCTTCCTACAGATAAAGGGATCCAAAGAACTCAATCACTTGCTCAAACACACAAATTTAAAAACCATGTGTATACACAACAAGGAGAAACGGAACAAGAAAGATTACCAGGAACTGATCATCAATTTAAACTTAGAAAGATACCAGTTCTAAACTATATGATTCAAACGGGAAAACGGGAGAGAAAATGGTAATCCATTTTAAGATATAATACACCAGCATCCCCTGGGTGGTGAGGACTGTGCTAGAGCTCAGTGGGAAAGCACAGCACACAAGGCAAGATTCCATCCCCAACACAAATACAAAAGTACGTGGATTTTACAGACATCAACACATAAAAGAGGAGAAAGGGTAGCAACAGAGTTCCACGTAACTCTCACTGTTACTTCCTCAGATGATGGGACGGGACGTAAATTCACGGCTTGGGCTCAGCCCAGAGCATTTCTTTCTCTGTTCCAACCATTCCTAGGCCTAGGCCTGGAAGCTTCTAGCCTCTGTACAATCTAATCTTACAAGTTGACTGATTCAATCCACTTCCTCTCAGCTTCTGACGGAATTGCTCTGGTTGGCCTCATACTAACTTTGGCAATCTGTCCTAATCTCCTGGCTTGTTCTGCCTTCACCTGTGTCTAGTTTAATCTCTCTGCAATCTGTCTCTGTAAAACTGTCCCAGTAAAACTGCCATACACACCACCTCACTCCCCCAACCCCTATGTACTTAAGTAGCCTCAAAGAGAGTGTTGTTCTTGTGTGAGTTCTGACTATCCCATCTCTGACTCATTCTGTCAAATCTTTCTCTGATTCATCAATTTGCCCTTCAATTAGACATCACGTTCAAACATGGCTGCTTCCTTCTACAAACTAACCTTACCTCCATTTTTAAGAACTAAAGGTGTGTGTTAAGGGTGTTTCTGTAGTCCAGCAAGTTACTACTATAATCCAGGGTGTGTCTGCATTCTGGCCAGATCACATAGATAGACCTAGAAGATCTCTGGATATGATCCCTTGCCAGGGCAGCCACATTGCTGGATTCAAATTTTACAGTAAGACTAAGGAACACCAAGATTAAAACAATATCCAGGTGGATTTAGTAACACATGTCTTTAATACCAGCACTTGGGAAGCAGAGGCAGGCAGATCTCTGATTTCAAAGCCAGCCTGATCTACAGAGTGAGTTCCAGGACTGGCCTACACAGAGAAACCTATCTTGATCAAATCAAACCAAACAAAACAAAACCAAATCACACAACAACCAAAACACTACCCTAAATGAATCAGAAAAAAACCATAGGCCAATCTCAAAAGGCATAGAATTAGCCAGTTCTGTTTGTACTTCAAATAAAATATCTTGTTTAAGCTGGGCATGGTGGCACACACCTTTAACCTCAGCACTTCAGAGTGAATCTGAAGAAAGCCTGGTCTACATAGTGTGTTCCAGTCCAGCCAAGGTTACCCAATGAGACTGTCTCAGAAAAAAAGAAATATTTATAGAACACTCCAATCCAGACTTGCCATATGTAAGCACTCAGTAGTTACATATGACCAGAAGCTACCACAATGTATAGAAATGAGCTGCAGATGATTCTGTAGATGAATTCAGAATAAAGAATTCATGGGGGAAAGGCCATGTGGTATTCCTTGGAGTTGTTCACTTAACAATGTGTGCAGTATCTTGAGTTACTTTGTAAGAACACACATTACACCCCTTTGCTACAGGCTAGCACTCCTGCCCTTTTTACCTTTGTGTAGCCATTTACTTGACCAATCTGTTACTTTATCCAGCTACACAGGAATCAGACCGGAAGGAGAGCGAGGGGAGGGTTTGCCGAGTCATTATTCTCCTTGGGATTGCAAACCCAATCATGAAGTAGGTGCGAGTTTGCCTCCATTCCTTCAGTAGGTTATTAACCATCAAAAATGTTCAATTATTAGATTTTAACAGTGCATATGCCTAAGAAGATGGAGAAGCAGAGGAAGCTCTAGCCCACTGGCAGTGTGTGTCCTAGGACGTGTCAGGACACACACTTAGTTTCTGTAGATTTAAAAACAAAAACAAAAAAACAGTTATGGAATCAAGTATTGTGGTGGTTTCAATAGGAATGGCTCCCCACAGACTCATGTGTTTGTATGTTTGGCTCATAAAGAGTGGCACTATTAGGAGGCGTGTCCTTGCTGGAGTAGGTGTGGCCTTGCTGGAGAAGTGTGTCACTGTGGAGGTGGGCTTTGAGATCGAATATGCTCAAGTTATGCCAGGTGTGGAACACAGTCCCCTATTGCTGCCTGTGGATCAAGATGTAGAACTCTCAGCTCCTTCTCCTGCCTGTGTGCCCCTAATTCTGCCATTATGATATGGACTAAACTCCAAAAGCTGTAAACTAGTGCCAATTAAATGTTTTCTTTTATAAGAGTTGCCATGGCCATGGTGTCTCTTTAGAGCCATAAAACCCTTAAGTATCATATGGAGAAGGAAAACTAGCGTGTTCACAAATTTTCAGAGAGAGAGAAAAAAATCACAATTAGCAAAGGGACGGGTCACAGGAGCTCACCATTTATCAGGTACTGCCTGTGAGTTCCAAATGCAGCACCATTCGGTATAAAGATACACAAACGTCATGATCTCATTAAATAAGGAAGAGACAAGGCACAGGGAAATTGGGAAATACTCAGACATGAATGAAGATAATAGCACAATGTATCAAGACCCAGGAAACAGACTATCCCAAAGCTAGGAGAACGAAGGAAATCATAAAGACTATAGGAAAAATAAAGGGAATACAGAGAGCAAATAATAAAGAAAAGTCAGTAATAGTCAGGTAAGATAATAATAATAAAGTAATAGCAGGTAAATGCGGTTGCTTAAAAACCTGACAGCCATAATCCTAACCCCCAGGACCCACGTGTAGAAAGACACAGCCACTCTCATAAACTGTCTTCTACTCTTCTATATGCATGCATGAATGTGTGCATGCACACACACACTTTTTAAAAAGGTAAAAATAAAAGTAATACAATTGTCTAGGATGGTACATTTTATATCACATGAAAAAAATTGAAACTTGTGAGAAAAACCCAAAGAAACAAATAAAATCCAAGAAGGCCTGAGGAGATTGTACTGGCTGTTTTTGTGTCAACTTGACACAAGCTGGAGTTATCACAGAGAAAGGGTTTCAGTTGAGAAAAATGCCTCCATGAGATCCAACGGTAAGGCATTTTCTCAACTAGTGATCAAGGGGGGAGGGCCCCTTGTGGGTGGTACCATCTGTGGGCTGGTAGTCTTGGGCTCTATAAGAAAGCAAGCTGAGCAAGCCAGGAGAAGCAAGCCAGTAAGTAACATCCCTCCATGACCTCTGCATCAGCTCCTGCTTCCTGACCTGCTTGAGTTCCAGTCCTGACTTCCTTTGGTGATGAACAGCAACATGGAAGTGTAAGCTCAATAAACCCTTTCCTCCCCAACTTGCATCTTGGTCATGATGTTTGTGCAGGAATAGCAACCCTGACGAAGACAGAGATGATTCAGTGGTAAAATCACCTGTGTGCAAAGCGTGACACTGACGTGGATCCCGGAACTCAAGTAACAGCTGGACACATGGGTGTGTGTCTGCAACCCCAGCCCTCTACAGTATAGAGGCAGAAGAAGCAGAAGCCCAGGGAAGCTCTGGCAAGCTGCCAGCCTGGAGACTTCAGTGCCACAGTCAAGGGAGACCTTGCCTCAAACAGGAGGGAAGCAAGGACTTGGTCGTCCATTGACTTCCACAAGTGTACCATGATAAACATGGGCCCTCATTCATGCACAGACATAAAACAAAAAGGGCTGAAGAGCTGGCTCAGTAGTAAGAGCACTGGCTGCTCTGCAGGAGGACCCATGTTCAATTCTCAGCACCCACATGGTGGCTCACAACTGTCTGTAACTCCATCCCCAAGGGATCTGACGCTCTCTTCTGACCTCTGAAGGCACTAGGCACGAAAGTGATGCACAGACATACATGCTGGCAAAGCACCAATACACATAAATAAATAAGAAAACAATCTAAAAAAAATCAACAAATATACTTCCATTTCCAACAAGATGGAGATATATCTTTCCTTATTTTTCCCCACTTAATTCAACCGAAAAATTTTCCTGTGTTCCCTATGGTCTCACATACCCCAGATTTAAAGCCGAAAAAGTCAGCAGCCAAGAATTTCAGGGGAATAAAAGAAAGGAAGGAAGAAAGGATGGATGGATAGACAGAAGGAGGGAGGGAGGGAGGGAGGGAGGGAGGAAAAATGAAAAGGAAGAAAGAAAAAAGAATAAAAGGGCCTACCCAGATCCATGTTCCCTAGCCAGTGCGGGGACACTGTCACCGAGCCAGCCCTCCATGCGCTTTGGTTTGATACGCTCACTTTGTTGCCCCTGAGATGTGACATTCTTATCTGAAAACACAGTGGTTTGCTTGCTTCCTTCTCTCCCTCTCTCATCTCCCCCTGCTTCCTCCCCCCTTCTCTCCTGGTCAATGCTGTGTTCCCCAGGCTGACCGTGAACGCCTAGGTCTAAGTGATGTTCCCTATCTCAGTCTCCTGAACGGGTGGGACCACAGAGAGGCTGCTGGGACCTTTTCACTGTAAAATGTCATAAATAAACCCACCATGACCTGTGCTACAGGAAAGGTAATTATACTGCTTCTCTGTCAAAGTATTTTTAAATAAGCTACAATATTTAAATTGATGCTGATGCTATTTCTAAATTATGGCTTACAGACCACTATGCTGTTTGTTTCTGAATGCAGAAACAGCCAAAAAACTGGTAAATGTGGGACTTCTTTGACTCTCATTTTCAAACTATTAGTGACCAAAGAATGGAAAAGACTGTGAAAAATACAGATGTTAAGAAAGCTTTTGGGTTTTTTGATTGACATCTCTAAACAAAATTAAGTTTGAAAATGGGTGACTATATCTTTCTTTTTTAAGTTAGTCTCTTACTTAAATATAGCTCCCATAACATCCCATAAACCATTTTCAGGCTGAGGCAGAAGATTGGTTGGAATCCAGGAGTTCAACCCTAGCATGGGCAACAAACACAGTGAGGCTGTTTCAAACAATAAACAACAGCCAACTCTCCTTGAAGCCAGATGGCTTAAAATGGAAGCACTATTTGCCAGGATTTTCAAGAGCATGGTGGCGTCAGTAGTTAAAAGCACTTCCTGGTCTTGCAGAGGACCTGGAATTGGTACCTAGCACCCACCGGACAGCTTACAGCTGACTGTAACTCCAGTTCCAGGAGGCCAGTGCTCTCTTTTGGTCTCTGTGGGCTCATGCACACATGTGGTGCACATATAAACATGCCCCCCACACACACACAGACACACACACACAAACCTAAAAAAAAAATACAAACCATTTACTCACCAATCAATTATTCAACCAACCCATCAGGGAAGAAGCAACCTGGTAAACTATAATATTGATTACCATAAAGTTTTTTCTTGTATTTAAGTGTTTATATAAAACTATCAAGGGTGGAAAGCTTTTCCTAATTTAGAAAATCATCAGTATATATAAGAAGAACCCATAGTGGGAATAGGAAAATAAAATCCCAGCCCAGCCCAGTACATTAACACATGTACTTGGGAAGGTGACATGGCTTCAGAGCCCATTAGAGCTCAGCCTCTCCGTGCCTAACTAAACCAGCAGACAGGCTACCTCAGGTAATGTGTGAGGCAGCAATCACAGGTGCCCAGCTGACCTCCAGAGGAAGAAAGGTTATTTGCTCTGACCTTTTCAAGAGACAGACTGCCACAGGGTGACTTTGAACTTGTGTGACAGGCATCGGATGAGCTGGAGTAGGTAGGTAATCTAGGCCCTATGGCCTTGAGAGCACAGCTTGGAGGCGGTAGTCCTCAGTCAGGCCATGGGCCAGGTCAGTGCCAAACTACGAAGCTTAGACTGAGCTGGACCTGCAGGGATGGTGCCTGTTAAGATGTGCTAGTGGCAGCCACTCCCTAGAGTTCAGACTGGTTCTGAGGCTGAACTGGATTCTCCCTGGTAGGCAGTGGGAGAAAAAAGAACACTATCTACTTCATCAAAAGACCTCTGGCCAAGTCTGTGGCAGAGGAGGGCCTTGTTGGACATCGGTGGGAGGAGTGGCCCTTGGTCCTGTGGGGGTTTGATGCCCCAATATAGGGGAATGCCAGGGTGGGAAGGCAGGAGTAGGTGGGTGGGTGGGGGAACATCCTCATAGAAGCAGGGGGAGGAGGATGGGATACGGGGTTTCCTGAGGGGAGACCTGGAAAGGGGGAAACATTTGAAATGTAAATAAAGAAAATATATGCTGGGCAGTGGTGGTGCACCCTTAATCCCAGCACTTGGGAGGCAGAGGCAGGTGGATTTCTGAGTTCGAGGCCAGCCTGGTCTACAGAGTGAGTTCCAGGACAGCCAGGGCTACACAGAGAAACCCTGTCTCAAAAAAACCAAAAAAAAAAAAAAAAAAAAAAGAAAGAAAATATCCAATAAAAATGAAGAAGCAAGAGCTGCTCGCAGCCGAGGTTTCACCCTTGGCTTCTGTCACTCACCATAGCCTTCTCCACCTAAATCTTACTACCAAAGGAAAAGAAAAGGCCCCCACTGAAGTCCTCTGGGCCTTCAGGTCACTGAGCAACAACAAAATGAATATGAAACACAGGGCGGGGAGCAAGTGCTCTCAGCCCTCAACCACATTTTCAAGCCCTGTTTCTGAGAATAGAAAATTCTAAGCTCAATTTGAGCGTCACTGTAAGCTCCTCTTGTGCCAGATGATTTTATCCACATATTTACACACGAAGCACAAACAACTTAAAATGTTTACGCTGAGGAGTAATGGAAGTCATGTGTCAAATGCAATGGGAGCCGGGGAGGCAGCGATGGGGGATAAAGCTTTCTTCAGAACCGAAGCCTGAAGATATACAATATCTGTAGAAAATCTGGCCTACAAATGAAAATGTGTTGTTTACCTATCCCTTCTAATTACAGAGAGCATGCATTCTACTCTCTGCATACAACTTCTTAGGTCTCTTTCTCTGGGTCTTTGGTTTGCTGGTTGCTCTGAAGTGTTGCCTGAAGCTATGGAATCCTGATAGCTCCGTGCACAGAATCTCAGAGAAGGCCACACGCACTCCTGGGATTTGAGATTCCAGTTTCCTTTAGTCTCTCAGTCCCAGAGAGACACAGTGAAGAATCCCTCCACCAAGTCCCATAGACCAAGGGCAAAACCCACAAGCAGCACCCTCCTCGAAACTCCTGTGGCTTCTGCCCAGTCCTCTTTGAACAGAGTAAAGAGGAGGACATAGGAGAAGGTTGGAAACTGACACCTGGAATCTTCCCTTCTGCTGAGAAGGTGTCCTCCACTGTATCACTGGGTATCAGCCACCAAAGACTGACACAGACCCAGTCATCCATCAGAGCTCTGAATGGAGACAGGCACACAGACTTTGCAGCACCTAGCTTCTCTTCCATGCAAGATCCACCCTGTGGTTAATGAGGCTTGAATGTGCCACAAGGACAATGAAGAAAGAACATGGCCATACTGCCGGTTCTTTCATAAAAATCTTAGAAGGATCAGTCTTCCTAAGTCTCACATGAAGTCTGGACCTTCTGTCCTGTTTTAGTTTTGGAGGCAGGGTCTCCAAGTGCAGGCCTGGCTGGCCTGGAATTTCTGGTTCTTCTGCCCAAGCCTCCAAGGCACTGGGATGCCCCAGCATTCTTATATCCTTCCTTCTGAGGCAGGATTCCTTTCCTCACCACCCAGCGATGCTCATGCCACAGATCGCTTCTCACAGGGGGCTAAATGTAGACCGTGTCTGACCATTTAGGTCTGTCTATCCCTGCACTGCCCTGCCCATCTATGCCCTTAATGAGGATGTCATGGAATGGTCCCCTGAGACTTGAGGGTTTTGTAATGTTCAGAGAAGTGGACAGTCTCTTACCCTCCCCTTTGTCTTCTGTGTCTCTTGTGAAAGGAGACTTCCATCTCATCTCAGGTCTGCCTATCCCGAGAGGTGACGTAAAGAGCTCACTGATGTACTCCATCCAGATTTGGCACTTTCTCAGGAGCAATTTCTACACAGCTTTGGTAGGGTTTTAGACGTGTGTTAGCCTGTACCATTGAAAAGCTATTTTCTTCCATGACTACAACTAGCGCCCAAACATCTAAAACCCAGGGGCTGAGAAAACAGAATGATTTTATCTAAAACAAAGGAGTTTGTACAGCTGAATTTTAAATAACAGACAGACAGTTTCAATAGCATTCTTCCAATGATACTAAATCTGCACTCACCCAATGCATAACGAACTTGAAACAGAATCCAATACAAGCTAAATCAGCCAACCGATAGCCATATTTGTTACAGCCTACACGTCAGAATCTCCTGTTGGTCAGTGTTTGGCGTCACACTCTTGTCTTCTGAGCTAACAGAGACTCACGGATTTAGGGTCTGTGACACTGAGGATCTAAACATCCTTACCTGTAAATACGTTTCCAGGCCTTGCCGCCGCTGTTCCAGGACTTTGGGGACCCAGTTCCTGACGTGTTTAGAAGGAATTTCTGGAGTCTTTATACATTTCTTAAGCTTCCAAGAGAGAAGGGAAAACATGTTTGTCAATAGTAAGGAAATCATTTGGAGGAAGGAAAAGCAAGGAAAGTAAGCCGCAGCTGAAACACGCTGAGGGTTTCAAACGTTTTTGGTTTTTTACTTAGGCACCCTGATTTCTCAGGACAACAGGTGTTATGTTTGGTAGTTGTAATGATGCATGTTTCAGATTTAATTTTTTTTTCAGAAAAATTCTAAGTCTAGAATTGAGTTAAAAGAAAAGCAAAGAAAGATAGCTTCAACAATCAATTTATTTCATAGCAAAATTAGCACAACTTTTAAATTTAGTTTTCTAACTAGATTAAGAACCACTTGGAGAGGTTCTTGAAATTTCTGAAATAAAGGGAAATTTAAAACACAGTCTAATCTTTCTAACAATCCAGAAAAGCATCTACAAACTCTACTCATGCAAACTGAAGGGCAGTTCTGAGTTAGGACTTCTAGGCAGTCCTTTTAGGGAGCAACATTTAAAAAAAAAAGTTTTAGGTCTGGAGAGATGTCTCAGTTATTAAGAGCACTGGCTGCTCTTCCAGGGGACCAGGGTTCAATTCCCAGCACCCCATGGTGGCACACAACCCTCTGGAACCCCAATTATAGGGATCTGGCTCCTTCTTCTGACCTCTTCCAGTATCAGGAACATACACGTACACAGACGCACATGCAGGCAAAACACCCAAACACATAAAATAAAATAAAATCTTATTTTTTAAAAAAGCTATTCAAAGTTAGAGCAGCTTTGGTATGTTCAGCTCATGGGGCTGGATGTCTCAGCTGGTATTCAGTAGACAGTGGAATCCCAAAGAAGTAGGCTCTAATGTCAGGGAAGGAGTGAATTTGCCTTCAAGAATGAAGGCAAGCAGGCAAGGAGCAAGATGTCCCTTTTTCTATGTCCTTTACAGGCCGTCATTAAAGGTGTGGCTCAGATTTAAGACTACCTCAAAAGACCCAGATTAAAGGTGGGCCTTCCCATCTTCAAATGATTTAATAATAATTTTTAAAAAGCCCTTCGTAAGTGTACTCAGCCGATTGGGCATTGGTGAATTCCAGATGTAAGCAAGTTGGCCAAGAATAGTCATCACAATGCCCAATTGCTTGGTTATTCCCCAGATCTACAGTTCCTGAGTGCTACAGGATTCAGCTCCTGGCTTTGGGTGAATGAAGAACACACTTTTCCTACCTCCACCCCCAGCTATGTGCAGCTCCATCCTGCTCGTAGGGAGGTGAGAAGAGAAGGGATCGAGGCCAGAAAGGGAGGGGGCAGCTCCTTCCTTTCATTCTTCCGCTCTTTTTACATCAATGACCAATGCAATGGATGGCGCCAGACCAAACACCTTTGACCATGAGGCACCAGCTGGGTGGTGTTGGGAATGGTAAAGTAACAGAAGTCTGATCACCCCCATGCAAGAAGAGAACGCCATCGGTTACTGTCACCTCTGTCTCGCATTTATAATAACTGTTAGCTAAATTTAATCCCCTCAGATAGGGGGAAATGTCATTCAGAGTTCGACATGTTAAACCTAAAATTCTTGAATTCCTAAGTTCTCTTATCATGTGACACAGTTGTTAATTAAAACACAACATAAGTCTACTGGGTAGAACTTTTGTTTTCCCAGAAGGACAGTAGGATTTGTTTCTGACAGAAGTGTGAAGCAATGCCTGGAGTGACAGCAGCTATATTATAATAAGAAAAGGTAAAGTCACAGCTTTATGACAACAGACACTGAGGCTCTCTCCATCCCTTAGGCTGCTGGCCTTTAGGTTTCCTGAGAGCAACAACAAATCTCTTACTTGTTCAAGAAAGCTAGTCAAGGTTCTATGTGTACATCCTTAGACACTAACAGAAAGGAATCAATGGTTGAGTTGGAAAGTTTAAGCTTGAGATAGCTCTAGGTGTCCATGGGAAGACATGTGTGAGAAAGTGTACAGAATTCTGTAAACCCAGGAGTGTGAACACTGTGTAGAAAGTGTCTGTAGACACAGAACTAAGTCAAATCATATTGAGAGTCCCAACACAGCAAAGGGGCTGTGGTGGGGAGAAGGCACAAGTTGGCCTCCTGGTGTTTACAACCTATGTAACCCTTTCCACATGAGAGTGGGCAGGAGCTGTGACTACAGTGGGGTAGTCACTTCCATAGTTATCCGTCTGTACCCCTTGGTCTTAGCACACTGCTGGCTTTGAAGAAGTGGCTAGGGCTTCAAGTGACCTCTAGCAGCCAAAAGCTGTCTCTGGTTAACAGTCAGTGATACAAGGTATAACTCCCATAGACGCAGGCAAAAGTCTGCCTGAGGGAGCTTAGATGAGGACTTAAGCCTAACTATGGGGACGAAGCAGAGCTCTGACTCCATACCCATGTGGACTCTGTGTAACAAGTGTTCTTGGAAAGTTATATGTTTTCGTCTGTGGTGATTTATTGTGCTGTATAGAATACTGGGAGGGCCAACTCTGAGGGACAGGTAGGGAGTGAAGACGAGGTAAGAAACTACCACACAGGAGTATTTGCAAAGGGGCAAAGGGAAGCAAGATGGCTATGCAAGCCTTACAACCCAACTTCGAGCCCCACAAAAGCTCTACCATAGGTCTCCTCTCCTTTTCTTGGCATCTTGATGAGACAGCACTGAAAATACCGCCCTTTTGTTTACATGAGGGTACTGAGAGAGCTGATCATCACAGAGACTGTGTCTAGGACACATTTGGAGGTGAGCAGGAATTTAGATGAGAGACAAACCCAAGACAATGTGTTTCCAGTAGGGCTCAGCTGCTTGTAAGATAAATACTTCTGTCTACTTCATCTGATGATTAACTGTACTGCTACGCAGCATCCAGGCAAAAGGGCCTTTCTGATGTGTGTAGATAATCGCTCATTCTCTCTCTCTCTCTCTTTCTCTCTCTCTCTCTCCAGACAGTCAAGACCCACTAGCATACAATGTGAATAGAAAAACTTACGATTTTCTAAAGAGGACCAGAAATACTTTTAGCAAGGATTAAAAAAAAAAAAAAAAAAAAAAAAAAGGAACAAAATCATCTACAGGAATAGAGACATTGGGAGAGCAAAAGATAACCTTCTCGTATACACACGGTCACCCCAGTTTTCTCAGGGTTCCTTCATGGATGGCGCATGAGTGCTGTTCTCTCAGTTTGCTCCTATAGAGCAGTTTTTGGTTCATCTGAAATTAAATTTAATTTAATCATCATTAAATTGAATAGAAGAAAATGTAATATTTGACTCAACCTCAAAGGGGCAATAACAAAAGATAAAGACAGTTAATCTGAAAACGAACCAGCCCCATATTTCACTAAAAACATTGAGAATAAAGGGGTGGGCTGGAACTGACAGAAAACAGCTGGGGAGGCAGGAGGATAAAATATGCTCCAAGTCTGCAGTGTGGATAAAAGTTTCTTGTCAGCCACGAGATCTGGGGCCTAGGAGAGGACAGCTCCTTGCAAGCATGGCCGTGGAAAGAGATGGATTACTTGGCTAGGGGAGGGGTGACTGGGGCACGGGCTCGCCCTTCACATGCTTAAAGGTTCACCATCACAAGAGCCTGTGCCAGAGTCACAAGGGGACAAAGAACAGGATAAAGTCTTGTTGTGTTTGGGTGGGGAATTTGTCATCCCCTACCTCATTCTAGCTCAGTAGAAGCTATAGAGGAACTGGGATTAAAGAGACCTGGGGTCAGATTCCAATAACATAACCCCCCCACAAGAACACAAGTGATGTTCTCTACTATCCCACAGATCAGATAATTAACCTTGCAGAGAATACAAAGGATAACACATGGTGTGTGCGTGTTGGGAGGTAGGGGAGACGTAGCAATATACACTGGAACCGTAGCATGTGGGAGACCATGAGCAGTCCCACAGCCTGGAACACACAACACAGCAAGCTCAAAGCCAGCTGGAGAAACAGGAAAACTAAGCTTTGCCTTAGAATGTAATTGTAATTGTTTAGGTAGAAATGTCTATGGTAAATGGAACAGGAGTTTCTAGAAAGAGTCAAAAGCAGGCATCTGGCATTGAAGAACTTGAATGTCCTGCTTTAGTTTTTAACATACCAGGTGGCAAATGGATGGGCAGTCAGCCTGGCAAAGACAGGGGAGTGTGGACCAGGACAGGCCCCCGCTTGGGTGTAGCTGGCACGAACTGTCCTTAGGAGTACACTAGGAAAAGGATTGGTCAGTAGACGGCTAGAAGGGAACACAATGGTGATGCCTTCAAAGACATCCGAGAATCTCTGATTCCCAGAGCCAGCGAGTGGTATTCCCATACAGCAGAAGGGACTTTACAGAGAGGGTTTTAATTAAGGATCGTGACATGGGACTGCTATCCTGGATTGTTATTGGGATGGGCCCAGCGTTAACCTCAAAGGGGAGAACTATTAAGGCCTGTGAGGATTTGCACATGCTTGGCCCGGAAGTGGCACTGTTGGGAGGTGTGGCCTTGTTAGAATAGGTATGGCCTTGTTAGAGGAAGTGTCTAACTGTGGACATGGCTTTAAGGCCTAACCACGTGGGAGCCAGTCTTCTCCTAGCAACCTTCAGATGAAGATGTAAAACTCTCAGTTCCTCCTGCACCATGCCTGCCTGGATGCTGCCATGTTCCCACCTTGATGATAATGGACTGAACCTTTGAACCTGTAAGCCAGCCCCAATTAAGTGTTGTCCTCATAAGAGCTGCCTTGGTCATGGTGTCTGTTCACAGCAGTAAAACCCTAACTAAGACAAGGCCAGAGAGAGGGATGTGACAACAGATGTCATGTGGGAGGCAGAAGCAGTAAAGGAGGTGGCCTTGAGAAGCATACAGGGCAGCTACTGGGAGCTACCAAGAGCAGAAAATGGACTCTCCTACGGGAATGCAGCCCTGTCCACCCGCTTAGCACAAAAT
>CM052715.1:38063327-38085801 GCA_028551405.1 Uromys caudimaculatus | reverse complement strand
AAAAAAAAAAAAAAAAAAAAAAAAAAAAAAAGAGCACTAGGAAACTAATGCAAGGTTTGAGAACACTGGCCTGGAGAGTCACTCTGTGACATGGTAAGCAATTCAAGCCCACACATATCAGAGAAAGAGGGAGAAAGGCCTTGAAAAGCAGGCATAGGCAAACTGAAGACAAGAAAGAAGATGAAGAGCGGAGATGCACTGGGAAGTAGCACGGCTCCAGACTGGCAGGGGCGCACACACGGACACCAAGTGGAATTCATTGCAGGAACGTGAAAGAACGAGTTGACAGCACTTAGCAGCGTTCTGGAAAATTCGAGTAAGAGAAAGGGCAGAAGGGCTTTCAGGATTCAGAACCTCAAGCTGCTTAGTTCTAAGCTGTGTGTGTGTGTGTATGTGTGTGTGTGTGTGTGTGTGTGTGTGTGTGTGTGTGTGTGTGTGTGTGTAGGGATGTATGTATCTGAATGGTGTCTTTAAAACTATAATTCACAGAAGGAACGTCAAGCTGTATCAAGCATGCTCTGGGGAACTTAACTGAGACACAGATTACTAGATTCCATTACACACTGCCTGAGTCAGTGAGAGCAGTGTGAGATATCTTCACTTTGGTCTTTAAAACTACAAGAAAACAAAATCAAATACTTTTAACACAGCTCCAGAAGGAATGACAAAGCTCAGCGGGTGGCCAGATGTGATGGTGGACACCTGTGATCCCAGCTTGGATCCTATTCTTGAAAGCATGAGGCAGGAGGATCATGAGTCTCAGATCAGAATGAGCTACATAGTGAGACCATCTCAAAGTAAGATGTTAAAGAGCAGGAGATGTAGCTTAGTGGTAGGGTGTTTACTTAGCATGCAAGAAGCCTTGGGCTTTACCCTCGGCAAAAGACAGACAGACACAGGGACAGGGAGAACCTGAAAGGATAAAAATTAATATTTTAGAAAAAAGAACAGATTATTATTATTATTATTATTATTATTATTATTATTATTATTATTATTATATGTACATCCAAACTAAAACAAAAAGATAGATTTCAGGGGGTGGGAGAGATAGCTCAGCAACTAAGAGTTTGTGCTGTTTCTCCAGAGGACCCAAGTTCTCCCAGCACACATATCAGGTGGCTCATAACTACCTATAACTCCAGCCCCAGGAAACTGATGCCCACCTGTGGCCGCCACAGGTACCCATACACATGTGACAGGCACTCAGATACACATACAAGCACGTAAGTAATAATCATAACCAAAGTTAAAGGGTTTTGGTGGAAAATACTTTCAGCAAATGGGCAGTGTTTTAATAATAGGCCACATGAACCAGTGAGCAAACCCCGAGAGCCTAGTAAATGACAAAGTACAAAAATAAAATAACTCAAAAAAAAAAAAAAAAAAGAAAGAAAGAAAGAGAAAGAAAGAAAGAAAGAAAGAAAGAAAGAAAGAAAGAAAGAAAGAAAGAAAGAGAAAGATGTGTATCTAAATAAACTCAAATATCATCACTTTGTGCAAGGGAAGATGTGTTTTCCCTAAGTAGACAACTTTCAGAGGAATAATGTCCAAAGCAGATAAGATGCCATGAGCCTTATCCAGCTCTACTTGCTTTGGTAATATACGCCAAACAAACATATCCTTTGACAGAGAAGTCTACTTTTTGGCAATATAGCTTGCTATGTAGGATTTGTTTTTAAAAATCTGAGGAAGAGAACAGAGATTATGTTAGAAAACTAGAAGCTGAGCTGGCGTGTGCAGGCAACAGTGGGCCCCTCTTCTTGTCATTGCTCAAACTTGCCAGAGGATTTAGCTTTATGTTCAGAATGGGGGTGGGGGTGGGTCTCATGCCTGTGATTCCAGCACTTGGTAGGCCAAGGCAGGAGGCTCACAGCAAGTTCAAAGCTAGCCTGGGCTATATAATGAATTTGAGAAGAAAAAAAATGAATGTACAGGGGAAAAAATGTAAGTAGGGATGGATCTTGGTGGTAGAGCACTCCCAGCAGGCAAAGGCCCGGGTTCATCACCACCAAAATGTGAAGAGCAGAGAAAACTCATTCTGACTTGTATAAAGAGAGAACTAAATTCCGAGAAAGGTTTAAAAATACACCTGTAACACTAGCTAGACAAACTCAACCAGCTTCTTCTCAGAATCAGCAAAACAGATCAACAAGGAGTCACTTGTGTGTCTGCAGGCCACGACAAAGAGTGACGAATCCATCCTGGTAAAGGTGCAAGTAAGTGCTCAGGAGTGGCCCACATGCTACGCTAAGTCAGCTTCTGTGCTCTGTCCAAACACTTCCATCCAGAGAGACAGTTACAAAATACAAGAAAAATCAAGGCAGGTGTGGGGCCAGCGTCATAAACTGTGATGATAATCAAATGTTTCAAGAAAATTCAATGGCAGACTATGGTGTGAGTGCAGTTAGAGGAAGCATTTTAGTAAACACCACCCTGTGGGAACTACGGGAGGCTAAGGCCGCCCAGCGGGGGCAGGGCAGGAAAGCTTGCACAAGGTGCCCTGCTGATTCTTAGCTGCTATGGTACTTCTGAGCAGTTTTATGGTTAAGATTACAGACCGATGTGAACTTTTATATCTCACTGCTACTTGTGTTTGCCTTCCCACCAACTCTCACACAGCAGTGACTATCCCTTCTCTACAGCGAGTAAAGTCAGACAGCACACCCCAACAGCCTGCCTGTCCCCAAAGCCCCTGTAAGGACGTCTCCAATCCTATGACAGATTTGAAAATTAGTCCTCTATTTACTTAACAAGTTTCAGTATGAAACACTGGATACAGTTACTAATGAAACTGCAGAAACTGAAAGAATAAGTCCTAGAAGGTACAGAAAGTTTTTATTTCATTTTTCTATTTTATTTTATTTATTTGACAATGCTTGATTGCAGAGGAGAAGGAAAAGCAATTGTCCTAGAGCAGGAAGTGAGCAAGCCAGCCTGCACTCAAGCAGGGCTGACCCATGGACAGGGCCAGCCTAATTGGCAGTCACCCTGCTGTGTCTTCTTATGGAGTCCACCCCCTGGTATCTGGAGAGCTCAGCTGGACTGTGTAGGTCACAGAGCACTTCATGCTGACCTGGTACTTTAGGAGGGGCCTTGCATCTGACAAGCTGCCTAGGCCTGACTGACTGGGAGAAGCTTCATGGGGATGGAGAAAAACCTGGTCTCCACCTTCCACAGGGCTCACCAGATACCTAGCAGAAAACAAAGACAGAATCCCAGGAGAAAGAAAGAGACCCATATTTTATGTGTGTTGCTCTCTGAGCCCCCCCCCCCAGCAGATGCTTTTTAAAACAGTCTCCTGGCAACACCTCATAGAAATCTGTAGGCACTTGCATTGTTTCTCTGGGAGGAAACCTGAACTTAATGAAATTCTAATTGGAGAATTAAATTGATTTAATTAAACTGTTTGCTGCCCTAATAGAAAAGCTTGGAGTACCTCTAAAAAGCAGGAAGGAAGTGGGCCTGAGGGTGCCCAGCACCTGAGAGGAGAGGCAGAGGGGAATCTGTGAGTTCTAAGTCAGCCAGAGTTAACAGAGTTACAGAGTGAGACACCCCTCTCCCATCCTGTTAAGGTTTAGACTTAATTTTCTATTCTCTGATTAAAGTGGAAAAACAAAAATGCTAAAAGCCTTTGAATCCAGATTTAATACACTATATTTTAATGCAGTGATGTGTCCCAGAAAACTTATGTAGCCATTAAAAAGGCATAAAATTAAAATTCTATCTGATTACAGCATGCGTTCTGTGCATGAATGTATTTCTTACATGTTTCATACACGTGTATATACATGCATATAAACATATATGATGCACTCCTAGACACAGATGTGTGAAAGAAGAATGATGAACCTAAGCTGACTCATCATCTGTGATTTTCTTCCAAGATGTCTCATAGTATTTAATGCTATTATGAAAATTTTAGCACCCAAATAATTTATAATCCATAAAAAAAGTAAGGCTGGGTTGGAATTTTTTTTTTTTTAAGTATTCTTTTTCAATTCGTTAGTGACCATTTCTTCCTAAAAGTCAGTTGCTTCTTTTGCATTTCTGTTTCTTTAATCTACAACTTTTAAATGCACCCCAGAACTAAGGCATCAATCATTCTGGTACAGTTGCTCTTCACACGCAGAGGCCAGCTGTGGGCTGGGACCCTCTTTTCCATGTACTCCATATGAACACGCGTACACATACACAACCTTGTCTAGGTACACAAGATTTAAACTGAATTTAATAAATCTCTTCCTGTATAATGATTTCTTCTGTTTCTTTTCGTACAGAATATTATAATGCATTTTTTGGACAGAAGAGGGTGTTGGTCTTATTCACTATAAACCTTTAATATTCGATGCAATATATTGAAAACAGCCTGCTGCCTCAGATTTGAATATATATGCAATTGTAACAGGAAATCCACTTATTAAAAAAAAAAACAAGAGAAACTCACTGATTGAACAATCTATTTAAAACAATGCCATTACAAAGAAACAGTAGACAGTAATGCTTTAAGGATCATAGAGCAGTCTTAACAATACACCACAGGCCACACAGAGAAAAAGCATGAAACCAAAGGTTACCTTTTTGTGCAAGGCATGGAATTCGCTGTACCGTTTCTCAACAAAATGTTTCCTTCCGTTCATTAGCACTTCTATTTTAAACACCTAAGGAAAAAAATTAAAGAGATTAATTCTGCTAGTTCAAAACCCTCAATTGTCGATGTGGTAAGTTTGTGACTGTGATATATTTCATCCCTTTAATTACAGAAGCCGATTCTCCCCAAACCCAGAAGGCTCAGGAGACCCCAACCCAACAGCACTGATTAATGAGCCCTCGAACCAAATGCTCACCCACTAACTGCAGCATTCTCTAAGACTGTGTCTACAGATGGGAAACTTCCATGCTCTCAAATGCTAATTCTTTTTTTTTTTTTTTTTTAATTCAGAGAATATGCTTCCCATGAAATGACTACATCAAATGACTATGATGGTACAGATCTGAGAACTCAGTCACGTGGCATCCTGTTGGGGTACTATGAGGAAGACACTGTGTCATCTGAGACAATCATGCAAACAACAGTGCATTTTAGGTTAATTTCTTCCTAACCTGCATATTCATCTCCAGTCTCAGCTGGGCTTACCCTGCTGTGTGCAAAACAGGGCAAAGGCAGGAGGGCTCATTTCCCTGCATGATGTGAGTGACAGCTGGTGCTCCCACTTCCAGAAGGTTGAAAGGCCAGATGCAGAGGTGCTCTGGGCTCACTAATTAGTAGGCACTAACATGACATTTTCTTGATTCTTGGGTCAGTGGGTCAAGTCAGTAGGAACAGGGAGGAGAAGCACTGTGAGTTGCTCATGAAAACACAAGGCTCAGGTCCAGGAGTGCGGAGAGCCTGGCAGAAAAGGAAATAAAGAGCCAGTGCTGTGCCAGAGTCTCTGTCTCGCCCTTGTTTTTCTAAGTGAGAGTCTGAAATACCAAGATGAGAGAATATTGCCAAGCTCAAGTTCGAGTTTTAGCCAACTCTTCGGAAAAAAAAATAATAAAGGACAGCCCGGAGTAAAAACCTGAAAACAAAAAGACCATACTTTAACCCAAACTATATGTACTCATATTTAACATAGGACATAAAAGGCTCTATGCTTTTATTATGAAAATAGAGCCCAATGGTGCTGTATTTCTGCTTTATATGTAAACATAACTATTTCAAGTCAGATGCATTATCAAGCGTAAATGCTACCTACACGTTTGTATATCTTTGAATTATATATTCTTATACTGCAAGACTCAGTTAAAGAAACCCACTTTCTAAAAATTTACTAAAAAATTTTACCAATTTAATCATATTTCATATTATCAATTCATTTCTTCAAGAATTCTTCTTCAACACTTTTCTTTAGTGATTTGAGGAAAATGTTTTCTTCTAAAATACATATATGCTTCAAAGTCTCAGATATATGCCTATTGCTTATTAGAAAATATTTTGTTTCCTAATTTACCAAAGAAAATGATCCTTCTTCCAAGAGCTTGTCAGAAACAAAACTAGAAAGACTTTTCCAGAAACAGATGCAAGAGTCAGGCAGCTTCAACTTGGGTCCCTTCTTAGGGTTAAGTCCCTGATTTGACCAAAACAGTGTGGCAACAATGAAAGTAGTTTCCATCTGCTGAGCTGATAAAACTGCTTCAGGTCTGATTACTGGGGCTATCTCACAACTGCCCCTTCAATTAGTAAGTTTGCTGAAGAATCCATAGGACAGAGCCTTGGTAAGGCTCAACCTACTGGGTCACCCTCAGACTGACCCTCTTGAAGGCCATGGGTAAGACATGGGCAGCTAGGAGAAGACTGGTAGTAAGGCTTCCAGGTAGTAAGGATGAGCATCTTAAAGCCCACACCCACAGTGACACATCTACTCCAACAAGGCCACACCTCCTAACAGTGCCTTCCCTAGGCCAAGCATATACAAACCATCATAGGCACATTATGCTCTGGCTGACTCAAGAAATGCTGTCCCATCTCCTGCCCAATATGGTTCTGTCTTCTTGTTCTATAGTTACTCTTCACAAATACTAAGTTTACAATGGAGGCAGAAGGGACACCAATACAAGAGAAGTGTGTAACAGGTGTCACTCTATTATACTGCCATTGAAAATACATAACATCCGTACCCAGTGCTGCTAAGATTTTTTTTTTCCCTTCAGGGTTCTGAGCAAACATTTTGGAAAGGAAGTTGGTTAGCCAGGATGGAGCCAATTCAGGACATTTTCTTATTATTTCCACTACATAGAAAACCCTTTTATCATTTTGTGGACCTGGAAAAGTTCCGGTGTAGAAACCACTCTGGGGTAGCAGTGACATCTCAGGACTCAAAGAACAGTGTGTGGAACGCACCCAGCATAGTACCTGGCATTCAGCTGTTAATTTATTTAACATATGCACAAAGAGTTTACTGTGTGCCTGGGAGTTGTCCTAGGCTCTAGGATTCAGTAATAAAAAGACAAGAACCTGGCCTTCAAGGAGCCGAGATCCTGAGTAATGACTGAGCTGGCTGACACATCTGTGCACAAGTGACATGGTGTCCAGCTAGACATACTCAGGCAAGTCAGGCATGGAGCTTGACAAGATTGTTAAACAGTGTGTAGGGAAGGTCTCCCTGAGGACAGGGGCAGGGAAAATTGTACATGAGTTAATATTTTTAAGAAATATAAAAATATGCAACCCACAAACCAGATAAAATACAGTTTGATAGCCAACTGAAAAGCAGCGGGAAACACAACTTATAAGGAGAAAAAAAACCAATGACAGACACTGACAGAAAGGACACAAGACGAGGGGACAAAAACATTCACTGGTACTATTGTTATGAGGGAACTTCTTACTTTCAAGATCTGGGATGAAAGGCTAAGGGTTAAATGGAGGAGCCATAAAAAAAAAAAAAAAAAAAAAAAAAAAACCCAAACCATGGGAATGGGGCTTGTGGACAAAATCATCAACATCCTCAATGAAAATTACACTGGATATAATGAATAACAAACTAGTCATGGAGCAAGAAAAGGCTAGTGTTGAGACTCTAGCAATTAAAAACTATCCAGCATGAAACAAACACAAGAGAGGGCAGAAAAGTTATCTTTTATTTCTCTGATGTAATTGTTGTCTCCAAGGTTTACTGCCTTAATCTGCTAACCTAGGCCTAGTCCTGGAGGCTTCTAGCCTCTGTACAATCTAATCTAGGCCCAATAGTCAGCCTGTGAGACTTGCTGCTAAATAAGCTCAACCTATCCTAGTTTGTCCTGAATTCTGGCTGACTGATTCAACTCAGCTGTTCTGGCTCAAAATGCTTCTCCAAGCTGACTGATTCAATCTGGCTTCTCTTGGCTTCTGACTGAATTGCTCTGCTTGGCCTCATACTAACTTTGACAATAACTTCTAATCTTCTGGCTTCTTCTCATTCTCTGGCTCATTCTGTCTTCACTGGTGTCTATAAAACTGTTCAACCTGTCTCTATAAAACTCTCCTGGTAAAACTGACTCTCTTGCTTTCTCTCTTCTTCTTCACTGCTTTCTCATAAGTAGCCTCTTTTTCCTCTCTCTTCTCATAAGAGTTGGGCATATCCTATCTGTCAATTCTTTCTCTGATTTGTCACTTTGTCTGCTACTCAGACATCACTTTCAAACATGGTGCTTCCTTCTACAGACAAACAAACTTTACCTTTATTGTTTGAGATTAAAGGTATATACTAAGGGTGTGTCTGTATTCCAGCTAGAGAGATTAAAGGTGTGTGCTAAGGCTAAGCCACCATTAGAAACAACTTTTTTTGGTAAATAACACAGTCTTGGGGTTCACAGTATGATCAAATATCTTGCAACAAGAGATGGAAAACAACTAAAAAAAATAAAGAAATAGTTAGGTGTGGTGGCTGATGTCTTTAATCCCAGCAACAGGGAGACATAGGCAGGAGGATCTCTGAGTTTGAAGCCAGTCTGGTCTATAAAATGAGTCCAGGATGGCCAGGGCTCTGTTACACAGAGAAACCTTGTCTCAAAAATAAAGAAAGAAAGGAAGGAAGGAAGGAAGGAAGGAAGGAAGGAAGGAAGGAAGGAAGGAAGGAAGGAAGGAAGGAAGGAAGGAAGGAAGGAAGGAAGGAAGGAGGAAAGAAGGAAGGAAGGAAAGAAAGAAAAAAAAAACACTATCAGTGACCCATATGATAACTAAATAGAAAAATGTATGTATAAACTGAAGTCCCTAGAGTAGAAGAGATATTCAAGAAATAAGGTTAGAAATTAAAACAAATATATTCAAAGAAATCACCGCTGTTTCCCATCCCAATTTAATAGAAACTATAAGTAGATAAATTTAACTCAATGGAGATATACACACACCCATAAGAAAAGATCAACAAAACAAAGACATCACCATTGTTCAAAGCCAGTAGGACACAGAAAATCTGGAATGCAGTAGAGAAAAGACATTACCCAGAAAAAGAAGAAAGATAAAGCAATATTATTATGAATAACCAAGATTTAATGCACATATATGAAATTTATATTTTAAAAGATTTGAATTGACCATCCATGCAAACCTAATCCAATTCCTTACTCACAGTAAAAACCCATTTAATTCCTACCACCAGTCCTACATGACAGGTATCATTATTCCCACTTTCCAGGGAAGGCAGGAAATAGGGAGATTACACAACTTGGCTGCTCTTTCAAACCACAATTTAACTTCAGAATCTGTCTTAGATACAGTATTACACCAAGACCCTGGTTATATTTATGTGTATGGGAGGCCGGTGGGCATATCAATATAATTCTCTCATGAGAAAATTCATGATAGAAAACAGGACCAAAACAGCAAACACTGATTGGGAAGAGAAAATAGTCAATGTAAAATTGGAAGAATTCCTGATCAAACACACGCACACACACACACAAAAACATTAAAAGCAAGAGGAAAACCAAAAATGGAAGAAGTTTGAGTTTCCTGAGATGAGATCATGTAAAGAATCTGTGGTGGTTCGAATGAGAATGGCCCTCAAAGGCTCACATGTTAGAATACTTGGTCCCCAGGTGGCAGTGTTTGGGAAGGATTAGGGGGCGTGGCCTAGTTGGAGGAGGTGTGTCACTGGAGATGGGCTTTGAGGTTCATCAAGACTCCTGCTATTCTCAGTGTGCTCTCTGCCTCATGCTTATGGATCAAGATGTGAGACCTCAGCTGTTCCTGCTGCCATGCCTTTGCTCCACCATCATGGGCTCTAGCCTTCTGAAACTGTAACCCCAGTAACACACTGTCTTTTGTGTTGCTTTGGTCATGGTCTTTTGTTACTCTAAACAGAAAGAAATGGATGAAGACCCAGGTAGAAAGATCAGCCAAGGACAGCCACAACTATTCACCTGAATTTTTTTTTTTTTAATTACAAAAACAAAAAAAGTGTTGCTAATATATACATAGCTTGTGTTATTAGCTTGACGCATCTGGGAAGAGGGCCCCTCAGTTGAAGAACTGCCTCCATCAGATGGCCTTCGAGCATGTCTGAATAATACAAGGGGACCACTTCACTTCTAGGTGCCTGAGATGTATAAGAAGGGAAGGTCAGCCTGAAGCAAGCTGGTGAGCAGCATTTCTCCATGGTCTCAGCCTTGAATTCCTGCCTTGGCTTCCTCCTCAATGATAGACTATAACCTGGAAGTCACATAAACGCCTTCCCCTCAAGTGCTTTTAGACATGGCGTTTATCGAGGCAGAAGAGAAGCATGCCAGAACAGGGCACATTTGGGGAAAAAAGCAGAAACAAAGATCGGGATGCCTAAACATTTTCTCCACCGCACTGAGTGCCAGAGTCTACAGAAAAGCTGGTTGAAGATGCCATCGTCGGTGAAGTGCCATTGGTGTTGATAGTGGGTGATTGTTAGCCAATTCCATCCCTGCCAAATCCGCTAAATATGAGGTGAGGCAAAATTTTAGGCGCGTAGGGGCACTCGAGTTTATCATGTATACTTTCTGGATTCTTCTAAAGATATGAATTTAAAAACACCAAAGAAAAGGTGGGGGGGGCACAAAGTCAGAAGGCCTAACCTAGAAAGAAAATGAGAGAAGAATCCTAAAATAAGAAGTTAGAAGCTTAGAAAGCATTCACATTCAAGTAAGAAGTGAGAAGACATTAAGTAGCCCTTAACCAAAAAAACAAAAAAACAAACAAACAAACAAACAAAAAAAAAACAAAAGGGGGGGACTGATGAATACTAATTCAAACGTAAGGTTCCAGTGACAATCCCAACAATTTTGCCATTCTCTGTCAGGAAAAGAGGAGTATGGACTTCAAGGATATCATATGCGAGGTACGATAGCTCATGCTTATAGTCCAAAAAAACAAGAGGCTGAGCCAGAATAGAGGATAGCTTGGGCTACATTATGTGTTTCAAATTAACCTGGGATACAGAGTGAAACTGTCTTAAAATCCCCTGCCCTCTTAAAAAAAACTATATACAACAGACGGGCTCAAACAGAAAACAAACTAACATAACATAACTCGGCAGCAACCTTTACTTGACATAGCTTGCACTGAGCAGCACAAACTCAACAATGCTGGAGCGATGCTTCTGATTTTGAGCATGGTGGCTCAACAGATTGAGGTGCTTGCGGCACACGCTTGGTGAGATAATTTGATTCCCCAGCACCCATGTAGAAGTGGAAGGAGTGGGCTGACTCCACAAAGTAGTCCTCCCCGCAACACGCACGAACAAGGCCGTGGGTGAGTGCAGGTGTGCACGCAGACACGATAAATTACAATTTAAAATGCTTTATGAAATTAAACACATATTCCTGGTGAGCACAGAATGTGCTAAGCTCACGGTGCTGAAAACTGAGACAGCAAGAGATGCAAGGGACATGGGTTTCTGAGAGCTGTGATGGCTGCACTCCTGAACCCTGGGGCCCTGGACAGAGCTAATCTCCCTCCTGCACACATTCTTCCAAACATCATAATAATGATGCCAATTAGGTCAAATGTCTGAAATGTTTCTACAGAGACCGAAGGAAAGATTTCCTTGAGCTTATTGATATTTGTCGGACTGCCGGATTTTAGATACGTTCACAATTTCAGGTTTTCAGTCTTACACCCCAGTAGTGGTTTTAGTGGCTGCCTTTCGACGGATTATCTGATTATGAAAGTCTCCGTTTTTCTTCTTATTTTCAGCCACATCATCGGTATGACACAAAACCAATCAATCAATTCAGCGAGGGGAAAAATGCAGTCAAACCAGTCAGGTCGTACACATTATTGTCTACATGGTTTTTCATCAGCTTCAATATCTTATGACGTTGGCTCAGATGCTCAATTCAATATGAATGCTGCTCTGGCTGCACTTGCATGAGCTGTGCTAATAAACTGCATTTGTTAAAGAATGCCATTCCAGAAGAGAGTTGGTCTATGAGCCTTCCTGTTCTCTTTCCCAATCCACTCTGAAGGAATGAAAATAAATACATTTTATCTCCACTTTATATTAACTTGCGCAAATCGGTGAATAGCTGTGATATAGTATCTTCACTAATGAAATCAGAATGACTTGACAATACTCATGCTAGAGAACACATGCTTTGGTCTTTGTGTTATGAAATATGTGGCGAGGGGGTAGCTATGGTGGCCCAGAGCCAAGGTGAAGCCATGCAACAGATTTAGTGTAAAGGGGTTTATTGGGGGAGGGGAGAGGAGTGAGGACCTGGGGATGAGATAGAGACAGACAAGTGGACATGTAGACAGGTAGACAGATAGAAGCAGAGCCATGAGGGCAGAGAAAAGGAGGGTCAGAAATGGAGAGATGGGGGCAGAGAGGGAACATGCCCTAAGAACGGAGAGAGGGAGAGAGAGAACACAAGGAACAGAGAGGGAGACCTGGGGTGGCAGGCGAGTCCTTTTATTTGCCACACACACCTAGTACATCTGGCGGGGGTAGGTCATGACGTAAGCAGCTGCTAGGTCCCTGAGAGGAGGCCAGTGGAATTGCCTGTACACTAAGATTGGCAAGATGCTTTGCAGGAGAAGGAAAAATTCTTGCTTATGAAGAGGCAGACAAAGTCCCCAGAAGGAAGCAGAAAACAGTTTCTAAGGGCTTCTGAAGACAGCCTGTCTCAGAGGCTGCTGCGTAGGTAGCTGAAATAGCTTGTCACACAGAGAACCAAGAACCCATCTTTCTTCTCACAAACTGCTTAGCTATAGATTGTATCCTCTAATCATGGACCCATGGCTTCTGACGGGAATAAAAAGAACAATTTTTTTAGTTGCTTCCAGAACCTGCAACTTTACCAGAGCCAACTCCCCACCCTGCTGGACACCACCTGCGCAGATCAGGCTGGCTGCCTTCACTCCCTAGGTCAATACCAACTGACTGACTCCCTCCCTGACTGCACACAAGTCCAATTCCAGCTCCCTCACGGAGCTGCAGGAGCCCAGGCATCACTGTCCTCCATGCATTCCCTAAAAGAAGAGAATCTTTTTATTTATTTTTTATTTTTTTGAGAATATGACATGCTTATTATTTGTCTTGAACATTCATCTTAATGGCAGCGATATGTCAGATGTATCACAATCTCAATTAATTCTTAACATTACAGAATAGACTCATGGATGGATAAAACAGACTACATATGCCAGATACCCTGTAATGTTTTAGAATCTTTGTTCAGGAAAAGTTTTCAAGAGGAACCTATAGCAATGCCTTGAGAAAACATCTGTAATACACAGTACCGACTGAAAAAGTCCAAAAATATTTACCTGTATCATCTTGTTGACAAAAATATAAATTGAAAGAGAACCTCAAAATAGGCCTTTGAGTGGTAGAGTTACTAATGATTTTAATTGTCTCTAAAATGAGGATTTTACCAGAGTGCATCTTATTCCTAGTATCAGCAAATAGGTAATAAAGCTCCTGCCTTTTCATTTTAAAATAACATAAAGGTAACAAATGACAATCACTCATTAAAGAAACACTTCTGAGACAGGTTCTAGCTATGCAGCTAAGGCTGTCTTCAAAATCATAATCCTCCTGCTTCAGTCTTCCAAGTGCTGAGGTGTGCATATGACGTCATACCAGACGTCAATTATTGATTTCTAATACAACTGTGAATTTCTTAAATATCCACTCATTTTTATTTATTATTTATTCATATATTCATATTCACAGACATTGATTGAGCTATGGCCAGACAAGTTACACTGTAACAACAGAAGCAGTAGCTAATACATCACAGCAGATTGCTTGGTTACTATTTTAGTATTTAATTTCTGCTGTCATCACCATTGTGATGGTTTGTATGTGCTTTGCCCAGGGAGGGGCACTGTTGGAAAGTCTGGTCTTGTTGGAGGAGGTGTGGCCCTGTTGGACGAGGTGTGTCACTGTGGGCATGGGCTATAATACTCTAGTCCTAACTGCCTGGAAGTCAGTATTCTGCTAGCTGCCTTCTGATGAAGATGTAGAACTCTCAGCTTCTCCTATACCATGCCTGCCTGGATGCTGTCATGTTCCCACCTTGATGATACTGGACGGAACCTCTGAACCTGTAAGCCAGCCCCAATTAAATGTTATCTTTATAAGAGTTGCCTTGGTCATGGTGTCTGTTCACAGCAGTAAAACCCAACTAAGACAACCATGAAAGCTAAGACTATGGGGTGGCTAGAAAGGAAGTACAAAAAAGCTATGTCAAGAAAAGACCTCCTAGGCTCAATGATCAGCAGAACTAACACCGGGAAAATCAATACACAGATTCAATGCAACCTCCACCAAAATCCACAACACTCTTTACAGAACTACAACAATCCAGAACTTATATGACAACACATAAGACTGTAATAGCCAAAGCAGCAATATCTGATCTCAAATTATACTACAGAGCCATAGTGACAAGACCAGCATGGTACTGCCACAGATATAGATATGTATATTGACTGAATAGAATAGAGGCCCTAGATATTAACCTACACAGCTACAGTCATCTAAGTTTTCAAAGATGCCAAAACAACATATATTGGGAAAGATAGAAGCCACTTTGACCAATGGTCAAACCGGATATCTACATCTAGAGGACTGGAACTAAATACACAGCTCTTACTCCAGGTAAAAACCAAGTCAGGGTCTGGAGAAATAGCTCAGGGGTTAAGAGTACATGCTCATCTTCCAGAGGACCGTTGCTTAGTTCCCAGCACCCACACTGAGCAGCTGACCTCCTTTTTGGATCATGCAATACTCATCACTGTCTGGATAAAATAACATTTATCAACATTCTTCCCCAAAAAACGAATCCAGGACTCAATGAAATGTTAGTATTAAAATATTAACGGATAGATGGCATGCCCCAAATCCATTCTTCAGTTTAAAACCCAACATAAAACTTCTCATAGCATCAGTGTAAAGAGTTTTAGTGCCAGCCTCAGAGAGAAATTAATTTTGCCCCAAGTATGAACAAATGACAGTACTGAAATTATCCCACACTTGAGATTTGCAGTTCAGGACAGTGGTTAAGCTGTCGCTCTGTGTCAAACTGCCTGGGATCCAACAGTGTCTTTCACAGCTTTCTTCTAGTCTCTGCTAACACACTATAATTTGAAGCAATTTTAAACCTCACAGCCTCCAGGTTCCTCATGAACAAGCTGGAGCTTAAGATGGTGCCAGTCACCTAGGTTGGGTTTGAGGATTAAGTGAGATTATCCATATAAATTACTTATCACACAGTCTTGCATTTAATAAGACTTCTCAATAATGTTGCCTACTTATGTTATTAACTTATAAAATGGCTGTTAAAATTCTTAGGGAGGTTACTGGAGAGAGAAAAAGGTGACTCCAGATAACAGTAATTCAGCTACCCCATCTATTTAGCACTTTCTCTACCATCGGAGGAGCTGACCCCAAGTGTGCATATGTGTGTGTGTGTGTGTGTGTGTGAGAGAGAGAGAGAGAGAGAGAGAGACAGAGACAGAGACAGAGACAGAGAATATTTTACTAGGTAGGGTCTTATGCCCTCTGGTCACTAAGTTGTGTCTTTGAAGGAACGCAGAAGCTCGGTCCATTCTCTTCCTGTCTTTGCTTCCTGGGCATCAGAAGGTTAACATCCTTGCTACACTACTAGTGCTTTGCTATGTTTTGCAGCCTCCACAACCTAAAGGCATTAGATCCATGTGACTATGGACTGAATCCTTCAAAACTAAATACCAAAATGCCCTCACACCTTACGTACTGATTATTTCATGGGGCTTGTTATGATACCAGAAAGCTGGCTAACACAGGAAGACAAACTGGAAAGAACGAGAAAATACCTCATCCCAACCACCTAGCAATATTAACAGTAAAAAGAGTAAATAAAATGAGCTACTTCTGTGAGAAAGAAAACCGAGTGAAACAAGATTGAGGCAGGCTATGGAGTTTAACATTTCGTAGGCCAGTATAATGCTAAGATGGTAAAAAGATTGTCAGAAGTGTACTGTGGGCTGGAGAGATGGCGCAGAAATTAAGAGCACTTGTAGCTCTGGCGGAGAATCTGGGTTAGGTTCTCAGAACTCATGTGGTGGCTCACAGCCATCTGTAACTCCAGTTCTGACACCCTCTTCTGTATTTCATGAGCACTGCACATATGTGTGCAAAACACCCCATATACATACATAAGATAATAATAAATCTATGTGTACTATTCAGGAGAATCTAAAATCTGCGTAAAGCACTTGAAGCAAGGCCTTGCATTCAAAAGCAGCTATCAGCCTTAATCTCACTTGGAAGAAGCTACATGATGGTTGTAATGAAGAGCAGCCCAGAACCAGGCACACCTGGCATGCGGCCGGCCATTGCTGCTGTGCTTTGGAGCTTGTCTTGTCTCCTTGAAGTAACACAACTAATGGCTCAGGCTGGTGGCAGAATAGACAAGAAAGACAAGATGCATAAAGCACTGGTACCCAGACGGCATACGCTTGATTCTCAATTCATTTTAGAATCCTTTGGAATACAAAATCTAGATGGAGTCTAAAGCAACTCACAGCTTTTATTTTTCTGCATATCATAAGGCTGTGCTCTATTTCTGAAAAAAAAGCAACAGTCTCACTAAAAACCACTCCAATTCCAAAGACCAAAACCTTAAAGAAGGACTGGATGTAGGTAATGGACAAGAGTTATAAAAGGAGACAAGGCTAATTCTATTTTTAGTTCTTACTGTCATGATTTTCTCCACTTTCAGTGGTCGATAAGCACATAAAGATACATTCCATAGTGAAAGTGTAAGATCCGCTGTGAGGCTCCAGGATTTCGGAATGGCTATTCCAACAGTGCAGAATTCTTTTCAAGATGTACAGATAGGCTTTGGGTCTGATTAATGTTGCTGTGTGATGTTCTTTATTTGCACCGTTTAATAATAAAGTTTATTTTTAAAAGAACACTTTAATCTTACACAGACACACCTTACAGGTGTGTGTGTGTGTGTGTGTGTGTGTGTGTGTGTGTGTGTGTAATTCTATCTCTAGCTATGGAAAGCATCCGCTCATGTGCTGAGAATTTCTTGTTTTGTTCACAGCCCCCTTCTATGGGCACTGGGACAGTGAGTGCCAAGCTCTCCTGTGTTCTCTCTGGGCTGAACTTACTGGCTTTCCTGGATCCTGGGAAGCCTGCTTGCAAACAGCTGCAAAAGCTCTGGTGCTTGGTTCTGAAAGGCGGGCACAAAGCAGGTCTTGAGCAAGCTCTGTGCCCACCAACATGGAAGCCACATCTAAACTCAAGGCCTCTCCTGCCCAGGTTCCTGGTGATGGGAAATCAACTATTCTGTGCTGTGAACCGGTGTTAAAAAGCATGTACTGGTGGCTTTAAGGTGTCCTCTCATAAGAAGACCAGAAGTTCTTGAAGAACGTAGAATGATAGCTTCCTTCAAAACTCAAGAGATGCTATCTTAGGAGAAAATGTTTTTCAAGTCACTTCACTAAGTAACTGTCTCCAAATACTTTTTGAGAACCCAGCATGTGCCGGACCCCAGCCAAAGGGTCTGCAGTCTATTGTTAACGTGGCAAAGCTATGTAAGATGGTGTGTGTCTGTAACACTAACACCCACTCAGGAGGCTGAGGTAGGGCGGAGTGGTGGTTTAAACAAGAACGGCTCCCATAGGTTCACACATTTGAATGCTTGGTTCTCCTGTTTAAGAAGAACTAGGAGGTGTGGCCTTTTTGGAGGAGGTGTGTCATCTTAGGGTGTCTTTCATTCTCTCCTGCTCCCGACCTTCCTATCATGCCAGCTGGCTGCCTGTGGGTCAGATGTAAGCTCTCAGCTCCTGCTCCTGCACCTGCACCATGCCTGCCTGCTCGCCTGCCTGACGCCAAGCTCCCTGACATGATGGCACTGCTAACACTTTGAAGCTGTAAGCAAGCCTCAAAGTCAGTGCTTCCTTTTATAAGTTTCCTTGGTCACAGTGTCTCCTCACAGCAAGAGAACACTAAGACAGACAGAAAGTTTAAAGCCAGTTTGAGCCTCTCCCAAAATAATAAATAAATACGATTTTAAAGAAGGGTAGTGGGGGAATGCTAGTTTCACAGACTTTCATGTGTTAGTACGGGAGACAGGGGAAAGAAACGGAGTGCTGGGGGACCAGTGGCAATTTCCAGCAGAATGAGCAGAGTGGGCGGCACTGAAGTTACAGGCGCAGAAGATGAGGCTGCATCTCGGGATGCACAGACACAATCCACCGGTTTGCGTTGGGTTTAAATTAACCCACTAAAAGCAAACAAAACCCTGCACTGTCCCAGAGCTTAAGTGCTAAATTTATTTATAAAAATTACAGCTAAACTTCTGCATCAAACCAATTATTACTTTTTCTAGATCTCCGTGGCCAGCACCAGCGGCAAAGGACCTGGGAGGGGAGTCGGGTTTCTCCGGAGCTGGGGCTCAGCATGAATCACTGTCATTCCTCATGTAGAATCAGCATTTCTCAACCCACACACAAGGAGCTGCTAAAGAAAGAGAGGAAAAGGCCATTCCATGCGCTTCTTGTATTGATCTCTCTTACACCAAACAAAGAGACTCTCCTAGTTACATGCTATATCATAATCACTTAATTTGTCTGACTGCTTTAAAAAAGAACAATGCATTCAGGAAAAGGTGTTGACTTGCAGAAATATAATCACGTTGAGGGCTTTTTTGCTCTTTGTACGGGCTGCTTACTCTTAGTAATACACTGTATGGAGTCTCCAGAGAAACTGAACACGCAAAGCTGTAATTCAGGCATTCCCAGGGGCCCACAGAAAATCTAAAGCAGAAAACCATGGAGAACTCAGACCCTGAGTAAGGGCTGCAGGCGGGCCCTGCGTGGCAAGCCTCAACCCATAGTTCAATCCCTATCTTACCTGCCCATACACAGAGACAAGATAGTAGTGAGACTCCCCCCGGCAAGCACTTCCCCATGAACCAGTGCATACAGGTTTAAAGGAAACATTTGGGCACAGTCTTTTTTGTGGAGGTAGGGGGTGTTGTTGTTGTTGTCAAAATGGCTCACAGAATAACAAACTGCTGCCTCCAGCCATTGATTTGCTCTCTACATATCCAGAGTTCTGCTCCTCAGGAAAGCTTTGCTCAGCCTGGTTTTTCTCAGACTAAAATCACAGTGCCATTCCAAAAGGGACAAAAAAACATTTCCCAAGAAGTAAGCTGCCTGGTTCTCAGAAACAGTACATCCAATTTAAATATAGTAGGTGGTAGCAAATAAAAGTCTTATCTGTACTATTATGTGGCTTGCAGGAGACACACCACAGGAGTACATTACTTGGAATCAATACACATGAAAAACTTAACAGGGGGCTGCAAGAATGATAAAGTTTGCCTCGTAAGCACCAGGACATGAGTTCAATCCCTGGTACTCACATAAAAATGATGCCAAGGCTTATAATCTCAGTGCTTGGGAAGTGAAAACTGGAGGGTCCCTGGGGCTCACTGACCAGCCAGCCTAGCCTAATTGATGAGCTCCTGGCCATTATGAGAGTCTGTCCCAAAGAAGACAGATGGTAGTCCTGGGCATGACACCTGAGGCCACCCTCTGGTCTCCCCATGAATTTGCACATATGTGTATGACTCCCACACAAGTGTACGGCACATACACACACACACACACACACACACATTCACACACACACACACATTCACACGCACACAAAATAACAGAACACAAAGCACAAAATGGTGATTATTTCTATAATATACAGTCATATACTGAAATATATTATTTATTATACATAGCACCAAGCTAAAATTGAAATATAATATCTCATTTTTATATTTATAAGAAAGTTGTGCTGGCTAGGCTTATGTCAACTTGACACACAATCTAGAATTATCTGAAAGAAGAAAACCTCAATGGAGAAGATACCTCTGTAAGGTCCAACTACAGGACATTTACTTAGTGACTGATGGGGAGAGGCTCAGGCCATAGTGGATGGTGCCATCCCTGGGCTGTGGCTCTGGGTTCTATAAGAATGCAGGTTGAGCAAGCCATGATAAGCAAACCAGTAAGTTTCACCACCACCACCACCACCACTACCATCACCACCAGCCTCTGCATCAACTCCTGCCTCCAGGATCCTGCCTGTTTTCAGTTCCTGTCCTGACTCCCTTCCTGATGAACAGTGCCATGGAAGTGTAAGCTGAATAAACCCTTTTCTCCCCAACTTGCTTTTTGGTCTCAGTGTTTCGTTGCAGCAACAGAAGCCCTAACTAAGACAAAACTATTTTTAAAAGCACATTTTAATGACAAGAATGACAAACAGTGCAATGTTTTAAGGAAGGATCAGTAACAGCATATTCAACATGAACTTATACAGTTAATTTCGTAAAAATTAAAAAACAAACAAACAAACAAAAAACCCATCCTAGATAGGTGAGTACATGCTGTAATCTAGCAATCAGGAGACTAAGACATTGTAGGTTCAAAGTTGATCTGGGCTTCCTTGCAAGTTCCACCCAACCAGAACAAAACGAAAGCAGGCTCCTGGAAGAGTGACTCTTAATTCAGTAACAGCAAGTGCATGGTGGGACCTGTGCACAGGCTCAGTCACACGTCCTTTGTAAGAAAGAAGTAGGGTTGGAGAGTGGGAAGCATGGGGGGGGGGGGGTTAAAGAATTGTGAGGGTTTTGTCCCTTCTATGTTTTTTTCCCTTTTTCAAGTTTTTTCTTGCATTTTCCACACACAGAGTACATAACACACAGATACACACACACCTTTTTTTGACTGAAAATGTTTAGTTTGGGGAAGAAAAGAAGCCTGCATAAATCATGAATGCCAAACACTACCTTCCTCTTTAAGGCTTGTTGGGCTTCCTTGCTCTCCGCTTTCTGTCATCTGTAACATAAGATGGGTGACCAGGTACTGCTTTACATCTTAATATTTTACTTAAGTGTAACAGCTCACCATCGCTTTGTCAGACATGTATTCCAAGTCTGCTCTAAGGTAGAGACTGCACTCATGTGCATGTATTCTGTACCACAGTTTACACAGTGCAAGCTTGCTTACCTCGCAGTCCCCCACCCCTTTCAGTAGCAGCCTTTTCCAGCTAGCTGTCTTGGTCGGCCTCTCTCTTGCCAAGGAGCAGATGGAGTTCTCCAGGCAGGTCACCTTTATCTGGGGTTTTCCTTGCCCTGCCCAACTCCCCCAGCTTGTGAGATTTCTGCTGTGAAATCAGTTCAGTCTATCAAACTAAAGACCAGGTTTATCTGGGCTTGACAGTGGTTTTCAGAAAGCCTCGACTGCATACGCACTTTCTGTTCCGGTCTTATCCCATTGGCTTCTTTTTCTTACTTCTCTCTTCTTGACCTAAAAAGAAATGCTGTAAAGCTGGCTCAAGATTACATGCTACTTGGCTTCTCTAGTTCTGGACAATTTCAAAAACCTCTTACCTTGGAGGGACACACAAAAGATACCAGTGGCAAAGACTCTAAGCGAACGCTGGCTTTACATTCCAGGCTAACAGGTCACTATGAAAAAGATTCAGCTCCTTTGGAAGGCAGTTTTTCTGAAGTTCCTATAACCTGCACCTGAGGAGGGCTCCCTAGACCCCACACAAGTGACCAGCAGAGCCAGGATCTGAGCTGGGAGGAAATCCAGTATGTGAAAGGCTATTTGACCTTGTCTCTTGGCTCCAACCCTCTGATAGGTGAGATTTAACACTGATTTTGTTTGATTCAGTTATGATTATGACATCACTTTCCTAATACCTAAACAACCAGGAAGAGTTAATGTACTGTTACATCTCTCTGACAGGCTCCTGAAATACAAGGAAACTAAAGTGATTAATTTTTCTGGCCATGAGAAACACTATATCCAACACCAAAGAAACAAATATAACAGCCCTCCTACCATTCCCCAGCTCAGTTTCTCTCTGGTTAAGATATGACCCCCAAATGAGTTGTGCGCCTTTTCTTTTTTTCAGTTCAAAGATATTTCCACTTCATTAACACAATTCTTTATTTTCTACTGCTTTGTTAGCACCGCAGAGAAATTCCAGGCTTTAAAAGATTCAAATGACTTCTCCCCAAATCAGAGCTGGACTCTGTCCCCTCAGCATGCCGATTTACATGAAATCTCTGAGAGTTTCTCTGCTTCCATAAACCACGGGTGTCCCTGCCCATCAGCCCCACGTCTGCCTCTCTGCGCAAACAGTCCAAAACAGTTTTCCTGATCTGTTTCAACTTGAAGTGTTGTCAATATATGGATTGTCTTGCTTTCTAATTCAGTGAAAAATCTAGTTTTCCATTAGTCTCTGCCTTTCTAATTTTCAATACAGCCTTACTAAATGTAATTATTAAAGGCAGATTCAAGAAAGCAATTACTGGGCTACTGGTTTGTATCTCTGAAGTCTTAATAAGTGGCAAAAAGTTGTAATTGCACTGAGTATAACATAAATTTTTCTATAGATCAGACATAGCCAGCCTTGAGTTTGTACCTGGAGAACTGTTCTTACCCAGCACAGACTCCTAACCT